>CM068956.1:152866076-152876909 GCA_035128595.1 Eptatretus atami | reverse complement strand
CTCTCTCTCTCTCTCTCGCCAGGTTCTTAAGCCATAATTTTGTTTCAGTCTGCTTAAAAATGCTTTGCCTTAGAAACATGATGTACTCTCACGGACTAATTAAAGTATATAATCAAACTCTGTCTTCGGAATTGAGGATCGGATCATATGGATGAATTAAATGTCGAAAAATGGAGTGAAATCTGAAAATTCGAAGAAATTAACGATTCTTATAACTAAGCGTATTTATGTAATTACTTGAAGCAAGCAAGGCTGCGATCCCTCCTTCTCCATATTTACACAAGAAAATATGAAATTGCCAAAGCATTAAACATAACTTTTTCTACTGTTCGGAGAATTATATTGAGTGAATAAAAGATTAAGGAATGTGCCAAAAGGGTAACTTCATTGATATGAGTGCAACAAAAATAAGAAACCAACGGGATTGCCGTGAAGGCTCCAGCGGCCACAGCGGGGTTCTCCGTGGGGAAATCTCCGGGATTAGGAAGGCAAAACAAATTAAAATAGTAATCAAATTAAAAGAACGATCAACATTACTGGAGGATTAGAATGAGTAAAGCAACGGGACAAGTGAAATACTGTACAAGTTCAAGAGAGAATTGGAAAAATATTGCAATAATATTTTAATGAATTTACTCTGAAAATGTTCCACTCAATTTTTGATGTGTCGCTCTTCCTCCCTTCCTCGATCTCGCACACCCCCCTTCCTCGTTCTCAGCGCCCCCCCTTCCTCGCTTTCCCCCCCCCTTCCCCACTCATCCCCCTTCCTCGCTCCACTCCTCTTTTTTCTCGGCTCCCACCCTCTCCTCACACCCCTTCCCTCCGGAGTGAATAGCACCTTGTGGTGAGGCGTCGTTCTCCTCCTCCCCCCTTCCTCCTACTGGCACCCCTCTCTCACTCATCTCCTTCCCTCTCCCCCTCACTCTCCCTCCTCCTCCTCCTCACTCTCCCCTCCTCACCCCTCCTCTCTCTCTCTCTCTTGCTCGCTCCCACCACCCCTCCCTCCCGCAGTGTGTAGCAATTGGTGGTGAGGCGTCGTTCTCACCCTCTTCCTTGCTCTTCCCCCCTTCCTCACTTCCTCGCTCTCCCCCATTCCTCCCTTCCCTCCTCTCTCCCCCATTCCCTCCCTCTCTCTCCCCCATTCCCCTCCCCTCCTCTCCCCCATTCCCCTCCCCTCCCCTCCTCTCCCCCATTCCCCTCCCCGTCCCCTCCTCTCTCCCCCATTCCCTCCCCGTCCCCCTCCTCTCTCCCCCATTCCCTCCCTTCCCCTCCTCTCTCCCCTTCCCCCACCCCTCCCCTCTCCCTTCTCCCCTCTTTTCTCTTCCTCCTCTCTTTCTCTCATCCCCCCTCTCTCTCTCTGCCGCGCCTATTAGTATTCCTGTCAGCGAAGCAATGGCTGGTATTTGCTGGAATGTAATAAAGACGACACCCACCTGTCCTAATGTCTGCATTTACACATCAACATCCCTGTGCCAGAGCCACGCCTCCGCTGGAGCTGCACCCTCTCCTCACGAGCCCGGATGACGAACATGGCAGCTGGTTGTCCCTGTTCAAGCAAGCCAAGACTGGGCCTGGATTCTCCTGCAAGACTCTGCCCGATTTTTCCCGGTAATCATTTCTGTCCTCGTGAATTCCTTCTCCCGTGGTGTGAATGTGGCCCAGGTTAAGGCATCAATAATTAAGGCTCCCATTCGCCATTTGGTCCACAGGCGTGAGTATCGAGAGGGGTAAGGGGATTGTTTGTTGTATCATTTATTGCCATTGCTTGTACATTCCCTCCGCGTGACCGTAGCTTGTCTGTTAATTAAATAGACCTAGTCTTCGGTGAATTTGGGTCAAAGTGGTCACTCATTGGTAATTAAGGGAAGCTCGTTGAGGGTTAATTAGCAGCGGCACCGTTTGTCTCGAGGCATCGCTCGGCTGTAATTGGAGACTCGGTGTATGGTACCAATATACGTAACACATGGCTGGGTTCGATCGTCCAAACGGGTACGTTATTGAAAGTGAAAAGACCCGTAATCCGGCCCCCTGGAGGGTCGACTTAGCTGACCGTTACGGTCGCATTGAGGTGACTTGCCGGACTCATACCAGGCAATTGGAATGACCCACATGACAAAACAACATATCAATTAACTTGGGGACCAAAATATGTTAAGAAATTCACTAATTGGCAGATGTTTGGCACGTTTGTGTTTTGACCTTGGTGGTCATGGGGGTAGGATCTGGAAAGTTTGTGACATGTTTCTTTTTTTGTTAATGTCATTGAGGCTTGTGGAGGATCTCATACAAATATGATATGCAGGACAAGGACATTAGAAGTCTGTGTACCTTCACCCGAATTATAAGGACGATTATGAGAACCATTTCAGTCTGTGATAATGCCATAAAAATTCATTTCATAATTACAAAGCAACCAAAATAAGGACATCATAATACTGCACAACGTAAAATTTACCTCGAGAAAGACATCACCAACATCGCGTTTCAGGTGCTGATGTAATACATCCATCAGGCTGCCATGTTGTTGCTCTTCAAAGTATGTATGCAGAACCAGTTGCTTCACATGGCTTTCCTTTTTGCAGTGCCTGATAATGGCATCTGGAGTACAGCACTCCATCAACATTTTCTTGGCTTTAGCAAGAATGACATTTTTCTCGGCTTTAGCAAGAATGACATTTTTCTCAACCTCTTGACGAAACAACTCAATGATGATTGAAGCACAGGCATCCTCGTGGTAGCCAATAAATGTATCTGCAACCGTAAAGCGTCCAATCTTTTTTGCTCGTTGGTCCAGGCCAGGGGGTTCAGCACTTGCAGAAAAGTCTTCCGCCCACTTTTTCAACTCGTTGGTGAGGTCTTGTTGCTGCTGTGTCAGAATTGTACTCATCTCCAGACAGTGCTTCTCCAAACGATTTATTAAAGGAACAGGAAACTTGTCATAGACAACCTCTTTTTCTTCAATGACAATCAGCCTGAATTCCGGTTTGACTCTGCACTTCACACGATGGCTTCCAAGTCCAAGGTCGACGTAGCGGTTTCCTCCGAGGTAGACGTAGTACTGGTTCATGACATCATAAAGACTCTCATAAAGGTTCTGCATACCCATCAGGATAACAGTCTTGCCCGTCTCCATGCATACTTTGATGGTGTTTATGTTGCGGCAGACCTGGGTGTATTCCTGATCCATTGGAAAACTAGATCCAAACAGGGTGACAGTTTCCTGCAGATCAAGGGTGTGGCACAGCTGAAGAATAGTTAGAGCTGCACAGTTGCTTGTCAAAAGCAGCAGATATCGAAATTCTGTGGAACCCGAAGAAGTATCAACATTTGCCTTAACAAAATCCAGTGGGCAAAACTCTTCACAGGAATCATCATCTGGTACTTCTGCCAAACTTTTCTGAAAGGCACTTCTGATATTTACCTTCTGAAAGCCACCAAAATTTCTTAGAACAGCTTGCAGCAGCTCCCCTCGGGTAGGGAATGTCCCTGACTCTTTTGCAAAGGAATAGAGCATTTTTATTATACTGTAGTAGTCACGCAAGCCAAAAAACTCTCTTTCTTGCTCCTTACAAACCCGCAAGTAGGCTTGCGCCAGGCTGGGAAAGAGTTTCTCCACCCTTTGACATGTGTGATCGTTTGATGAGCAAATGCCCTGGGCACTACGGATTAGTTCTTTTTCATCGGGTACACCACGAAACACAAGAATACCACGGTTTATTTTTGCTGGATCAAGTGCCCAATTGGAAATGCCGACAAAACCAACTTTCATGTGTGCTTTAGGAATTTCATCTCCCACACAGCCATCCTCCAGTAAAGGATGCAGTGTTTTAAGTGGCATGTGGGGAGAGTCCTCAGCCAGCCCAACTTCATCTAACACCACCACAGAAACATATTCCTCCAGTTTCTGAGCCTGTTGAAAGGCTGCACATTGTCGGAAAGTAGATATTATGCCTTCTGCTGAGGAGTGTGGGCTGCATTGGAATGAGACTAGATGCGTCTGCTTGAATCCTTTGAACAGGTCACTGCGAGCTAACTGGCCCTGCATGGCATCACTAACAACGGTTTTAGCTAAAGACTTTGAACTTCCAGGCTTTCCAATTAAGAAAAGCGGGATCCTTTGCTCAATACACACTACCATCATAAAAATGTTTTCTTTCAGAGCAGCATTTCTCGCAATTGTTGACTCCAGTTGCACACTATCCAAAAACACATCCTGGCACAGTATTATTTCCCTTAACACTTGAGATGAGGGATCACTGAGAGTGGAGAAAGCAGGAATTTGTCGAGCTATGGCCTGCCTATAGTCAACACGGTCCTCAAGACTTGCATGGTAGCAGACACCAATAGCGAGTATCAATGATCTGGTGACACAATCCAGTTGGCGAATGCATTGAACAGTTTCATCTTCCTCATCTTCCTGTTCAACAAAGTTAGCAGAGTTGACTCTATCGAGAATCTTGGGGAACAGCTCGTGCTGGTGTGTATAGAACCAGATGAACACCTTCATGCAACGGTCCACATTGCGTAGGCTCACAAAGCTGCACTCATCGTTCCTAGATTTCAGGTACTCTTGAGAAGTAGCAAGAACATTTGAGATGAGATTCACACTTTCAAAAGGGATCTCCTGAGTCACAGCAAAACGCTGCACCATCTGTTGGATGTACTGTTTTTCTGTCTGGTTATTTAGCTGGCCAAAATCCCAAACCAATGGTAGCATGCTGGGTGGTAATGGCTGCACACGGTAAACCAACTGTCTCAAGGGTACTCGGCCCATTTTTTCTTCGGTGTCTTCAGTTCGAATTCTATATCTGAGACCTGCAGATTCAAGACGTTTGATCATCTCCTCTGAATGCTTCCTGTAAGGATTACAGGCAGCAATGATCTTGAGCCTACTGGTTTTTATTGGCTCACCATCCACAGTTCTGTCACACAATGCTTCCTTAATGGCATAAATGGCTTCTGTAGTGTTTGCTTCATCAAAAAACAGAACAGTGTCAATATCATACTTTTCATTATTTTGTGCCAAGGAAGCAGCTTGTTTGATTTTCTGTTGGATGTGGCCTGTTGTCATTCCCCCATGAACCTTCACAAGTACCATGTTGCTGGTTTCTCTGCCAGATCGCTGCATGTCACACATGTACTCGATCAAGCGTGTCTTGCCACAGCCAGTCTCACCCATTATTATAACAGGGATGTCACAACGGAATCGCATCTGAATGGCCATCATTTTCAGTACATTGTCTGTGGTCAACTCGTACATTTCATCCGGATCAAATGGCCAATCTATGCCAAGAACAAGAGAAAGATAATTTATTTTGTCATTCCTTGGCAGTCCATCAAAATTGATATTGAAAGGAACTCTTTGAAATTGAAGCTGTTGATACATCTGTTGAGAAATTGCATGTTCAAGAATAACTTGCCCAGTCACAGGACTAATCGCATTATACTGAGCATTGATGTGAATGCCAAGAAAGGTCATTGATGTGTGGTCAGCATTAAAAAAAATATAAGGATGAAGATCACTCTCCCATCTTCTGCGAAAACTATAAGTCTCCAGGTTATCCAAAGGTGGTTCGGTCTCTCGCCTTCGTGATGGACTTTCATCACAAATGTTTAAGGATGGTGTTGCAAAATCCTTCGCCATGATCACCATGAATTTCACAACAAAGTTCTTGAAGCCTTGCAAAGCGTCTCCAGTGGCTGCTACGCTACAGAACACTGACAATTCACATTCCATCAGCTGTACATTGAGGAAAGTGGAGAAATTGTACAGCTCACTCCAAGAGGGGTTAGAAAGGCCACAAAAATAGAGCAGAGTTTCCAGACATTGTTCTGGACTTCCTTCCACTGTATTATTGAATGTGAACAAATCAAGATTAGCATTTGTCTTAAACCTGCTGAGGTACTGCAAAGGTCTTTGAAACACATTGCTCCTGAAAATGTTTGGGTCCATTGCGGGACATTGAAAGATTTCTTCCTGTGATGGTTGAGGTCTCTCCCTAAAGGAACAAAAGATAAAAAAATAAAAAAATGATTTGAATCTTCTAACAACAAAACTAAATTTGCAGTTAATATTATGATGCATGTCAAAACAGCACAAACTCAAAACACAGATATAAAATGACGTGAAGCTAATGCATGATTGTAGAATCGAACAGTTTGTAATTCAAATAAAAAAGACAATTAATGTTTTACAATATTATAGCACTAATATCGAAGGTCATCGACTTACTTTGGAACTCAACATTTCAGAACACAACAACATTCTGATATCAAAAGGCACTTAAGCGCAAAAGCTCCATATATATATATATATATATATATATATATATATATATATATATATATATATATTATCTATATATAATATTATATATTATATATATATAATATATATATATATATATATATATAGTCATGTCCAGGGCGTTAAAACCCGACGTGGACGGATGGCAAATCTTCTCGCTTGAAGGCAACAACCAAGACTCGGGGATTAATGTGAGCGCGTTAACGGGGCGGAGAGGCGAACCGCCCCGGGGGAGCACAGGGAGGAACACAGCACAGGGCACTGTACCGGGACAGCACAATGTCAGTGACTTAAAAGGAAAACATTTAATGAAAAATAAAACAAATATTCACAAAGGACGATAATTCAAAAGGAAATGATAATGATGTGAAATAAATAAATCCTACAGTCGAGGCCTTGCACACAGACTCAAATACGGTCAACGGGGAAACAAAATAAATAGAAAAACCCTCCTTTCAACCACTTTTGCACTTAGCTTGGCCCAGAGCTGATCCTTGTGGAACTGGAATCGAGGCGCTTCTCTGATAGTGGGACAAATGCACGCCAGGCAATCCGCGAGCGGCACTCCACCTAAAGGCTCAAAGCCCCAGTGTAATGGCTTTGGGTGCTCCGATCGTCCTTATCGACCCGACTAGAACCAAAAGAGCAGCGTCTTACTTCGCCACGCGAGCCAAACCGCCTCAACACGGATTCAATGGCCATGTCGTCCTTTTCGGTGTGTGCTCAATCTCCACTCTCACCTCACCAAGATAATGCCTCCACTCTGATCACGGCTCTCCCAAAATGCCAAGCCAACTCCTTCTTCTTTCTAAAATGCGCAAACCTCTCCTGTGCGCTCCCTTTCTTTCGCCTCTCAAAATGCACAAGCTGCCTTTCATCACTCCACTTTTCTCTGTCCTATTTTATCCTCTGCCTCCGGGGCATGGCCTGTTCCCCCAAAACCAGGGAAGGCAGGCTTCTGCCTGCTCAGCTAGCTTATGACATCACACCCATCAATCGTCCTACGGGGGTGTGACTTGTTTGTTGTCAACCTTTGAAGGCGGGGCTTTCTGCCCATTTGTTTGTGGTTTCTCAAGGAGATGGGGATGGGCCAGGCATCTGGGGGATGGCCAGGCGGAGGCCCCTGGAGTACCGGCGGAAAGTGGACGCAGCGACGTGCTGCTCAGGCGCATGCTCCCATACCTCACCTGTTGTGGTTTCAGAGACACGTTCCCCACCTTTATTGCCGATCTTGAAATATGAAAACATAGGCAAAAGTCACAGAGGGCAATGACATACTGGGAAACTTATTCTTACTCCCGAAGCCAATTAACAACATACCACCCCTCGTGTGGTGACAAGTAACACTAAAGCTCACAGATTCTCTACTTACTACATCGAGATGCTTTCTACTCGACCCTACATGGAGCAAGTAACTCCACACAATGCTAAATCCGATTAGATTCTTCCATCTACCCCAATAATCATAACATTGCAGAAATATATATATATATATATATATATATATATATATATATACATATATATATATATACTGTATATGCACACATACAAGAAAAAAAAGAACATTAAATTTTTTTTCAAAAAGGGATGAAATCTCAAAAACAAAAAATGAAACAAGGTAGGGGACGACACCACATTACAATTACATAATACGACACTACAATCCTCTTGTTGGAGGATCCTAGGATCCTGAGTTAAAATCCCCCTTGGCTGTTGAATTAAACCAGGTGGGCTTAACTCTGCCAGTGCCAGCTTGCTGGTATCCTGTGTCAGAGTGGCTACCCGTCGAGGATTGTGCCCAATAGCCAAGGAGACTGCTTCGGCAGCAGAAATGCTCTGCACAGAGTATGGTCCCAATGGATGGATGTGTGTGTGTGTGTATATATATATATATATATATATATATATATATATATATATATATATATATATATATATATATATATATATATATATATATAATATACAGGGGCTGCAAAAGTAGGTATACAGGAATGAAAAACAAAACGTGCGCACAAAAACGTATTTTATTGATTATACAAGCATAAAATCATAATAACATACGATAATAAACATATTAATCCTCAAATGTTCAAACTGTTTGCCCCCGGCATCCTTACTGTATGTTTGTTTGTTTTTTTGTTACATGTTTGCCCATCCTTACTGTACACCTACTTTGCAGCCACATATATATATATATATATATATATATATATATATATATATATATATATATATAATATATATATATATATATATATGTATATATATATACGAGGTGTGTTCAAAAAGTATCCAACCTTAATTTTTTGTGCGTAAACAAATGAAGCAAGGAGGCGTGGTTTGGCACGTATGTAGGCGATCCTAATCCGTATGCGTGAATATTTTCCCACCTGCAGAAGCTGTCAGTCGCCGACAGACCGCCGATGAGTGAGGAAGTGTAAGTGAGCGCCGTCGGATTTGTTTTTGACAAAATGACGGATCACTGTGGTCTCATCGCCAGTGATCACTGTGTTGAAGAAGTTGGGATTGCTGTGTTCACAGTCTCCAGCATGTCCTGTGCGATCTCCAAATGGAGTTGCTTCTGCTCGATCGTTAGAAGCTTTGGCACGAACTTCGCTGAGATTCTCCTTAAGCCCAAATCCTCAGTCACAATGGAAGGAACAGATCCAATACTGACGCCCACCTCGTCTGCAAGTTCTCTGATCGTGATTCGACGATCCTGCATCAGCAGGGTCCTCACTTGGTCAATGACGATCTCATTTCGGGATGTTGAGGGCCTACCAGAACGTGCTTCACTTTCCACTGATGTGCGACCATCTTTGAAGCGGTTGTACCACTCTTTTATCTGTGTGGTGCCCATTGCTTCGTTCCCGAAGGCCTGTTGAATCTTGCGGATCGTTCCACTTGGGAATCGCCAAGCTTTACACAAAATTTGATGCAGTAGCGTGTTCAAGTTTTTCCGTCATTTTGTCAAAAACAAAATCCGACGGCGCTCACTTACACTTCCTCACTCATCGGCGGTCTGTCGGCGACTGACAGCTTCTGCAGGCGGGAAAATATTCACGCATACGGATTAGGATCGCCTACATACGTGCACCAAACCACGCCTCCCTAGCTTCATTTGTTTACGCACGAAAAATTAAGGTTGGATACTTTTTGAACACACCTCGTGTACAATATATAATTATATATATATATATAATATATATAATATATTATATATATATACAGGGGCTGCAAAAGTAGGTATACAGTAAGGATGGGCAAACATGTAACAAAATAACATTTAGGCGCATGCTCCTGGGTGTTGTGGTGTGTGTATATATATATATAATATATATTATATATATATATATATATATATATATAATATAATATATATATATATATATATATATATATATATATCTCAGCCTGGTGTTGGCTCAGTGGTTAGGGTGACGGCTTGGGATCCTAGGGTCCTGAGTTCAAGCCCTGTCAGCCGCTGAATTAATGCACTAGGGGTTGACTCAGCCTGTCATCCTTCCGAGATCGGCGAAATGAGTACCAGTTCCAGTGTGTGTACTGGTAGAGGGGCACTGCATCACGACACAGTCGCGCTTCAAGAAATGATAGCTACCCCGGCAGCTAAGCTGTCATACGACCACCACATATATATATGCATATATATATGCATATATATGCATATATATATGCATATATATGCATATATATATATGTATGTATATATGTATATATATATGTATAATATATATATATATTATATATATATATATATATATATATATATTGTTGCGAATCTGGAAACCACGATCGCACTCACATTCAGGTCCTTTTAGCTCAGTTATCTCGGTAAGTACGTGTTCCATAGATAGCTCGCTCTCCATGTTTAATTGGGGTAAATCTTTGTAATGCGCTGTGATTCATTTTAATAGTTTGGGTTCGATCAGAACGACCCTCCTCCACAACTAAGAAGGAGAAGTACCCTCCATCCCGTGATTCAACGGCGTGAACAGGAATGACGGTTGGGGCGGGTCCGGCAGAAAGCAACGTAAACAGCCCCCACCCGTGGTTGCGGGGGGGGGGGGGGGCGGCGCACGAGGGCGAATAAGTCACGCCGGAAGCGAGGTGGGGCTGAGAGGGATAAGAGAAGGACGCTCTCCTTGGCTCGGTTCTGGTTCGTCTTGGGTTAGTCTTCGGTGAGCCTTCGGGTTCATCGGGCTCGTGTTCTGGTGGCTTTTGTTCTGCTTGGTGGAGTTGGTTGCTCTGCTTCGTGGCCTCATCTTGGTTCGGCTGGCTCTTTTTGGTGCGTGGAGCTCTTCACGTCTGCTGCTTGGTTCCCGGTTTGGTGCGACTTCTTGGCCTCATCTTGGTCGGTGGTTCTTCGGGGAAGCAACGCATCAGGTCGGGAAGAATCGGTGCCTCATCTCACCAGCACGTGGTCCGGAGCGCGAGGGGATCCGCCGGAGCTTGGAGAGGATCGCGGCTCGCGGTGATTGGATCCAGCTCGCCCACGCTGG
>CM068956.1:152811823-152826375 GCA_035128595.1 Eptatretus atami | reverse complement strand
ATTCCAACGCTGGCGGTGTGGCAAAGGAGATTGACCATGTGCTCGGTGATGGTCGCTGGAGGATGATCCAAAACTGCAGAATCTATCAGAGTGCTCAGTTCCTCAATACCGACCACAGGCTTGTGGTAGCAACTCTAAAGTTGCAGCTTAAATCAGGGAGAATGGTTTCGAGTCTCACGTGAACTCCATCGCCGTTAGAGCTGGACAAAGAGTGAGTGCTTTTCTCAGTATTGCTTCATACTTGGATCAGCGTGGCCGAGCCCAAGTGTACAAAGCCCATGTCCGGAGCACAATGGAATATGCTCCCCTCGTATGGATGTCTACACGTGACATGTATCTTAAAAAGCTGGATGATGTGCAATGTCGTGCTATATGTATCATCAAGGCCACTCCACATTAATTGAATATCGATCCCCGACCATACAGGAGAACTGTTGCAGGTCTCGGTCTGATATACAGACTGCAAACAAAAGAAGTTCCAGCACTTCTGAAGACAACGCTAACTCCATCATGGATTCCAGCAAGCTTCACCAGAGCAAGTGCTTCCTTTGGAAGCTATGCTGTGCAGTGTCTTACTGGCAAGACGGAGAGTGGTCACTGGTCACTTGTTCAGTATAGCGGCTCCTATATGCCCGCAATAATACCAGTGTGGAACAGTTTAACAGATGCCATTGGAGGTCACCCAACATCTGGGATCAAGGCTTCCTGCTCCAGAGCACACAAATATCTTAAAGTCAAAAAACAGAATACTTATGATAACGTTGTTTTGTATGTACGATTCTATCATCTTGCTTTTCTTTTACGATAATTATTCTCTCACTTGTATTTTTGATACTCTGCTTTCATGGCACAAGTGGGCACTGTTTTTGTTTTTTGCAGTGCTTATCCATAAAAAAAATTCAAAAAAATCTCAGCCGAAGCTGGATGTTGGCAAGCTCAAGGATGACAGGGTAGCTGAGGAATTTGCGAACAGGGTGAGTGGGGATTTTGGTGAGGGTCTGGGTGCTTTGGGGAATCCTGACGAGTTGTGGAGTGCCTTTAAGACCACCATCGTTGATGTTGCCGGTGGATGTCTTGCAACTCACCAGAGGGCGAAGAAGATTTTGCCTCAAGGGACACTGGATACCATTGAGAGTCCCAGGAACAGGCTTAATGGCACAGCTGAGCTGTTCAGGGAGTTGAAGCATAAAACTGTACGTGACCTGAGGGTGGACAAGGAGGCCTATATGCGAGGATTCTGTGAGGGGGAGGAGCGCAACCTGTGGTCGAGTGATTCTCATCCTGCTTACAAGGGAGTTTGTGCATTGCGTTCCTCCAAGCCCATCCCTCGGTGTACTGCAGTTACAGCGGAAGGTGGTGGGCTCTTGACAGAGGAGAGTGCAAAGTGAAGGCCCGCTCTGCCGGTTACTTTGAGTGGCTGTACCAGGCTGATCCACCAGCAGTTGAGTTACATGTAAGGGGTGTTACTATCCCTATTGCTGACCCCCCCCCCGACCGCCCCCCCCCCCCCCCAATCAATCTTGGATCCCCTTCGTTTGTGGAAATAACAGGCTTGTGAAGTAAATTTAGGATATGGGGCAAAACTTCCTGAATCTGTGGCATCCATGCTGAACTTCTCAAGGCTGGTGGAAATGCTGATACTCAATGTCGTTGCAAGCAGATATGTGCTCTGTCTGGAACACAGGCATCATCCCAACTAACTGGAAGAGGGGCATTTTTGTCCTTATCTGGAAAGGGAAGGGTGATCGCCAGGATTGCAACAACTTCCGAGGGGTGACGCTGCTCTCACTGCCGAGCAAGGTCTTTGCTCGGATAATTCTTGATGGGGTTTGCACTATCTGCTTGAGCACCAGCGCCAGAGCAGTCAGGCTTTACACCAAGGAGGTCAACGAGTGACTGCATCCATGCCCTTCAGTTCCTCACCAAAAGCAGACGAGAGTTCTGGCAGGGGCTGCTTGCAGCCGATGTCGATCTCCACAAAGCGTTCGATTCAGTGAATCGGGATGCCCTCTGGAGGATTCTTGGTCTTCGTGGGGTGCCAGTAAAACTGATCAATCTGAAATCGGAACTATACCTGGTCCTGAGAATGCTGTGAGATGTGGTGATACCATCTCTGACATATTCCAGTTATTACTGGAGTTTGTCAGGGGTGTGTAATGCCCTACCACTAACCCCCTTCCCCCATCCCCACCCCTCCCCCACCCCCCAACACTTTTCTTGCACTTGTATGGACTGGATCTGGGGAGAATGTCCAAAGAGTTCAAGCTGTGGTGCAATCGTTTGGGAAATCAAGATCGCTGACCTTGGTTTCCACAGATGATGTTGTCCATCTGTGCGGAGACTCTGAATATCCTTTTGGGGGCCCTCGCCGTGCTGAATGAGGAGTCGGAGCCGCTGGAATTACGGGTTTCCTGGGTCAAAACTAATATCCAGGCTTTCAGTGACATCTTGGATGCTGCTATCTTTTCTGTACCTGTTTTTGGTGAGGATGTTGAGGTCACGGAGAGATTCACTTACCTTGGTAGTGATATTCAAGTCTCTGTTGGCTGTGAGCCAGAGGTCAATAGACGTCTGGGTCAGGCCTGAGGAGTCATAGATTCACTGGATCATGGGGTGTGGTGCTGTCGGTATCTGTGCAGGAGGATGAAAGTCCGAGTCTTCATGTCCTTGGTGCTTCCAGTCTTGCTCTACGGATGTGAGACTTGGACTCTTACCAGGGATCTGAGACGGAGACTTAATTCCTTTGGTACCAGGTCTCTTCAGAGAAATCTTGGCTATCGCTGGTCAGACTTTGTGTCCAACGAGCAGTTGCTGAGAGAGACTCTAATGAGATTTGTTGCCTGCATAATCCGTGAAGGTCAGCTGCGGCTGTGTGGACATGTGGCTCGTTTTCCTGATGCTGATCCTGCTCACCAGATTATCTCAGCGAAGGAGCCTTGTGAATGGAGGAAGCCAATGGGCTGACTACGTGCCTCATGGTTACAGCAGTCGGTATCTCAAGGAGATGAGGATGGGCCAGGCATCTGCCTGGGGGATGGTCAGACGGAGGCCCCTGAAGTACCGGCAGAAGGTGTACGCAGCGACGCACTGATCTGGCACATGCTCCCATACCTGACCTGACCTGGTGGGGGGTTTGGGGCTAGGAGGATAGTCTAGAGGTATGTACATTCACCACTAAGCCATCTGGCCTGAGTTTGAATCCTAATCCAGCTACAAACCGTCATCCCAGTTTTTCACAGGCAGAGTGATTCATCAATGTGTGGTGCCGTCCCTTAATGGATATTAAACGGTTGTCCCATCAGTATCATTCATTGGTAGACATCAAAGATCCCATGGTGTCCTTCTTGAAGTCGGCAAGTAGGTAGGTGCCGGCATTATGAACAAATTCCTGCGTACTGCTGGGAATGCAATAGCAAACTACCCATTATAACCTTTGCTCAGGAAGCTGCTTGCTCCGGTCGCACCGACACTCTATGAAGAGTATGGTTCATAAGAGAGAGAAAGAGAGAGAAAGAGAAAAGAGAAAGAGAAAGAGAAAGAGAAAGAGAAAGAGGAAAGAGAAGAGAGAGAGAGGGAAAGAGAAAGAGAGAGAGGGAAGAGAGAGAGGTGAAGAGAAAGAGAAAGAGGGAAAGAAGAGAGAGGGAAAGAGAGAGAGAGAAAGAGAGAGGGGAAAAGAGAAGAGAAAGAGAGAGGAAAGAGAAAGAGAAAGAGAGAGAGGGAAAAGAGAAGAGGAAAGAGAGAGAGGAGAAGAGAAAGAGAAAGAGAGAGAGGGAAAGAGAAAGAGAACGAGAGAGAGGGAAAAGAGAAAAGAGAAAGAGAAAGAGCAAAGAGAGAGAGGGAAGAGAAAGAAAGAAGAGAGAAGGGAGAAAGGGAGAAAGGGAGAAAGGGAGAAAGGAGAAAGGAAGAAAGGGAGAAAGGGAGAAAGGAGAAAGGGAGAAAGGGAGAAAGAGAGAAAGAGAGAAAGAGCGAGAGAGAGAAAGAGAGAAAGAGAAAGGAGAGAAAGGGAGAAAGGGAGAAAGGGAGAAAGAGAGAAAGAGAAAGAGGTGGAGGCTTTCAGCAAGTTCCAGAAATGAAGGGCAGTGTATTGGAAGCTTTTGAATGTTAACCTGCTTTAATGCAGCAGGAGTCTTCTTTGGAAAGTTGATTTATATTTATTTTATGTTTATTTTAATTGTGATATGTTTTATTTTTTGCTGCCGCCATTCTTCCTCTTTATTTTCTGGAAGCCCAGGAACCTAACCCCCTTATTCCCACAGGAAATTGGTTTTAACTATCGCAGTATTTAATATCCTGGCATTTTCCAGGAATGTAACACCCACAGTGCTTAAGGGTTTACTGTATTATATGTGGTATTTCAGAGGCAAGTGTACGTCATTTGGTGACCGCTTAGTACCAGACTCCCCTTTTTGTGGCGCTGGTAACTATGCCTGGTGTTCGCTTAATGGTTAGAGTGGTTAGTGCAGGAACCACAGGTCCATTTTGAGAATTCCGTTCACGTGTCATTGTATATACCTAAAACCTATATGGGGCGTGTTAGAGGGACCTCTCGGGGACTAGAAATGCCCGGTTTTCATTCTGGCAAGGTGTGCATGACCGTTTTATGGCTAATTTTGTGACTTCAATCTATCCGGCGATTCGCGACATTATCAAAATCATATTTATTTTCTGTAGACTCCAATACCCAACATAGGGCACGTGTATGGTATCAAAATGAGCAGAATGACCAACTGCATCATACCAATAACGCTTTGAAGACATATTGTATGTTACTTTTCATATAGTGGAAAAACCTAGTAATTTTGTCAAAAATTATTTGGGGTTAGCATTCGACAACGTGGAATATCATCAAACTAAAAAAAAGTTATTATCCGATTGATACAATTGACACACTGAAATAATCCCCGTTCATTACCCTTGAAAATGATACCAAACACATATGACATTTTATAATATATTGGTAGATACCTATACAAACCTAAGGTTACCCCATTATTTTGTAAATATGGATAACGTGACTAATTCAACAAATATTGCTTATAACGGGTACATTTCTGTCTTTTTCAGCATCTTCAGATGTGACAGCTGTTCTGCTATGAATAAGACATCAATGATAATAGTTTTAGATGAATAATCATATATGTATGACATGTTGGTTTCTCTTTTCTGTTTCAGAATGAAGAACAAGGCCACGGTGTGTCGCTCCGTCAACGCTAACCTGTTGATGGATGATTGCCCCGGAGTAGTATAGAATGCTTTCTTCGTGCTTGTAGACATTTGCTTTCCTATCTGCACAATGCCTTAACCACTTTCTACCAATGGCTTCTAACACTGACGACCAGACTATTGTACCCACAGTGGTGCTCCCTGTAAAAAAAACGCCAGGTTGAAACTAACTGGACAAAGTGTGTCTCTGTCAAGTACAGACACTTTATCATGTTCAAGTCAACAAGGCATTCATAAAGTGTATTCACTCTCCTTGAAAGACTCCTTCACGAATCAACTGACCTTGTGACTCGACTAAGAATAGACCTATCATCAGTAGATCATACTGCTCAGTAAACAACCAAAATGGCACAAATCATGCTATGCGTCATTTACGAACGAGAGCAACATCGACCTCGTCAAGAAGCGCCACTCCGACATGTCCCCTTTTGTAAATACAGACGGTGCAAGCGGCAGCACAAGACCACAGACACGACTAATTGTACCAAAGGTTGACTGGAAAAAGTGAATCTATTGCCAGAGTCGTCGGCGAAAGAGAAAGGTACATCAAGTGCAGTCCGATGAGGTGGAAGCAACCATCAAGGGTCATGCCAAATTTGACGAGAACCTGAAGTGTAGGATTGGCGAAAATGATTTGATATCATATGAAGCGCACTATCACCCATCTTGTAAATACAAAGCCAACAGACCTACTGATCCTGATGTAAACTCCAAAATCGACCCTTCACTCGACCAGCTCATACTGATACTGGATGCTGGCTTTAAACGTGGCCATATATACAGTATGGACTCGGTAGTCGAGAAATATGTGTCACTCATGTCAGTAGACGCAATTCCCGATCCGTCATGCCGAACACATGTCTTTAAAACAAAATTGCAGAGACACTACGCTGACAGAATCGTTTTCCGGAAGCAACGAAAAGCAAACCAACCACTGCTTTGATGGCTTCAAGTGCAACCACTGATGACACATTGGTATGCTGATGGAACGGTTTCCAGAAGAATTGGAACCAGATGAGATCAGCCCAGAATCACATTTCCTCTGCTGTCTACATACAGTCACAACAAAACTGAAGGCTGACATGAAAATAGCTGGTGGACACAAGGGCTATGATGACTTAAACAAGAAGCAGAAAAAAATGCATACCGACAAGTGTACCTGCTTATGAATGTGGATCATACAGGATGAACTCAAACCCGGCGAGCATTCAGAGCCTGACTGTGGTAACAGCCCTAATGATGACATCAGTCCAGCACTTCATCAACGGATCTTTAACGTCTGCCAAGATATCGTCTTAATGTATCAATGGGTCGCAAGAATACACCGAAGCATATTGGAACAGGATTGTTTGTCCATCACCTGACAAGATCCAAACAATTGATTGAGTATCTACATATGGCTGGGGATAGTATAAGCTATCCAACAGTCACAGAATAGACTCGTCGATTGCACAATCTCAGATATCAAGTTCGAAGAATGATAACACATTTGTACCAGAAGGTGTCGTTCCAGGGAAATTCGTTCAGTTCGCAGCAGATAATTTTGACATGCAAGAGAAACCTTGGACGGAAAAGGCACCCTTCACATCACACAAATGGCAGTATTCCAGCGAGGCCCACCAAATCCACAGAGTAAAAAGGAAACGACGATCGGTAGAAGAACTAGCATTGGCAATATCCCGCCAACATTCCATCATATAACACCATCCGAGGCACCTCCACAGCATGTCCCCCTCGTTTCAGCCTACCAGTGACAAACACCAGTCTGGACTGTCCAGCATCACAGAGGTCAGAGTGTGAAAAGATTGACCTTGCATGGGTGATGAGTCGTTTGACTGCTGAAGATGCCCAACACATCCCTGCATGGACAGGGTTCAACCAATCACTGGTGAAACCGAGTGAAGATGTAACCACAGTGGGATACCTCCCAATAATCCCAGCCCCTGCCCACGAACGTGCACGGTAATGACTTTTCTATGAGAAGCAAGGCGATTGCAGCGAAGCTAGGCCAGACAAAAACCGTCATTACATTGGATCAGGCACTGTACCACAAAGCCAAGGAATTGGTTTGGCTCCTTCCGGAAAAGTTGAGCGATGTCATCGTACGACTTGGGGATTCCACACAGCTATGAGATTTCCTCGGCGTTCTCGGCAGTCACTTCGCACAATCTGGTCAGCTGACATCTGGATCGAAGCTGGCGTGTACAGCGAGTGTGTTGCACAGAGAATCATGCAAGGGAAATCCTGGAATCGTGCTGTTCGCCACACAAATTAACCATGGAAGCCATGTGGAGAGCACTCTTCCGGACCTTCAAACTATGGCATGATCACATCAAAAACGCAGTATCGAAGATGCAAACAACTATGCCACTCCAATAGCAACAACATTCAAGGAGAATGACCATGAGAACATACCTGCGACTGTTCAAGAATTCGTCGAACATGTCGATGATCTTGTCCAAGACATCAACAAATTCTTTTGAAGAGAATGCATCTAATGCTACACTGATGTTCTGGCGGCAGTACATAGATCTGGTGGAAACCATACTTCTGTTTGTTAGAGCAGACAGAGAATCTGACTGGACCCTTCATCTGTCACCTTCAAGAGCATGCTTCCATTCATGATCACGTACGATCATACCAACTACGCACGATGGGGTGTTATATCTGCTCGACATGTTGCAACTGGAGCAAACCGCCCCTTCTGTATATCAGGAATTCTTGGCAGTAAACTTTGTCGTGAAGGAGTCGACTGGCTATTTTAACCAAATTGCCACAGACCAAGCACTGGAACACGTGAATAAACAGTGTAAAATTGCGGGAGGACTCGTGGGCATAACACGGATCGCGAGTGCCCTAAACCGATGGATGATCACATTCAGTGACCGAGCACGACTGTCGAATGACATTCGTAAGATGGTCGGCATGACTCGCGATCGCTCTAGATGCAAAGGGGACAGGAGCTCTTCAAGAATAAAACGAGACGAAACTGATGTGAAAAAACTGGAAGAGAAACGTGCAGTTCAATCCCTTCAATCGTACAGGTGAAGAACTTGTTTGCATATCAACCAATGATGTTGCCCGCGATGACATGAGAGATCTACTAACGGCGCAAAATCGTGGCACAGAGTTGCTCACCAAGTTTGTATCAAACCGTCTACTTCCAGATGCCCCTGAGAAGTTTCACGATGCTATCCCAAAGAACAAATCGAAAACATTCACAAATCTGAACACTGTCAATGTCGTTACGCCGGCTGGTCAGAAAAAGGCCGTAAAAGCAGACCGTGACCTATTCCGAAGGTTGTTAAGTGCAGCAAGCAGTGTATCGTCAAATAGACCTCAAAGGTCTACTACAACATGAGCTCTCCCCAGTTCCACTTGCCATTGCGACTCCAGATGAAATGCTGAACCCACAGAAAAGCAGATCTGTACAATACTCTGTGACGACTACAAGGAAAAACTACTTCCAGAAACAGACGACCAACCTGTGTTATCGTTGATGGAATGGCTGTTGTGCAAGCTTTGGGGAAGCCATCTAATGCAAACACATTCGGCGATCTAGCTGACTCATTTTGTAACCAAGTCTTCAGTAACCTGAGAGGCACACAAACAAGACTGGACATCGTCTTCGATGACTACCGGCAAAAGTCAATCAAGTCTGGCAGAGTTCAAAACAACAAGTAAATGGAAAATACGTCGGATAATTGATGGCCGTAATGTGCGTCTACCTTCTGTCTGGCAGTCATTCATCTCACTGGAGGCACAACGTAAACCTCATCTCTGGTTCTGCGTGACCAGCTACTACTTCGGCGCAAACCTTACCAACCTACTATGAAGTAGTAGTTTCTGGAGGAGATGCCTTCCTGCTGTATCATCCACAGGTCGGGATGTGCAGCACCAACTCAAATCACGAGGAAGCGCGACACCAAAATCATCTTGCATGCTCTGGATGCCAGTGTCCAGATTCACAGAGTAGTTGTGTGCACCAGAGACACTGACATTTCTTGCTTTGATTGTCATGACTGCTGAGAAGTCTGGATGAGCAGTGGGACGTCCAAAGACAAACACTTTATACCAGTGTGCACTGTGCGTGAAAATCTGGAACCAGAGGTTGTCCATAACATCCTGAGTTTCCATGCACTTACTGGATCGGATTGCACAAGCCAGTTCTTTGGCTATGGAAACCGCACGGCATGGAAAACCTACCTGAAGTTTCCCAATCTGCTCAAAGATCTTGGACACAGCCCGGATATCGACACAGACAATATTGAGCTCTTTGTTATCCAGATTTACAGCTCAACCACGAATGTGACTTCTGTCAATGACCTTCGCGCAGAACTATTTCATCGGGTCAGTGATCCTGAAAAACTGCCACCCACTCATGATGCTCTAGCTCTTCATATTCAAGAAGCAACTACCAGCAATGGTGTGGCTAAATGCAATAGTGCCTATTCCTAGTTTACCACAACCGGAGGAATGTGGGTGGGTATGTCGCGAAGGACAGTCTTTGCAGCCACTGCTCATGAGACTGGATCCAGTCCCATCTGTGTGTATCGAACTGCTGACATGCCGCTGCAAAACGAGATGTTCAACGCTTCGCTGCACCTGCAGAAAACACAACTTGATCTGCAGTGTTGCATGCGGATGAACAGAGTGTAGCAATAGATTCACTTGCCAGATGAAGATGACTCTGAATCAGATGAAGATTGAATCTGGATGAACAGAAATTAACAATGCATGCATTGCATTATTATCACAGTCGTTCGATTTGACCACTAAGTGTCGTATATATATATATATATATATATATATATATATATATATATATATATATATATATATATGCGTGTATGATCCTAATTTTAAATTTACCAATATAATGTGAATACATTGATATATACACGTGATTTACGGCAGTACGTATTATATTATTGTTATCAACAGCATTGATAAAAATAAGGGGGTAACCTTGAGTTTGTGTAAATCAATGCACATATATTGTGATAGTTTAATATGTGTTGGTATGATTTTCAAGGGTAATGAACTTGGATTATTTTAGTGTGTCAATTGTATCAATCGGATAATAACTTTTTGAGTTATGTGTAATATTCCACGTTGTCGAAAGCTAAACCGAAATAAATTTTTGACAAAATACTTGTTTTATTTCACTATATGAAGAACTGAGATACAATAGAACTTCACAAAGTTAGTGCTTTGATGCAAGTAGTCATTCTGCTCATTTTGATACCATACACGTGCCCCTATGTTGGGTATTGGAGTCTACAGATAAATAAATATGATTTTGATAATGTCGCGAATCGCGGACTAGATTGAAGTCACAAAATTAGCCATAAAACGGTGTATGCACACCTTGCCAGAATGAAAACCGGCATTTCTAGTCCCCAGAGGTCCCCTCTACACATCCATATAGGTTGTAGGTATATACAACGACACGTGAACGGAATCAAGAAATATGGCACTTTTCAAGATATGGTTCCCACACTAGGTGGGCTTAGGATCCTGGGGTCCTGAGTTCAAATCCCGCTCAGCTGCTGAATTAATACCAGGTGGGGTTAACTCGGCCTGTCATCCTTCCGAGGTCAGCAAAATGAGTGCCAGCATGCTGGTTTACTGTGTCGGAGTGGCGACCCATCCAGGATTGTGCCCAATAGCCAAAGAGACTGCTTAGGCAGCACCAACGCTCTGCACAGATTTTGGTCCCGATGGATGGATGGATGGTAACTACACTGTAAAACTGGCTGTCCCACTACTGAAGATTGCACAATTGGTGAAGATGTCAAAGAGTCTGACAGTCTTTGGAAAATGCACAATATTGTTGTGGAAATGACTCCTAGGAGTTAATAAATGCTTTATATAGTGTAGTTCTTTCCTGAATGAGTGTTTAGGGTAAGCAGAGAAGTAACTAAATGTGACATTAGATATGCGATCCTATTATGTTTAGATGGAGACATAAAACCAACCCTCATGTTTGTGCCTAAAAAGCCTCAAGCTTGTAAGCATATATTTAATGTTCTTATCCTTTGTTATCTGTATCAAATGTCTTTATAGCGCTCTCACCAGGCCACGGGTGCAAATTTAGGTGGGAAAAGTCACTGCGGCCGCAAGTCCCTTTGAGGAATCCTGCCACCAGTAGCATGGGGCTGTCTTTGCAGCCATCAACCACAAAGACCACCCCCCGCTGCTGGTGCAATGGTGAGAGAGAGGTGAGGGGTGCGGGGTGTCACAGATGACGCATATGCCCTAGCGCATAAAAGTGAGTGCAAGGGAGGAGGGAAGAAGATGAGTTCGCCTTCTTACTGGCCATGCTTGTTGGGCTGAACCAGCGATGCAAACAGCTGCTTCACATTCCACCAGAAGAGACGCGTCTCCATTTCTGTCTCTTTCTCTCTCTCACTCTCTCTCGCTCTCGCTCCCACTCTCTCCCTCACTCTCCTCAGCCAGCGGCACAAAACGTCCATCCAACCTCCTTCCCGGACTGAAGTGGACCTGATTATTTTACCAGGCTCTGCCTTGGGTTTGCCTGACTGTTTCTGTCATCGTTTCCCTCCATATACCTATTGTGGAATGTCCATGGGCCCTCAGGTTTAGATAATTAAGGTTCTCGTTCCTCTGTTGGCCTCGTGGTCTATTTATAATGATTGGTTGCATCATTTATTTTTGTACATCGCTTTTTTGTAAATTTCTCTCCATCCCATTTCTTTCAAATACACTTGGTCTCAGGTGAATTCCTGTTGTCCTGGCTGATTCATTTGGTGGTTTAAGCCTATTCTGGGGCCATTGGGGTGTGGTTATAACTGTTTAGAACGCGTCACATGACCTTACGGTTTGCTCGGCTGGATTAGAAGGAGGCAAGGACACGTATCGGTGTCGGTGTAACACCCAGCTGGTTCTGCGAGCATGATAACGTGTCAAACAGGCCCGGGAACCTATTCGGAGTACCCGAATCAGTTGGCCAGCACTCTTGCTTTGACGCGGTTCGTTGGGATTTTGACAGAGCAACTGGGACGAGCCCGGCGATTACAACATTAAATATTGAACATATGGAACACAGTGTTAAGTATTGCAATTGTCAACAGTGCAAATATTCAGTGGCTGAGTTAATCTAAACACATCAATGACTTTCTTAAATATGATCACCAATATATTAATTTGCAAGCAAATTCATTTAAACCTCAATTATTTACTATTGCACTCAAGTAACTTATGAAGGTTAATTGTTTGTTTGTTTTTCAAACCTCAATGAAGTAGTTGACATCTTGATGGGAATTTCCCTCCTTGTTAGCAATGAGCATGAGTTTGTTCTGCAACTCCCTCAGGTTCTCCAGGCTGTAGGTACGAACCTCTGCATTAAACCCTGCCTCATTTTGTGGACAAATCAGTCTTATAACTGAATCCAACGTTGGCTGAGGAGGAGACAAAAAAGAAAGAAAAAAAAGAGAGAAAACCATAAGTGGAAAAAACAATCATATCAACCAGTGAGCAATGCAGAGCAAGATGAAAATGTAAATGTTAAAGTCTTAATATCACGATGACTCGAGAAGAAGAAAAGTGTTTGGTTGAACATCAGAACGAATGACATCAAAGTGAGTGAATAAATTAAACCCTATGCAGGGGTGCAAATTAACGGCCGCCCGGTCGCCAATGGCGCCTAACTTTTGTGCTGGGCGGGTACACAATATGCTACCTGCCGGCTGGCGAATCACCGGTGATTCCTGTTATTTTGTACAATTTTTACTAGCTTCTCTACTAGTTTTCTCGACTAGAACTACTATTTTTGTCCGCAGAAATCACCGGTAATTCTGCGGCGGCCATTTTGTCTGTTTTCATTCTGTTCCAAATCACGCGTGATTGCGCGAGATTTGACGGTTTGGCGCGTAGTACTCGACGTAGTAGCACCCAAACATGTAACCCCACCTGTAACAAACGTCTTGGCGCATCGCCTTGTGTTCGAATTTCATTATATTCTGCATCCAAAATAAAACTTCATTTTTTTTAACTTTTGGAAACCAGCCTCGCTGATCGGCACAAAATGTACACCACCAAAACCCCACCTGTAACAAGCGCGTAGTACTCTACGTAGTACCCAACTTCACTCAACATAGTAGCACCCAAAGTCAACCTGACAGTCTGACTCAGAATTTGTCAGATAGTGACTCTGAGAGTGATTCTGAGTCAGTCTATCTCTCCCATTCTGAATCAGATTGAATTGTTGTGACTCTGAGTGATGAATTTGTTGCCATTATTAATGATTTTTGTTCGTTGCCAGTTCATAAAGACAGTGAGTCTGTCAAAGTTAATTAGGCCGCCTACAGTACTGTAATAGTACAAGTGAGTATATTAAAAGTGTTGATATCAAATTTGTGACTTTTGTCTTTATTTTATCGGGCCGGTAGAAATTCTGCTGGGCCGGTAACTTTCTCTAGTCACCGGCCCCGCTGGCCGGTGGATAAAAATGTTAATTTGCACCCCTGCTATGTTCTGCAGCTCCGTTATTATCCAAATGGCCTCCTTAGCAGATTAACCTTCAATTAAAATATCTGCAATAGAAATCTTCAACGATCAAATAATAAAGAATTATCGTCACGAAACAATACATTTCAATCCAAATGTGTTTGATGATGAAACTTGACTAATCATAGTCATATCATAATGGAAAACAGACAGGAGATTTTAGCTGAAGCTCAAACTAATCTCTTGTGAACCATTTTCAAGTTCCGTTTTTTTTCAATTTTCTCATGCCATTATGCATGCATGACTCATTCCAAACCTTCTAAATAAGAGTCCAGAATAAAAATTTCAACAACATAACACTGCGCTCAGTGCATTCACACAAGATAAAAGTGTTTCCACAATTTAATAACAATTTGCCTCATTCCTTCTAACCTCAACAGGTCAGGTCAGGTCAGGTATGGGAGCATGCGCCGGAGAAGCGCGTCGCTGCGTCCACTTTCCGCCGGTACTCCAGAGGCCTCCGTCTGGCCATTCCCCAAGGCAGATGCCTGGCCATCCCCATGTCCTTGAGATGCCGATCAACCTACTGAAACCAAGAGGCACGTGGGTGGCCCATTGGCCTCCTCCGCTCACGAGACTCCCTCGCTGAGAGAATTTGGTGAGGAGGATCAGCGTCAAGAAAACGAGCCACATGTCCATACAGCTGCAGCTGACGCTCATGGACAATGCAGGTTACAAATCTCATTTGAACCTCTCTCAGCAACCGCTCGTTGGACACAAAGACTGACGAGCGAAAGCCAAGGATTCTCCGAAGAGACCTGGTACCAAAGGAATTAAGTCTGCATCTCAGATCCCTG
>CM068956.1:152782119-152795034 GCA_035128595.1 Eptatretus atami | reverse complement strand
GGCGCGAAGAGAGATAAGAGCCAGAGTTGGGAAAGGGGGGGGTTGGGACATGAAGAAGAAAGGGAAGCTGCGGACACTGGTGGGGAGGTTGGTGTTGAGGACTTAACGGAGAAAGGGGAGTGGAGGAGAGTTGGGTGAGTGAGGGGTGGGTGCAGAGAAGGACAGAGTTGGGAAAAGAGGAATGAGCCTGTTGGGGGGTGGGCGGTCTGAGGCTTGGGGCGAGATGAGGACTTGGGTTGAGCAACGGAGGGTGAGACTTGAAAAGAAAGTGGAGCTGTGGGACCTGCAATAGGGGGTTGAGGACTTGAAGCCGAAAGGGGGAGTGGAAGACAGAGTTTATGGGGGGGTGGGTGTCAGAGAAGGGACAGAGTTGAAAAAGGGGGGTGGATTGAATAGAACAGGGGAGTGAGAGCACAGAGAGTTTGAGTTGGAGTGGGGCGAACAGATTTGGAAAGAGGGATGAAGCTTTGTGTGTGAGCGTGGGGGGGGGAGGTTGCAGAACTTGAGGTTGAGGGGTGGGTTGAGAACTTCAAGAAGAAAGGGGGAGATAGAGAGAGGATTGGGTGGGGGGGGGCAGAGAGGCAACAGAGAGCTGAGAGTGGGTTGAGAACTTAGGTGGGGAGGGGCTTGAAGATTCGGCTGCGGAAGGGGTTGAGGACTTGACATGAAGAAGAAGTGTGAGAGTCTTGAAGTCACATTCTACATACGCGTATTTTACGCGGGTCCCTGCTCTAATGCCGTCAAAGGACATTCTTTGACGGCAATTCCTTTCCAACAGTTCCAGTGGAACCGGTTACTGCTAATATATAGTCATATATATATGTATAATATATATATGTAATATATATATATATTGTTGTGGCCGGAGGTCGTGGCAAGAACGTACCACTAGGTGCGAAACTACGCTCGCTCCACCAGACTCCCGGAATGTAGTCGCGCCAGATACCTCCACGAGCCGGCGGGTCGATTAATCGACCGTGAAACGCCAATATCTCGACCGCGTGCGTAGGGTTAATTGTCTAGATCCAATATACCTAAGTAACCCAACAGCAGTCTGCCTACCGGGATTCACGCCCTCGCGAACGTCTGGCCGACCCGGACACTCTACCAGCTACGGTGGAGTAAAACTCCACCACCCACTCCTGCCGGATGCAGTCGAACGGGCCTGCCCCAGGACGTTCCGGCTACGATGTACCGATTACCCGGGGATGAAACCCCGTCGAAACTCAGATATGAACCATGCTGGACCAACACAAAAGACAGAAACGGACTGGGAGCATTTCTAATAATTATTTCAGTAAAATAAAGACACAGGGCAAGACTTATCGCGAATATGCAATGCAGATTACAAGATGAAATAAACACTTAAACAATTGTACTTAAAGACGGCCCACACGCAGACACACCACACACAAAAAGAAAAGAAACCCAGAGTTCTTTATTGGACCCTCCAGCCGATGAGAGAACGAGCTGGGTCAGAGTCCGGAGGGTAACCTGGCTGTCGGAGAACAAGGGGTACTCCGTGCTGCGGCACCCGGCCAATGTCCGCCTGGTCCCCAGTCGCACGTGGGGGACTCGAGGCTCGTGGCGGAGTTGGGTGGCGAAAATTATATCGGTCCAGGAGGTGGGCAGCGGTCGCTCTGTCCTTCCTTGTAGAGGCCAGCAGAGACAACTCGCTGCCTCGAGGCCTCTGCTCAACCCTCGTGACAGCAAAAAACCCCTTCGTACAGCAACGCAACCTCCTGTGACCACTCCTCGTAATCGCCCCTCCGAACCACCCCCTCGCAACACCACCTTCATAATAGCAAAAATCCTAAGAACCTCTCAAAACTCTATGCAACCCACTAACAAAACCAACCAACCTCAGAGAGTGCTCGGGAATTTATCGACCTCCCTCAGTGGAGGGCCTTGTCAACAACACCTCGCGTTCCGTCCTCTGATTGGACAATGCCTACAGCCCACCTTTCTGGGGCGGGCCTTGGCCCCTGCCAGAAAACCCCAACCACTCTTTCCACGCGGGGTCAAACTTGATGATAACAAGTATCAATGTTGCACAGGCCGTCGTGCAAGAGTTAAAACGTTTGTGGAAGGAACGTTGGTGGAAGCGGCAAGGAATGGCTGCAAGACCCTGCCTTGGCAAGTCAGATGCTTGGAGACAGCGGGTGGGTAGTGATCATGATGGGGGATGGAATGGTTGTTAAAGGCTTGTGATGTAATACCTAACTAAAGGAAGTCGCAACGCATGCCTTTGATTCTCCCACTGGACAAAAGGAAGGGGACTGACTACAATGTACTTAACGGAATAACTGACTTTTGGACCTGAAGTTGAAATGCAAATGGTTTCCAGATCCGTAACAATATAATAAAAAAATATATGATATTTATATCTTATTCTATATATAATCACGAAGACCAATTTGTGCCCTCCTACGGTCGCCGTCACGCTTTTTCTCGGTACTGTGACCTGGACTGAAAGAAACTTCGTACCTGTAAGAGTGCATCGCACATAGTGGCAATAGTCAACTTTCAACTCTGAAGCAGAATAACACACTTTTCGTTTACATTCGTTTACAATGGCGACGTGTGATGCCACCGCGAGAGCGTCAGGACACTCATGACATCATCGTCGCCATCGCTGACGTCATTACATCTGCTCGCACAGACCGTACGCTGAGAGGTGCAATCCACCCTCGAAATAGCGCTGCAATGTAAAACCCTCTTCTCGCACATCTGACTACTTCAGAATGTGAATTTGACAACAAAAAATGTAAGAAACATGTACCTATATATAATACTCGAGACCAATTTTGGCTCCTCCTAGCGGTCGCGTCACGTTTCTCGGTAACTGTGACCTGGACGAAAGAAACTTCGTACCTGTAAGAGTGCATGCGCATAGTGGTAAAGTCAACTTCAACTCGAAGCAGAATAAACACTTTTCGTTGAGACGGGCGAGGAGTGAAGAGAGGGGGCGGGGATAAGAGACGGGGGCAGGGAGTGAAGAGGCGGGGGGCAAGGTAAGCAATTTTTGGGTGGGAGTAAGCAAATGAAAGCGGAGATGGGGGAAATTGGCGGGGGAAGAGTGGGCGGGGCTGGGGTGAATTAGCGGGGTTGAGTGTGATGCGGTGGACAGGGGCGGGGCCCAGGGAAGTGGGGCGGGGAATCAAGAAGACGGGGGGTGGGAGTGAAGAGGCGGGGCTGGGCCAGGGGAATAAATTTTTGGGCGGGGGTAAGAAAATTGAAGGCGGGGGGAATGGGGCAGGGGCGGGGGATGAGTAGGCGGGGAAAAGCATGCCCTGTCCAGTCCATGCCCCTCGAGTGTGGGTGAGCTGGTGAGGATAGTTGAATGAACGGAATCCGTCTGTGACGGGGTTTCAGCTAGTAATAATATATATTTAGTATATGTATATGTAATATATACATACACCACACACAACACCACACAACAACACACACCACGAGCCCAAAACATTATGACCACTGACAAGTGATAGTGAATAACATTGATATCTTGTTACAATGTCACCTGTCAAGGGGTGGGATATATTAGGCAGGAAGTGAACAGTCAGTTCTTGAGTTGATGTTGTTGATGCAGGAGAAATGGGCAGGAATAACGACTGAGTGACTTTGACAAGGCCAAATGTAGGCCAGACGACTGGGTCAGAGCATCTCTGAAACGGCAAGGCTTGTGGGGTGCTCCTGATCAGCAGCAGTGGTAGTACTTACCGACAGCTGGTCCGAGGTAGAAAAACCACAAACCGGTGACAGGGTGTTGGGCCCAAGGCTCATCGATGCGCGAGGGCAACGAAGGCATCCCATCTGGTCCAAAACCGACAGAAGGTCTTCGTGGCACGTCACAGAAATTTAATGGTGGTCACGAAGGAATGTGTCACAACCACAGTGCATCACACCCTCTGGCGTATGGGGCTGCGTACCGCACGACCGCTCCAGAGTGCCCATGAGACACCTGTTCCACCGTCGAAAGTGCTACCAATGGCACCGAGGCGTCGAAGTGGACCTTGGAGCAATGGAAGAAGAGCTCCTGGCCGATGAGTCCCGTTTCTTTTAGATCACATAGGCTCGCCGGACGTGTGGCGCCCGTTACCTGGGGAATGATGGCACCAGGAATCACTGTGGGAAGACGACAAGCCGGTGGAGGGAGTGTGATGCTCTGGGCAATGTTCTGCTGGAAACCCTGGGTCTGGCCATTCATGTGGATGTCCAATTTGACAGTGTCACCTCCTAAACATCGTTGCAGACCAGTACACCCCTCATGACAATGGTATATCCCTGATGGAAGTGGCCTCTTCAGCAGGATAATGCCCCTGCCACACTGCACACACATGTTCGGGAATGGTTGAGGAACATGAAAGTTGTTCCATATATATATATATAATATATATATATATATATATATATATATATATATATATATATATATATATATACTAATATATACATCATGCGCCGCTTACGACGTTCCGGCAACCGACGGATCGCAATACGACGGTCGCCCAGCTCTGAAAAAAAAAAATGAAAAAAAATGTGCTGAAAAATCCTATCGCCGAGTGATGTACTCGTAATAAAAATCGCACATACAATTATGTACACTCTACAGAACAAATCACCTATACATTGATAATAAACAACGACAGGTGGCCCTGTTAAATGCGATCGTGAGCGCCCTAACATGTCATCGCGAAAAAAAGCAGCGTCGTGCTAAATCGGATTCAAGGAAATCGCTTTCAAACCTGAACCAATGTTTCCACGTTACCTTATAGCAAGCAATAACCTTTGAATTAAGAATTCAACGAATAATCGTTGTTGTTCTCAATTAAAAACAAATTTATTTTTAGTGAAGCTTTTTTATGTTGTTAAAACAATCGCACTGTTTCGAAAATATATATATCACAATGACAGGTGCTCGTTATTCATGTTGTAAATTATAACATCGATGCAATGATTACGTATTTATAAAATCCAAACGCTATTTATCACCTTTCTATAATCGATGCGAGAGGAGATTGTAAGCTGCTGCTAACCACACTGATGGCCGTCATGAACTGCACAAAGTAAATCTAACGTGTCTTCTGTCTCTTGGATGTGTGTATACAATTGCCGACAGTATTCAGTACACGTAACAGCTGTAGTTTGTATCCGAGGACAATAGGCTACACCATATCGCTTAGGTGTCTTGTTTGTGTAAGTACGATGTTCGAAAACGAAAATGAAAAAGAAAAAATGATGTTCGCACAACGACGACGTCGCTTAACGACGCGTTTCTCAGAACGTAACCCCGTCGTTAAGTGGCGCATATGAACTGTAATATCTCATATATATATATACATGGAGAAGGAGGGAACATAGCCTTGCTTGCTTAAAGTAAATAGGTATATCAGATAAGTTATAAGACTCGTTATTTCTTTAAATTATCAGATTTCACAACAGATTTCGACAATTCTTGATTCCGGACGATATTCAATCCTCAAAACCGAAATAATATTTTGATGATGCACGAAATGTTGGATCTCTTTGCTGATGACTCCACCCTCTGTCGTACCATCTGTCATCCCTCAGACCGGCAAGCCGCAACTTCTTTGCTCTCTGCAGATCTGGATAAAATCACAAACTGGTCCAACATGTGGAACATGTCTTTCAATCCTGACAAATCTCACACTCTCACTACGTCTCTCCAAAAGGACCGTTTCGAAACCCAACCCCCATCTACTTTCTCAACAATCCTCTGGAAGAAGTCTGTTCATTCAAGCTTCTGGGTCTCACTATCTGCCATGATCTTTCTTGGGAAAGCCACATTTCCAACCTGGCCTCCAAAGCCAGTCACCAACTGGGAATCCTCCATCGTGCAAAGTCCTTCCTTAGCACAGCTGAAGTTTGATGAACTTCTCTAGAAGTTTGATGAGTGCTTGAAGTCTCTGCCAGTTGGTCTGAGTGAAATTCCAGACTTGTCGGCGCTGAGGTGATTATCTAATAACGACCAGAGAGATGACCACTTTATCAAGCATATGGTCAGATGATCTGATTAGAGTAGGTGGAGGAATGACATAAAAGAGAGAGGGTGGGGGAAGGAGGCAGCTTTGTGGATGTGAGAGGGGAGCAGTTTTGAGAAGGGGAAGTGAGAATTGAGGGAGAAGGGTGAGGGGGAAGAATTGAAGCAGAAAGGTGTGGGGGGAGCTTTTGAGAAAGGTGACGGGAGGGCGCGAAGAGAGATAAGAGCCAGAGTTGGGAAAGGGGGGGGTTGGGACATGAAGAAGAAAGGGAAGCTGCGGACACTGGTGGGGAGGTTGGTGTTGAGGACTTAACGGACAAAGGGGAGTGGAGGAGAGTTGGGTGAGTGAGGGGTGGGTGCAGAGAAGGACAGAGTTGGGAAAAGAGGAATGAGCCTGTTGGGGGGTGGGCGGTCTGAGGCTTGGGGCGAGATGAGGACTTGGGTTGAGCAACGGAGGGTGAGACTTGAAAAGAAAGTGGAGCTGTGGGACCTGCAATAGGGGGTTGAGGACTTGAAGCCGAAAGGGGGAGTGGAAGACAGAGTTTATGGGGGGGTGGGTGTCAGAGAAGGGACAGAGTTGAAAAAGGGGGGTGGATTGAATAGAACAGGGGAGTGAGAGCACAGAGAGTTTGAGTTGGAGTGGGGCGAACAGATTTGGAAAGAGGGATGAAGCTTTGTGTGTGAGCGTGGGGGGGGGAGGTTGCAGAACTTGAGGTTGAGGGGTGGGTTGAGAACTTCAAGAAGAAAGGGGGAGATAGAGAGAGGATTGGGTGGGGGGGGGCAGAGAGGCAACAGAGAGCTGAGAGTGGGTTGAGAACTTAGGTGGGGAGGGGCTTGAAGATTCGGCTGCGGAAGGGGTTGAGGACTTGACATGAAGAAGAAGTGTGAGAGTCTTGAAGTCACATTCTACATACGCGTATTTTACGCGGGTCCCTGCTCTAATGCCGTCAAAGGACATTCTTTGACGGCAATTCCTTTCCAACAGTTCCAGTGGAACCGGTTACTGCTAATATATAGTCATATATATATGTATAATATATATATGTAATATATATATATATTGTTGTGGCCGGAGGTCGTGGCAAGAACGGACCACTAGGTGCGAAACTACGCTCGCTCCACCAGACTCCCGGAATGTAGTCGCGCCAGATACCTCCACGAGCCGGCGGGTCGATTAATCGACCGTGAAACGCCAATATCTCGACCGCGTGCGTAGGGTTAATTGTCTAGATCCAATATACCTAAGTAACCCAACACAGTCTGCCTACCGGGATTCACGCCCTCGCGAACGTCTGGCCGACCCGGACACTCTACCAGCTACGGTGGAGTAAAACTCCACCACCCACTCCTGCCGGATGCAGTCGAACGGGCCTGCCCCAGGACGTTCCGGCTACGATGTACCGATTACCCGGGGATGAAACCCCGTCGAAACTCAGATATGAACCATGCTGGACCAACACAAAAGACAGAAACGGACTGGGAGCATTTCTAATAATTATTTCAGTAAAATAAAGACACAGGGCAAGACTTATCGCGAATATGCAATGCAGATTACAAGATGAAATAAACACTTAAACAATTGTACTTAAAGACGGCCCACACGCAGACACACCACACACAAAAAGAAAAGAAACCCAGAGTTCTTTATTGGACCCTCCAGCCGATGAGAGAACGAGCTGGGTCAGAGTCCGGAGGGTAACCTGGCTGTCGGAGAACAAGGGGTACTCCGTGCTGCGGCACCCGGCCAATGTCCGCCTGGTCCCCAGTCGCACGTGGGGGACTCGAGGCTCGTGGCGGAGTTGGGTGGCGAAAATTATATCGGTCCAGGAGGTGGGCAGCGGTCGCTCTGTCCTTCCTTGTAGAGGCCAGCAGGACAACTCGCTGCCTCGAGGCCTCTGCTCAACCCTCGTGACAGCAAAAAACCCCTTCGTACAGCAACGCAACCTGCCTGTGACCACTCCTCGTAATCGCCCCTCCGAACCACCCCCTCGCAACACCACCTTCATAATAGCAAAAATCCTAAGAACCTCTCAAAACTCTATGCAACCCACTAACAAAACCAACCAACCTCAGAGAGTGCTCGGGAATTTATCGACCTCCCTCAGTGGAGGCCTTGTCAACAACACCTCGCGTTCCGTCCTCTGATTGGACAATGCCTACAGCCCACCTTTCTGGGGCGGGCCTTGGCCCCTGCCAGAAAACCCCAACCACTCTTTCCACGCGGGGTCAAACTTGATGATAACAAGTATCAATGTTGCACAGGCCGTCGTGCAAGAGTTAAAACGTTTGTTGGAAGGAACGTTGGTGGAAGCGGCAAGGAATGGCTGCAAGACCCTGCCTTGGCAAGTCAGATGCTTGGAGACAGCGGGTGGGTAGTGATCATGATGGGGGATGGAATGGTTGTTAAAGGCTTGTGATGTAATACCTAACTAAAGGAAGTCGCAACGCATGCCTTTGATTCTCCCACTGGACAAAAGGAAGGGGACTGACTACAATGTACTTAACGGAATAACTGACTTTTGGACCTGAAGTTGAAATGCAAATGGTTTCCAGATCCGTAACAATATAATAAAAAAATATATGATATTTATATCTTATTCTATATATAATCACGAAGACCAATTTGTGCCCTCCTACGGTCGCCGTCACGCTTTTTCTCGGTACTGTGACCTGGACTGAAAGAAACTTCGTACCTGTAAGAGTGCATCGCACATAGTGGCAATAGTCAACTTTCAACTCTGAAGCAGAATAACACACTTTTCGTTTACATTCGTTTACAATGGCGACGTGTGATGCCACCGCGAGAGCGTCAGGACACTCATGACATCATCGTCGCCATCGCTGACGTCATTACATCTGCTCGCACAGACCGTACGCTGAGAGGTGCAATCCACCCTCGAAATAGCGCTGCAATGTAAAACCCTCTTCTCGCACATCTGACTACTTCAGAATGTGAATTTGACAACAAAAAATGTAAGAAACATGTACCTATATATAATACTCGAGACCAATTTTGGCTCCTCCTAGCGGTCGCGTCACGTTTCTCGGTAACTGTGACCTGGACGAAAGAAACTTCGTACCTGTAAGAGTGCATGCGCATAGTGGTAAAGTCAACTTCAACTCGAAGCAGAATAAACACTTTTCGTTGAGACGGGCGAGGAGTGAAGAGAGGGGGCGGGGATAAGAGACGGGGGCAGGGAGTGAAGAGGCGGGGGGCAAGGTAAGCAATTTTTGGGTGGGAGTAAGCAAATGAAAGCGGAGATGGGGGAAATTGGCGGGGGAAGAGTGGGCGGGGCTGGGGTGAATTAGCGGGGTTGAGTGTGATGCGGTGGACAGGGGCGGGGCCCAGGGAAGTGGGGCGGGGAATCAAGAAGACGGGGGGTGGGAGTGAAGAGGCGGGGCTGGGCCAGGGGAATAAATTTTTGGGCGGGGGTAAGAAAATTGAAGGCGGGGGGAATGGGGCAGGGGCGGGGGATGAGTAGGCGGGGAAAAGCATGCCCTGTCCAGTCCATGCCCCTCGAGTGTGGGTGAGCTGGTGAGGATAGTTGAATGAACGGAATCCGTCTGTGACGGGGTTTCAGCTAGTAATAATATATATTTAGTATATGTATATGTAATATATACATACACCACACACAACACCACACAACAACACACACCACGAGCCCAAAACATTATGACCACTGACAAGTGATAGTGAATAACATTGATATCTTGTTACAATGTCACCTGTCAAGGGGTGGGATATATTAGGCAGGAAGTGAACAGTCAGTTCTTGAGTTGATGTTGTTGATGCAGGAGAAATGGGCAGGAATAACGACTGAGTGACTTTGACAAGGCCAAATGTAGGCCAGACGACTGGGTCAGAGCATCTCTGAAACGGCAAGGCTTGTGGGGTGCTCCTGATCAGCAGCAGTGGTAGTACTTACCGACAGCTGGTCCGAGGTAGAAAAACCACAAACCGGTGACAGGGTGTTGGGCCCAAGGCTCATCGATGCGCGAGGGCAACGAAGGCATCCCATCTGGTCCAAAACCGACAGAAGGTCTTCGTGGCACGTCACAGAAATTTAATGGTGGTCACGAAGGAATGTGTCACAACCACAGTGCATCACACCCTCTGGCGTATGGGGCTGCGTACCGCACGACCGGTCCAGAGTGCCCATGAGACACCTGTTCCACCGTCGAAAGTGCATACCAATGGCACCGAGGCGTCGAAGTGGACCTTGGAGCAATGGAAGAAGAGCTCCTGGTCCGATGAGTCCCGTTTCTTTTAGATCACATAGGCTCGCCGGACGTGTGGCGCCCGTTACCTGGGGAATGATGGCACCAGGAATCACTGTGGGAAGACGACAAGCCGGTGGAGGGAGTGTGATGCTCTGGGCAATGTTCTGCTGGAAACCCTGGGTCTGGCCATTCATGTGGATGTCCAATTTGACAGTGTCACCTCCTAAACATCGTTGCAGACCAGTACACCCCTCATGACAATGGTATATCCCTGATGGAAGTGGCCTCTTCAGCAGGATAATGCCCCTGCCACACTGCACACACATGTTCGGGAATGGTTGAGGAACATGAAAGTTGTTCCATATATATATATATAATATATATATATATATATATATATACTATATATATATATATAATATATATATATATATATACATCATGCGCCGCTTAACGACGTTCCGGGCAACCGACGGATCGCATATACGACGGTCGCCAGCTCTGAAAAAAAAAATGAAAAAAAATGTGCTGAAAAATTCCTATCGCCCGAGTGAATGTAGCTCGTAATAAAAATGCACCATACAATTATGTACACTCTACAGAACAAATACCTATACATATGATAATAAACAACGACAGTGTGGCCCTGTAAATGCGATGTGAGCCCCTAACATGTCATCGCGAAAAAAAGCAGCGTCGTGCTAAATCGGATTCAAGGAAATCGCTTTCAAACCTGAACCATGTTCCACGTTACCTTATAGCAAGCAATTAACCTTTGAATTAAGAATTCAACGAATAATCGTTGTTGTCTCAATTAAAAACAAATTTATTTTTAGTGAAGCTTTTTTATGTTGTTAAAACAATCGCACTGTTTCGAAAATATATATATCACAATGACAGGTGCTCGTTATTCATGTTGTAAATTATAACATCGATGCAATGATTACGTATTTATAAAATCCAAACGCTATTTATCACCTTTCTATAATCGATGCGAGAGGAGATTGTAAGCTGCTGCTAACTCACACTGATGGCCGTCATGAACTGCACAAAGGTAAATCTAACGTGTCTTCTGTCTCTTGGATGTGTGTATACAATTGCCGACAGTATTCAGTACACGTAACAGCTGTAGTTTGTATCCGAGGACAATAGGCTACACCATATCGCTTAGGTGTCTTGTTTGTGTAAGTACGATGTTCGAAAACGAAAATGAAAAAGAAAAAATGATGTTCGCACAACGACGACGTCGCTTAACGACGCGTTTCTCAGAACGTAACCCCGTCGTAAGTGGCGCATGACTGTAATATTCTATATACATGAGAAGGAGGGAACATAGCCTTGCCTTGCTTAAAGTAAATAGGTATATCAGATAAGTATAAGACTCGTTATTTCTTTAAATTATCAGATTTCACAACAGATTCGACAATCTTGATCTCCGGACGATATTCAATCTCAAAACCGAAATAATATTTTGATGATGCACGAAATGTTGGATCTCTTGCTGATGACTCCACCCCTGTCGTACCATCTGTCATCCCTCAGACCGGCAAGCCGCAACTTCTTTGCTCTCTGCAGATCTGGATAAAATCACAAACTGGTCCAACATGGGAACATGTCTTTCAATCCTGACAAATCTCACACTCTCACTACGTCCTTCTCAAAAGGACGTTTCGAAACCCACCCCCATCTACTTTCTCAACAATCCCTGAAGAAGTCTGTTCATTCAAGCTTCTGGGTCTCACTATCTGCCATGATTTTCTGGGAAAGCCACATTCCAACCTGGCCTCCAAAGCCAGTCCACCAACTGGAATCCTCCATCGTGCAAAGTCCTTCCTTAGCACAGCTGAAGTTGATGAACTTCTCTAGAAGTTTGATGAGTGCTGAAGTCTCTGCCAGTTGGTCTGAGTGAAATTCCAGACTTGTCGGCGCTGAGGTGATTATCTAATAACGACCAGAGAGATGACCACTTATATTCAAAGCATATGTCAGATGATCTGATTAGAGTAGGTGGAGGAATGACATAAAAAGAGAGGGTGGGGGAAGGAGGCAGCTTTGTGGTGTGAGAGGGGAGCAGTTTTGAGAAGGGGAAGTGAAATTGAGGGAAAGGGTGAGGGGAAGAATTGAAGCAGAAGGTTGGGGGAGTTTTGAGAAAGGTACGGGAGCTTGGAGGGGGAAGAGAGAGAAATTTGCTTTGAAGAGGGAGAAGGGCAGCTGATGTGAGGGGAGGGGTGAGAGGGGGCTTTGAGGTGGGGGAGGCTTTGCGGGTGGGAGACGATGAGAGGAAGCACGGCCTGGGGAAGGAGGAAAGGGAAGGGTGGGAGAGCGGCAGGATGAGACTGGGTGATGGTATTTGAAGATGGGAACGGCGGGTAGAGGAACAAAATTGAGGCGGTGGGGAAGAGGGGGCAGTCTTTGAGAAGGGGAATGAGGGGAGAATTGAGGGGAGGGTGAGGGTGATTTGAAGGGGAGGCGAGGGTGGAGATTTGAGGGAGAAGGGTGAGGGGAAGAATTGAACGAAGAAGGTGTGGGAGCTTTGAGAAAGGTGAGGGGAAGATATAGAGGTGGTGGGGAGTGGAAGAGAGTGAAATATAATTGAAGAGAGGAGAAGGCAGCTTTGAGAGGGAGGGAAGATGATGAGAGGAGGAGGCACGCCATGGGGAGGAGGAAGAAGGGAGATGGGGAGAGGG
>CM068956.1:152761421-152780479 GCA_035128595.1 Eptatretus atami | reverse complement strand
AGTTCACGGTGGTGGCGGCTGAGGAATTGAAGAAGGGGGGTCACAGACCTGGGTGGGAGGGGGTGTTGAGGATTAAAGAGGAAATGGGGATTGTAGGACAGACAGTTGGAGTGGTGGGGGGCAGAAAAGAGCCAGAGTTGGAAAGGGGGCGGGTTGAGGAATGAGAAGAAGGAAGCTGCGGACGAGGTGGGGAGGTTGGTGGTGAGAGACTTAAGGAAAGAGAGAAAGGGGGATGGGAGAGAGTAGTTGGGAGTTGGAAGTGGGGTGGGTGCAGAGAAGGGGACAGAGAGTTGGGAAGAGGAATTGAAGGCCTGTGGGGGGGTGGTTGAGGCTTGGGGACAGGATTGAGACTTGGTGTTGAGAGGAGGGTTGAGGACTTGAAGAAGAAAGTGGAGCTGTGACCTGCAATAGGGGGTTGAGGACTTGAAGCGAAAAGGGGAGTGGAAGACAGAGTTGTAGGGGGGGGTGGGGTGGTCAGAGAAGGACAGAGTTGAAAAAGGGGGGTAAGGACTTGAATAGAAAGGGGAGTGAGGACATGAGAGTTGGAGTTGGAGTGGGGCGAACAGATTTGGGAAAGAGGGGATGAGCTTTGTGTGTGAGGTGGGGGGGGGGGAGGTTGCAGACTTGAGGTTGAGGGGTGGGTTGAAACTTGAAAAGAAAGGGGGACGATAGGAGAGGGAGTGGGGTGATGGGGGGCAGAGAGGCAACAGAGAGCTGGGAGAGTGGGTTTGAGAATAGGGTGGGGAGGGGCTTGAAGATTTGGGGCTGGGAAGGAGGTGATGAGGACTTGACATGAAGAAGAAAGTGGTTGAGGTCTGAAGTCACATTCTAACATTACGCGTATTTTACGCGGTGTCCCTGCTCTAATTGCCGTCAAAGGACATCTTTGACGGCATTCCCTTCAACAGTCCAGTGGAACCGGTTATCTGCTAATATAATGTCATATATATATGATATATATATTATATGATATATGATATATATATTGTTGTGGGCGGAGTCGGTGGCAAAGAACGACCACTAGGTGCGGAAAGAACTACGTCGTCTCCACCAGACTCCCCGGAAATTGTTAGGTCGTCGCTCAGATAACTCCACGAGCCGGCGGGTCGATTAAATCGACCGTGTGAAACGCCAATATCTCGACCGCGTGCGTTTAGGGTTAATTGTCTAGATCCAATATACCTAAGTAACACCACACAGTCTTGGCTACCGGGGATTCACGCCCTCGGAACGTTCTGCCGAACGGATACTCTACCAGCTACGGTGGAGTATAAACTTCCACCACCAACTCTGGCTCGGATGCAGTCGAACGGGCCTGGCCCAGGGACGTCCGGCTACGATGTACCGATTACCGGGATGAAACCGCCGTCGAAACTCAGATATGAACCATGGCACTGACCAACACAAGAAGGGACAGAAACGACTGGGGGCATTTCTAATAATTATTTTCAGTAAAAATAAAGACACAGGGCAAACTTATCGCAATATGCAATGCAGTTATTTACAATGATGAAATAAACACTTAAACAATGTACTTTAAAGACGGGCCCAACACTCAGGACACAACACACAAAAAGAAAAGAAACCCAGAGTTCTTTATTGGACCCTCCAGCCGATGAGAAGAGACGAGCTGGGGTCGGAGTCCGGATGGGTACCTGGCGTGTCGGAGAAAGGGGTACTCCGTGCTGCGGCACCGGCCAAATGGTCGTCGGCCTGGTCCCCAGTCGCACGTGGGGACCGAGGCTCGGTGGCGGAGTTTGGGTGGCGAATTATAATCGGGTCCACGGAGGTGGGTCAGGGTCGCTCTGTCCTTCTTGTAGAGGGCCAGCAGAGACACGTGTCGCGCCTCGATGGCCCTCTTGCTCAACCCTCGTGACAGCAAAAACCCCTTCGTAACAGCAACGCAGACCTCCTGTGACCACTCCTCGTAATCGCCCCTCGTAACCACCCCTCGCAAACCACCCTTCATAATAGCAAAAATCCTTAAGAACCTCTCAAAACTCTCATGCAACCCACTAACAAAACCCAACCAAACCTCAGAGAGTGCTCCGGGAATTATCGACCTCCCTCAGTGGGGAGGGGCCTGGTCAACACCACCTCGCTGTTCGCCTATGATTGGACACATGCCTACAGCGCCACCTTTCTGGGCTGGGCCTTGGCCCCTGCCAGGAAACCCCAACCACTCTTTCCGCCGGGTCAAAACTTGATGAGTAACAGTATCAATGTGCACAGGCCGTCGTGCAAGATGTTAAAACGTTGTGGAAGGAACGTTGGTGGGACGGCAAGAATGGCTGCAAACCCTGCCTTGGCAAGTCAGAGTGCTTGAGACAGCGGGTGGGTAGTGATCATGATCGGGGGGATGGAAATGGTTGTTAAATGGCTGTTGGAGTATAATAACACTAGACAAAAAAAAGAAGTCGCAAACGCATGCCTTGATTCTCCCACTGGGGACAAAAGAAAAGGGATCTGACTACACATGTACTTAACGGGAATAACTGACTTTTGGGACCTGAATGTTGAATGCAAATGGTTTCCAGATCCGTAACAATATATAAAAAAATATTATATATATTTATATCTATATTCTATATATTAATACTGAAGGACCAATTTTGTGCTCCTCTAGCGGTCGGCGTCACTTTTCTCGGTACGTGACCTGGACTGAAAGAAACTTCGTACCTGTAAGAGTGCATCGCACATAGTGGCAATAGTCAACTTTCAACTCTGAAGCAGAAAAACACTTTTCGTTTTACATTCGTTACATGGCGACGTTGTGATGTCACCGGCTGAGAGGTCAGGACGTCATGACACTCATCGGCCATTCGCTGACGTCATTACATCTGTCGTCGACAGACCGTTACCGCTGAGAGGTGCAATCCACTCTCGAAAATAGGTCTGCAATGTAAAACCCTCTTCTGCACATGCTGACTACTTCAGAAGTGAATTTGACAACAAAAATGTTAAGAAACATTGTATCTTCTATTATATTAATACTGAAGACCATTTGTGCTCCTCCTAGCAGGTCGCGTCACTTTTTCTCGTACTGTGACCTGGACTGAAAGAAACATTCGTACCTTAGAGTTGCATCGCGCATAGTGGTAATAGTTCAACTTTCAACTCTGAAGCAGAATAAACACTTTCGTTGAGACGGGGGCAGGAGTGAAGAGATGGGGCGGGGGATGAAGAGACGGGGGCAGGGAGTGAAGAGGCCGGGGCAAGGTATAAGCAAATTTTTGGTGGGATAAGCAAATTGAAAGCGGGAGATGGGGGAAATTGTGGCGGGGAAGAGTGGGCGGGGGCTGGGTGAATTAGGCGGGGTTGAGTGTGATGCGGTGGACAGGGGGCGGGCCCAGGGGTAAGTGGGGCGGGAATCAAGAGACGGGGGGTGGGGAGTGAAGAGGCGGGGGCTGGGCCAGGGGGAATTAAATTTTTGCGGGGTAGAAATTGAAGGCGGGGGGAATGGGGGCAGGCGGGGATGAGTAGGCCGGGGAAAAGGCATGCCCTGTCCAGTCCATGCCCTCGAGTGTGGTGAGCTGGTGAGGATAGTTGAATGAACGGAATCCGTCTGTGACGGGTTTCAGCTAGTATATAAATATATATGTATGTATATGTATGTATATATACATACACACACACACACCACACACACACACACAACACACGAGCCAAAACATTATGACCACTGACAAGTGAAGTGAATAACTTGATTATCTTGTTACAATGTCACCTGTCAAGGGTGGATATACTTAGCAGGAAGTGAACAGTCAGTTCTTGAAGTTGATGTGTTGGATGCAGGAGAAATGGGCAGGAATAACGACCGTGATGACTTTGACAAGGCCAAATTGTTATGGCCAGACGACTGGGTCAGCAGCATCCTGAAAACGGCAAGGCTTGTGGGTGCTCCTGTCAGCAAGTGGTGAGTACTTACCGACAGTGCGTCCGAGGTAGGAAAAACCACAAACCGGGTGACAGGGTGTTGGGTGCCCAAGGCTCATCGATGCGCGAGGCAACGAAGGCTATTCCCATCTGGTCCAAACCGACAGAAGGTCTCTGTGGCACGTCACAGAAAATTTTAATGGTGGTCACGGAAGGAATGTGTCACAATCCACAGTGCATCACACCCTGCTGCGTATGGGGCTGCGTAGCCGCAGACCGGTCCAGAGTGCCCATGATGACACCTGTCCACCGTCGAAAGTGCCTACAATGGCACGCGAGCGTCGGATGGACCTTGAGCAATGGAAGAAGAGCTCCTGGTCCGATGAGTCCCGTTTTCTTTTAGATCACATGGCTGGCCGTGTTACGTGTGGCGCGTTTACCTGGGGAAATCGATGGCACCAGGATGCACTGTGGGAAGACGACAAGCCGGTGGAGGGAGTGTGATGCTTCTGGGGCAATGTTCTGCTGGGAAACCCTGGTCTGGCCATTCATGTGGATGTCATTTGACATGTGTCACCTCCCTAAACATCGTTGCAGAACAGGTACACCCCTTCATGACAATGTATTTATTCCCTGATGGAAGTGGCCTTTTCAGCAGGATAATGCGCCTGCCACACTGCACACATTGTTCGGAATGTTTGAGGAACATGATGAAGTGTATCCATATATATATATATATATAATATATATATATATATATATATATATATATATATATATATAATATATATATATTATATACAGTCATGCGCCGCTTAACGACGTTCGGCGGCAACGACGGATCGCAATTACGACGGGTCTGCCAGCTCTGAAAAAAAAAATGAAAAAAAAATATTGTAGCGAAAAATTTCCTATCGCCGAGTGATGTAGCCTTCGTATAAAAATAGCACATACCATTATGTACCTCTACAGAACATAATACCTCATAATGATAATAAACAACGACAGTGTGGCCCTGTTATAATGCGATCGTTTGAGGCCCATAAAATGTCATCGCGAAAAAAGCAGCGTCGTGCTAAATCGGGATTCAAGGAAATCGGCTTTTCAACTGAACCAATGCTTCCACGTTTACCTTTTTATGCAAGCAAATTACCTTTGAATTGAAGAATTCACGATAAAATCTGTTGTTCGTCAATTAAAACAAATTTATTTTTAGTGAAGCTTTTTATTTGTTAAAACAAGCGCACTGTTTCGAATATTAATTATATCACAATTGACAGGTGCTCGTTTATTCATTTGTAAATTATTAACATCGATGCAATGATTACGTATTATAAAATCCAAACGCTATTTATTCACCTTTCTATAATCGATGCAGAGAGAGATTGTAAGCTGCTGCTAACCACACTTGATGGCGTCATGAACTGCACAAAGGTTAAATCTAACGTCTTCTGTCTCTTGATGTGTGTTAACAATTGCCGACAGTATTCAGTACAGTAACATGCTGTACAGGTTTGTATCCGAGAGAGCAATAGCTACACCATATCGCTTAGGTGTCTATGTTGTGTAAGTACGATGTTCGAAAACGAAAATGAAAAAGAAAAATGATGTTCGCACAACGACGACCGTCGCTTAACGACTCGTTTCTCAGAACGTAACCCGTCGTTAAGTGGGCCATGACTGATATATATATATATACATGGAGAAGGAGGGAACATAGCCTTGCTTGCTTAAAGTAAATAGGTATATCAGATAAGTTATAGACTCGTTATTTCTTTTAAATTAATCAAGATTTCACAACAAGATTTCGACATATTCTGATTCGGACGATATTCAATCCTCAAAACCGAAAATAATATTTTGATGATGCACGAAATTTGGATCTCTTGCTGATGACTCTCACCCTCTGTCGTTACCATCTGTCATCCCTCAGACCGGCAAGCCGCAACTTCTTTGCTCTCTGCAGATCTGGATAAAATCACAAACGGTCCAACATGTGAACATGTCTTTCAATCCTGACAAATCTCACATCTCTCAACTACGTCTCTCCAAAAGGACCGTTTCGAAACCAACCCCCATTACTTTCTCAACAATCCTCTGGAAGAAGTCTGTTCATTCAAGCTCTGGGTCCACTATCTGCCATGATCTTTCTTGGGAAAGCCACATTCCAACCTGGCTCCCAAAGCCAGTCACCAACTGGAATCCTCCATCGTGCAAAGTCCCCTTAGCCACAGCTGAAGTTGTGATGAACTTCTCTAGAAGTTTGATGAGTGCTTGAAGTCTCTGCCAGTTGGTCTGTGAAAATTCCAGACTGCTCGGCGCTAGGGTGATTATTAATAACGACCAGAGAGATGACCACTTTATCAAAGCATATGTCAGATGATCTGATAGAGTAGGTGAGAATGACATAAAAAGAAGAGAGGTGGGGGAAAAAGGCAGCTTTGTGGATGTGAGAGGGAGCAGTTTGAGAAGGGGAAGTGAGAATTGAGGGAGAAGGTGAGGGGGAGAATTGAAGCAGAAAGGTGTGGGGGGAGCTTTTGAGAAGGGGTGACGGGATCTGGAGGGGGAAAGAGAGAGAAATTTGCTTTGAAGAGGAGAAGGCAGCTGATGTGAGAGGGAGGGTGAGAGGAGGCTTGAGGGGTGGGGAGGCTTTGCGGGGTGGAGACGATGAGAGGAAGCACGCCTTGGGAGGAGGGAAAAGGAAGGTGGGAGAGCGGCAGGATGAGACTGTGATGGTATTGTGGAAATGGGAAACGGGCGGTAGAGGACAAAAATTGAGGCGGTGGGAAGAGGGGGAGCAGCTTTGAGAAGGGAATGAGGGGGAGATTTGAAGGGAGGGGTGAGGGGTGATTTGAAAGGGGAGGGGCGAGGTGGGGAGATTTGAGGGAGAAGGGTGAGGGGAAGAATTGGAGAAGAAAGGTGTGGGAGCTTTTGAGAAAGGTGAGGGAAGATATAGATGAGTGGGGGGAGTGAAGAGAGTGAAATATAATTTGAAGAGGAGAAGGCAGCTTGAGAGGGAGGAGATGAGTGAGGGAGGCAACGGCCATGGGCAGGGAGGAAGAAGGGAGGAGTGGGAGAGGGGAAGGAGAAACTGGAAGTGGCATGGGTGGAGATGGCGAGTGGCGGTGGGGGAGGAATTGAGATTAGGGGGTGGGAAAAGGAGAGGTATTATTGGAGAAAAGATAGAGCATTGAGATATTGAGGAGTGTACTGAATGAGAGAGTGAGATATTTGTTAAGTTGGAACGGAAGCCCATAAATGTTTGAAAACTATACGGTTTGGATACCAGAGGAGGAGCGTTCGTAAAGCAGAGGACAGTGCCCAGCAGGCACACGACGTCAGTATGAAAAGATTCACACGTCGGGAATCGGCCGCCTTGGTTGTACAACCAGATCACGACATGGTACAGCCGCAGCGCGATTATCCAAAAAACTTTTTTTCTGCGTCATGTGTTTCCAGGTGAGCGCTTTTGCCACCTCGTGCCGTGTGTGGTTGTGTCTCCTTTCATGGAGGAGAGATCTGATTGGCTAATTGCTATTTCCGCTCACGAGCCGCCATTGCAAGGTTTGGTTAAACTTGTGAACTTTCAGCTTGTTTCTGAGTGTGGCAGACAATCCGCTTTAATCTGCAGAAGACTCCGCTCTTTATAGTTAAAATTATCTCTCCGCCTGATCATTTTTGGTAAGTATAATTTATTAAATCGATTTTATGTCTTAGCTTTTTTTTGGACGTTTTAGATCACAAAATCCATGATGGTTTGTGTTACTGTTGTGCTGGAATCTAATATAGTTCCATTCAATGGAAATTCTCCCGAGCCCTTCGGGCCACTCGAGTGGTCGAGCGTTGGACACAAACGTGCATCTGACGATCGAATCGTCTAACCCCGATTTCATCATTCGTTTATCACGTTTAACTGTCGCTGATATGGCCTGATATGGCCCTGATCGCGTGTACAAATCGACGGTAATAAATCAATTCATTTCCGCGGGCCTGGGTGAAAAAAAAACACGGTCTGTGGCAAATAAAGGAGACTGTAAAATTACTTTTGACAAGTTTAATTGGTTCAGAACCTTTTTTAAATATTTTACTTGTGTGGATAATGCTTCGGCCGTCTCGGGTTCGACGAATTACCGCATTGTACCACAATGTAACAAATTTAAAGTTCCACTGCCCTTAAAAAAACCTCAATTAATATTTTTTTTTTTTTAATAAATATATATTTTTTATGTCCTTCTTTTAACGAGTTAGGCCTAACCAAAGGCAAAAGGAAAACAATTGTCAGTTATTGTTCGCCGAAAAATGTGGTTTTGTCATAAAAAGATATTAACCCTTTGGCCGCCGCCAAACTGCCGCTTGTAACAATGAAGCCTTCATTGCGGAGTTTTCACTATAGGGGAAATTGTTCAAGTTTTTCGGTGCCACAATTGTTTTCCTTGGTAAAATGGTTATCAAAAAGACATGAAAATAACTTTATATAATAAAGAATAATATTAATTGAGGCTTTTTAAGGGCAGTGGAACTTAAAATTTGTTACAAGCTGCTTCGAACACTGGTGTACTAAATTGTTTTTATTTCTAAAATAAGGGTGATGTCAATGCTATGATGTCCCACATACAATTTTGGTGGAAAGAAATGGAAGAGACCTTTCCGGAACCTGAATTTTATAAAGTTGTCAGAGGTAATGAATTCTGCTAAATGACAGTTTATAATGTGCATGACTTGAGCGTAATTGACATTGCAAGTCTTGTTTGATGATCATAAAGCCCAATATATACGAAGTGCAAATTCTTATTATTTTCAGACAGTACCATGGCCAGTCAGCCTACAGCAACGAGGCGGATGTGGACATGCCATATCACAACATTTGAAATATGCCCCTGATCGGTGGTGGAGGTGCGGGCAGGAACAAGCCCATCATCCATCTATAATTCCAGCAATCTCTGTGTGTGGTGTGTGTGTTGTGTGTGTGTCTGTGACCGCGTTTCTCAAACAATCACTGGTCCGATCTAATTGAAACTTGCCAGATATATTGCTGGGGACCTGAGGATGTGCCTTTTCAAGGTTTGATATTAATCGGACAAGTGCTTCCGAAGTTATGGCCATTTATTTACCAAACCAATGACAAGACACGTTATTGCATGGGCGTGGCCGATGGGGGAAGGGAAGCTAGCCGCGTTCCCCATTACGCGGTTACAACGTACGGTCTCCGGAGAGTGATGACTTCGTGTATTCTAATAATTCTCGATTTCTTATGCGCATTTATAGATAAACACAATGCCTCAAGTTATGATCGTTTTCATTATTAGACGGTGCATAAAATTCGGTAACATCAGAGTGCTGGTATGCTCCGAACCAGGAAGTAAATTTTCTCCTTCTTCTCTTCTCTTTTTGTTTTCCTTGCCACGACATGCGAAAAGGTAAAATACGTTGGCGCTAATTGAATAATTGGCCATTAAAACCTAAATTGCGAATAATCGTAACTGTGATATGCGAACTTCCGGGCCACGCACGTACGGGCACACGAGAGCGAAGAAACGCCTGTGTGGTTGTTGTTCTTGCTCGCGTTGGAATATTTATTTATTCTTTTTTTTTTTTATTTTTTTATTTTTTTACGGGCACGTACTGGTCTATCTATAATTCCAGCAATGTGTGTGTGTGTGTGTGTGTGTGTGTGCGCTGTTTCTCGACAACCACTGGTCCGATCTAATTGAAACTTGCCAACTATATGCTGGGACCTGAGTGTGTGCCTTTTCAAGGTTTGATATTTAATTGACAAGTGCTTCCCAAGTTATGGCCATTTATTACCAAACCAACTGCGTAGCGTGGCCGATGGGGAAGAGATCCTCAGCCGCGTTCCCATTACGGGTTACAACGTACGGACTCCGGATAGTGATGACTTACTGTTTCTCATAATTTCTCGATTCTTATGCGCATTTATAGATAAACACAATGCCCCAATCCAGTCGTCATTTATGAGAGCGAAGGAATGGCCTGTGTGGTTGTTTGAAAGTTGTTGTTTTTTTTTGCACGTACGGGCATGCACGTACGGACACGTACTAGTGTAATAATAACGAGTACAGCAACACGCTGTGCCAGCCATCCACGTCTTGATTATTAAGAATTTGCAGCATAGTAATTGTAATGTTGTATGTTGGAAACCCAGCCTAAGTTTACATTGTGAAAATATTTTCATGTACTTTTATGCAGAATGATGTTATTTTATTTTCTTGTGAAATTAGATTGAAAACACCCAACAAATTTTTTTTTGTGCTTTGGAATTATTTATGTGAGATGCATTCAAAATTGTGTTTCATACTTATGATTTAGATTTATATTTTTTCTTTGTATGAATACACACACATAGATATATATTTGGTCTCATTGATTTGCCTGATTGTAATTCAGTTTTATATAATTTTATGCACTGTTCATATCATGTCAAGTATCATCTGTTTAAGTCTTTATGCATCTCATTCTATTGATGCCCGCTGTGGGACATAACAAGTAAAACTAGAGGGGGACACTCGGTAGAGTGCAAAAACCTCCGCCACCAATACTGCTCGGTCCCTCAAGTGAACCTGAATCCTATTCATCAATTTGACATCAACAGTGCTCACAGAGTTATAGTTTGCAACTTTCCCTTTTACTTTTAACTTTATATACTCAATTCATTCGTCATAACTAGATTCCTTGAGACAGAAAATTGATTTACGTGGTATATCCACCTGAAGTTCCAAAATCAGCCGCAATTATAATTTTGGCATGTGTTTTTGTTGGAAATTCACTTATAACATGTAGAAATGCAAAAAAAAAAAAATCGAATATTTGTTGAAAAAAAAAGTTGCAAAAATTTTTTTTCTCTAACAATTTTTTTTTGGGGGGGGGGTTGGAAATCACTTAAAACATGTAGAAATGCAAAAAAAAAAATTCAAAATATTTTTTCAAAATGGCCGCCATAGCGGCCATATTGGATTTTGGACCAGGTCCAAAATCAAGTCACAATTTTGGACCAAGTCCAAATCTAATGGCATGATCCTTGGACCATACCTAATCCCCCACCAAGTTTCGTCGAAATCCGTCAAGGAGTTTTTCCGTAATACTGTTCACAAACAAACAAACAAACAAACAAACAAACAGAAAGGGGTGAAAACAGTAACCTCCGATCTTCGATGGCGGAGGTTAAATATTTCTAAATTATATATATCATGGAGAAATTCTATCAGAAAGGTGTTTGACTTCCAAGTGGGACCCTATTGTACTCTTTTACCAGTCATTGCTGAATTTCTACCTATTGAATGTCAACTATTATGTCGTATAGCAAAATTTATATGTGGTTCTTCGTCTTCTCATAATTCTTACCTGAGGTTGCTTAATTATGAATCTTGTAACAATGGGTAGTATGTCATCAGTAGCTAAAACTTTTAATTACATTTTATATAAATGTAAGTTATCGGTCATACCTTTTATGCTCCTAATGCCCATTTAATGTATGCAAGCATAGAATTATCAGCAGTTTTACTAACACTGCATGATGATGTTATTGTACTTAAAGGTGCCTTTGTGCAGTCAATTATATTGAGAGAGAAGAAGCTCCACAGTTCCTCGCTGGAGCAGAACTTTCTGAATTTGAATTGTTAACTGTGCTTTGCACAAAGTGAATTTGTCAAAAAGGTATTTACGACTTTTTCCCATGTGTATTTCTTTTTATTCCCAATTTTTAGTATATGTTCTCAATTGCAATGGTATCTACTTTTATTTATTGTACGTTTGTATTTGAGTGTGCTTTTTTGGTACGAATAAAGATATTATTGTTGTTAATACTGCTTGTATATTTTTGCCGCAATCATGCTCTGCGTGATACGTGATAATAAATGATTATGAATTACAGTTGTTTTCAAGTTGTGGTCATTATGTGTTACTGTGCAATGTAATGATGTTGCAATACAACTTCAATGTTTTGATAATGGCACCGGTAGAACAGCGGGTGCTCCGCTGCCCCAGACCTACGGGTCGAGGGCTCCATCAAGCTGGAAGCTGAAGGGTGTCATGCACTGCAATGTTCGTTTCTTTGGCGTGCAAAGAAAAGGGTAAAAACAAAAACTCCATTTTATGAACGTTGTGATAAGTTGAAAACTAACGTCATGCTTCAATGTTGTGACAACGTTGAAATCTGACGTCATGGGTGTTGCAAATACAACTTCCCACTGACCCAATTCTGACGTCAGGTACAACCAGAACACGACGCTGCAGCGACGTCAGATTTCAACTTTTGACAACATTGAAATCTGACGTTGTGACAACATTGAAATCTGACGTTGTGACAACATTGAAATCTGACGTTGTCACAACGTTGAAATCTGACGCATTGGTGTTGCAAATACAACTTCCCACTGACCCAATTCTGACGTCAGGTACAACCAGAAACACGGACGCTGCAACAACGTCAGATTTCAACGTTGTCACAACGTCAGATTTCAATGTTGTCACAACGTTTGAAAACCGACGTCATGGTGTTGCAAAAACAACTTCCCACTGAACCCAATCCCAATTCTGACGTCAGGATAGAACTGGCAAACGACGTTGCAACAACGTTGTGTGCCTGCTGGGTGGAGATGTGCTAAGAGAGGAGGTAGGATGGGGGGGGGAGATGGGAGGAGTAAGGAGGGAGTAGATTTAAGGAGATGGGATGAATTTGCACTGAAGTTGGAAAAAAAGAATGATTGACGGAAGATGGAAATGCATTAAGAAATGGGATTTTTTTAATTTGTAGGTCAGGGATATGTTTAAACACGTTGGAGGAGAGATGGAGTGCAGATGAATTGAGACAATGGAAGAAGGAAGTGTTGTAACACATGGAATTTTTCAACACAGGATGAAAGAAAGATTGAATTGAACTCAGATTTTTGAAGAAGAAGAACAGGGCAGAGAGAGGACGTTGAAACATTTTAAGAGACTGTTTCTTTGTTGTTTGCTTGTTTTTGAAGATTATGGAATAGGGGGGCAGAGCAGAAGAAGAGTTTGAAGTGTAAAGTCATGAAGGTGAGTTTTTTTTTGTCTACATTGTTGAGGCTCGAATGAGAGCTAACACACAAGACATAGCAAGCGGGGCATGAGACCAAACCCAGCAGGCACACGACGTCAGTATGAAAGATTCACAGACGTCGGGAATCGGCCGCTTGGTTGTACAACCAGATCACGACGTGGTACAGCCGCAGCGCGCCCGCCGATTTATCGGAAAAACTGTTTTTTTCTGCCTCGTGTGTTGCCATGGTGATCGCTTTGCCACCTCGTGCCGTGTGTGGTTGTGTCTTCCTTTCACTGGAGGAGAGATCTGATTGGCTAATTGCTATTTCCGCATCACGAGCCGCCATTTGCAAAGTTTGGTTAAACTTGTGAACTTTCAGCTGTTTTCTGAAGTGTGACACACAACCGCTTTAAATCTGCAGAAGAACTTCCGCTTTTATAGTTAAAATTATCTTCCGCCGTGATCATTTTGTAAGTATAATATTAAAAATCGATTTTATGTCTTAGCTTTTGTTTTTGGACGTTTTAAACATCACAGAATCCATGATGTGTTCCTGTTACTGGTGTGCTGGAAATCTGTATCGTTTACATTCAATGTAAACTCTCCCGGGCCCTTCGGGGCCCTCGAGTGGTTCGAGCGTTGGACTCCGGGAGCGGCATCTGACGATCGAATCCTCCGGCGCCCGATTTCATCCGTTTATCACGTTTAGCTGTCGCTGACATGGCCCTGATATGGCCCTGATATGGCCCTGATATGGCCCTGATCGTGTGTACAAATCGACGGTAAATAAATTAATTCAATTCATTTTTCCGGGCCTGGTGAAAAAAAAAACACCGGTCTGTGGTAAATAAAGGGAACTCTGTAAAAAGTACTTTGGACAAGTTTAATTGGTTCAGAACCTTTTAAAAATATTTTTCTGGTGTGGATAATGCTTCGCGCCGTTCGGGTCCGACGAATTACCGCATTGTACCACAATGTAACAATTTTAAGTTCCACTGCCCTTAAAAAAAGCCTCAATTAATATTATTTTTTATAATATATTTTTTTTTACGTCCTCTTTTAACGAGTTAGGCCTAACCAAAGGCAAAAGGAAAACAATTGTCAGTTATTGTTCGCCGAAAAATGTGGTTTTTGTCATTTAAAAAAAATATTAACCCTTTGGCCGCCGACAAACTGCCGCTTGTAACAATGAAGCCTTCATTGTGGTAGTTTGTCACTTGGGGAGTTGTTTCAAGTTTTTCGCGTGCACAATTGTTTTCCTTTGGTAAAATGGTTCTCAAAAGACATGAAAATAACTTTATATTTATTTAGAATAATATTAATTGAGGCTTTTTAAGGCAGTGGAACTTAAAATTTGTTTTACAAGCTGCTTTGAACACTGGTGTACTAAATTGTTTTTTATTTTCTAAAATAAGGGTGAATGTCCAATGCTATGATGTCCACATACAATGTGTGGAAAGAATGGGAAGAAGACCTTTTCCGGAACCTGAATTTTTATAAAGTTGTCAGAGGAATAATTCTGCTAAATGACAGTTTATAATGTGCATGACTTGAGCGTAATTCACATTGCAAGTCTTGTTTGATGATCATAAAGCCCAATATATACGAAGTGGAAATTCTTATTATTTTTCAGACAGTACCATGACCAGTCAGCCAACAGCAACAGAGGCAGATGTGGACACTGCCATATCAACAACATTTGAAATATGCCCCTGAATCGGTGTGGAGGTGCGGGCAGGAACAAGCCCTCATCTATCTATAATTTTAGCTGTGTGTGTGTGTGTGTGTGTGTGTGTGTGTGTGTGTGTGTGTGTGACCGCTGTTTCTCGACAACCACTGATCCTATCTAATTGAAACTTGCCAGCTATATTGCTGGGGACCTGAGTGTGTGCCTTTTGAAGGTTTGATATTAATTGGACAAGTGCTTCCCAAGTTATGGCCATTTGTTTACCAAACCAACTGCGTAGGTGTGGCCGATGGGGAAGAGATCCTCAGCCGCGTTCGCCATTACGGGTTACAACGTACGGACTTCCGGATAGTGATGACTTACTGTATTCTCATAATTTCTCGATTTCTTATGCGCATTTATAGATAAACACAATGCCCCAATCCAGTCGTCATTTCGAGAGCGAAGGAACGGCCTGTGTGGTTGTTTGAAAGTTGTTGTTTTTTTTGCACGTACGGGCACGCACGTACGGACACGTACTAGTGTAATAATAACGAGTAACAGCAACACGCTGTGCCAGCCAGTCCACGTCCTTGATTATTAAGAATTTGCAGCATAGTTAATTGTAATGTTGTATGTTGAAACCCAGCCTAAGTTTACATTGTGAAAATATTTTACATGTACTTTTATGCAGAATGAAGTTATTTTGTTTTCTTGTTGAAATTAAGATTGAAAACACCCAACAAATTAATTTTTTGTTGCTTTGGAATTATTTATGTGAAATGCATTCAAAATTGTGTTCTCAATACTTAAGATGTTAGATTATATTTTTCTTTGTATGAATAACACACACACATATATATATATATATATATATATATATATATATATATATATATATATATATATATATTTGGTCTTCATTGATTTGCCTGATTGTAATTCAGTTTTATATAATTTTATGCACTGTTCATATCATGTCAAGTATCATCTGTTTAAGTCTTATGCATCTCATTCTATTGATGCCTGCTGTGGGACATAACAAGTAAAAATATTTCTAAATTATATAATATATATCATGGAGAAATTCTATCAGAAAGGTGTTTGACTTCCCAAGTGGGACCCATATTGTCCTCTTTTACCAGTCATTGCTGAATTTCTACCTATTGAATGTCAACTATTATGTCGTATAGCAAAATTTATATGTGGTTCTTCGTCTTCTCATAATTCTTACCTGAGGTTGCTTAATTATGAATCTTGTAACAATGGGTAGTATGTCATCAGTAGCTAAAACTTTTAATTACATTTTATATAAATGTAAGTTATCGGTCAATACCTTTTATGCTCCTAATGCCCATTTAATGTATGCAAGCATAGAATTATCAGCAGTTTTACTAACACTGCATGATGATGTTATTGTACTTAAAGGTGCCTTTGTGCAGTCAATTATATTTTTGAGAGAGAAGAAGCTCCACAGTTCCTCTCTGGAGCAGAACTTTCTGAATTTGAATTGTAACTGTGCTTTGCACAAAGTGAATTTGTCAAAAAGGTATTTACGACTTTTACCCATGTGGTATTTCTTTTTATTCCCAATTTTTATATATGTTTCTCAATTGCAATGGTATCTACTTTTATTTATTGTACGTTTGTATTTGAGTGTGCTTTTTTGGTACGAATAAAGATATTATTTTGTTAATACTGCTTGTATATTTTTGCCGCAATATGCTCTGCGTGATACGTGATAATAAATGATTATGAATTACAGTTGTTTTCAAGTTGTGGTCATTATGTGTTACTGTGCAATGTAATGATGTTGCAATACAACTTCAATGTTTTGATATGGCACCGGTAGAACAGCGGTGCTCCGCTGGCCCCAGACCTACGGGTCGAGGGCTCCATCAAGCTGGAAGCTGAAGGGTGTCATGCACTGCAATGTTCGTTTTTTGGCGTGCAAGAAAAGGGTAAAAACAAAAACTCCATTTTATGAACGTTGTGATAAAGTTGAAAACTAACGTCATGCTTCAATGTTGTGACAACGTTGAATCTGACTCATGGGTGTTGCAAATACAACTTCCCACTGACCCAATTCTGACGTCAGGTACAACCAGAACACGACGCTGCAACGACGTCAGATTTCAACGTTGTGACAACATTGAAATCTGACGTTTGTGACAACATTGAAATCTGACGTTGTCACAACGTTGAAATCTGACGTCATGGGTGTTGCAAATACAACTTCCCACTGACCCAATTCTGACGTCAGTACAACCAGAACACGACGCTGCAACAACGTCAGATTTCAACGTTGTCACAACGTCAGATTTCAATGTTGTCACAACGTTGAAAACCGACGTCATGGGTGTTGCAAAACAACTTCCCACTGACCCAATTCTGACGTCAGGATAGAACTGGCAAACGACGTTGCAACAACGTTGTGTGCCTGCTGGGAAGAGGGGCGGGAAGGAAAGGACAAAACGTGGGGAACAGAGACATTAGGAGATCTGTGAAGGGGAGGGATGGTGGGCTGGGGAACACGGGGTATACAAGATGGACATTACATGGACTTTCAGGAAGGAAAGCAGGGAATTTAAAGGAGGTGGGTTTGGGGTGGATTAACGAGGGTAGAAAAGATCGATGTTTTGGATGGGAGAAGATAAGAGATGGTGGTGAACAGCTGTTTTGAAGGCCTGGAGGGAAGAATGGGAATGAATAGAGTGAGGGATATCCAAAGGCAGGAAAAAAGAGGAATGAAAGAGTGAGGGTGAGCAGTGATTCTTGATTTTGGTAGTTTTACCAGAAGGGGGTTGTTGGCGGACCTTGAGCGCCCTGCGGAAATATGGTGGGACACATCGCAGAAAGGGGGGGGGGGTCGAGACCGGAGAGGAGACGGTAGAAGACAGAAAAACCACCTAAAGTGGTGAAGACTAAAGTGGTGACTATCTTCACCATCAAGATGGGATTGAAAAGGTGAAATGGCAAGGAAGAAAAGCAAAGAAGAAAAGGAAGAGGAAGAGGAAGTCACGTAACTCGAGGAAGTCACGGAGTTACGGGAGGGTAAGGTGAGAACAGAAAAAAAATTTTTGTTGTTCTTTTTTTATATTTTAAGACATGAAACAGAGGGTAGAGTTGGGAGGAATTGGAGTGGTGGAGGGATAGTGGAGAAAATAAAAACTTAAGGTGAAAAGGAGAAAATGCAACAAACAAGTTCGTGCACACAGATGGGAAGAAGGGTAGGCCTCAAGGAAACCCGATATGAAAAGACCAATGATACTCACACACAAGTTTAAAAACAAAACTGAACTAGGAATCCACAGTAAATATAGAGGCAACAAAATAACAGTGAAAACGCAACAAAAATGACCGCAAAACTTATCTTTGAGAAAGTCGGCAGAGATCCCTGAAGAGAACACCACCATCGCTCAAGAACTGGAACTGGAAGTTGTTATGCTAATCGAAGTGATGACCCTGGGCAGACCTTTTTTGTTTGACTGGCTTAGCAAAGACATCAGACATGGATCCCTCACTCAACCTTTATGTGATTGCACATTATGTCCGTAAAAGCATCTAAATTCCCCCACATTGAATAACTATTTTATTGATGAAGCATTGGTAGCAGGTAGGATGAAAAGCGGCTCTGTGAGGGATGTTGGGGAAATCTATACCGATTCAATGTTTGTACAGCTTTGCAATTTCATGACTCAGTACGTCCAGTTTAATCCATTTTAAAACACATTCCACATACCCAGTCCATCCCTGGACCGTGAAAGAATGGACACTGTCGTTCTTGATGAAATCATAATGCTTCAAAAGCACCTTGAATCAGATTTTTCTCCCAACATTGATACCTCCAACTGAAATCATGGATCCACGAGTGCTGCCATTTTAGACCGGTCACATGATGAAATAAAGTGATCTGATTCGTCCGTCATTTGAATCACGATGTGAGAGGTGTGGTCAGCCAAAGCGCAGCTTATATATAATTTGATGGCAAACTTTGAAACTGGCACATTTCAGATGTCAAACTTTTGGATCAAGCATGTGTTACCAACTCGTAAAATGAAAGTGGAGTCATTTTTAGCTCACTTGGACTTTAGTCAGGTGAGCTTATGTGATCGAGCAGTGTCAGTAGGTGCATGAGTAAGTCAGTGAGTCAGTCAGTCCGTAAGCACCAGTCATTATCGCTTGAAACAATTTTTAGAGTCATCTTGGGCTAACTTGCATGGAGGAAAATAATTACCTCTGCCACCGAAGGTGAAATAGGTTATGTTTTCACCCCTTTCTGCCTGTTTGTCTGTTTATTTGTGTGCAGGATATCTCACAAAGTTGTGGACGGATTCGGACTAAACTTGGTGGACAGGTTGGGGGTGTGGCAAGGACGAATTGATTCGATTTTGGTGAAGATCTACATCCGCATCTGGATACGAGGATTATTTAATTTCTAAAGTGATTCTTCACCATTGAGAGAGGGCCAAAAAAGATATAGTACAGTAT
>CM068956.1:152742855-152755828 GCA_035128595.1 Eptatretus atami | reverse complement strand
TTATTCGGATAACTCTGCTCTTTGTGTATTCCCTTCCCCCCATTGTAAAATAAATACCCCGATTGTTGAATGTACCAGCTCGTTTCTATGTTTCTTTCATTGGCTTAGCACGGTGCGTGTTGGGAAATTGGGAAACGGTAAATTGTGCATTAGGACCGACGGGTCTCGGTAACCATCCGCTTGGGTTACGCACGGTTCGAGCACGATAACGGCTCGTTCCGCTCGAGGCCTGCCGAGGTGAATTCCCCGGTAGCGTTGCCGCGTGATACTTAGGTATAGAAGTTGGCAATTAACCCTATTCCACGTGGCCGAATTATTGGCGATTCACGGTCCTGTAAGGGACCCGTGACTTTCGAAGTTCTCCGAGAAGCATGATCTTGATTCCGGGTGTTCGGTGGAGCCGACTCTACTGCTCCATCTAGCGGTCGTGCTCCGCGCCTGGTTACACCTCGCTTCCACAGCAATTATATATATATATAATATATATATATATATATATATATATATATAATATATACAGTATACATAACATACATATATATATATATGTATACATACATATATATATAATATATCATATATATATATATATATACATACATAATAATATATATACATACATATATTTATATACATACAATATATATTGTTACGGCTGTGGAAATCCGCAAACACCATTCAGGTCCCGTAGGTGAGATTTTTTTAAGTACATGTGTAGTTAGCCCAAACCCATTGTGTAGAGGGAATTAATGTAATTCATTCGGGCTGCGATCTCTTCAGTATAGCCGTTTTTCTTTCTCTTTCTTTAATTTGAGCGACACCACCACGTCTCCGCTTCTCAGCGGCCCCCACCCCGCATCTCCGCCCTCGGCGTTGACCAGGCTCCCTGCGGGACGATCGCCGCCGCTGGAACGGGAAGAGGTGCAAGCATTCCCGCCTGTGACTTCCCGCGGTCCTTCTCTGGCAAGGCGTCAGGCCTGATTATTCCTCGCCCCCCCCCCACAAGACGGAGGTGGGAGGGAACAAGAGGAAACGCCCCGCTTCGAGTGCTTTCCAGAAGCGCCTCGAAGGGGGTGGAGCCAAAGGCGGGGCGGAGAAAGAGGGCGTGGCGCGGGCGGTATAAAAGGGACGGCAGTGTAGGAGGATCTCCCTCTTCTTCGTGTGCTTCGTGCTTCGCTCCTGGTTGAGCTTCTGGATCCTCCCTTCTTCGAGCTTCGTGTCTGGTGCTTCGTCCCGTCCTGCTTCTCGCTCGTCTCGCTCCTGCTGCACTCGGTCGGTGCTCGTGGTTCGGTGGACTCGGTCGGTGCTCGGTCCAAGGCGTCGAGAGGCCGGTACGGGCAGGCGCGAGGCGCGCCGGAGAGGCCTCGCCGACACAGCTCGAGCGGGGAGTCACGGCAGACGGGACCACATGTGACGGGCGCCAAGGACCCGACATTCAGGGAAGTCACGACTTCCATTTCTTTTGGGGTTCTGTGTGAATGTGTGTGTGTGGCGCCGTGTCTTATAAGTAGTAAATTGTGTAAGTGGTCCGTGTGTCGCGTATTCGGTTGTAGCTCTGCTTCTTTTGTTGTTTTTGATATATGTGCATTTGCTAATTGTGGCTGTAAATACGTGCTATATGTGTGCTCTATGTGTTGTCTGTGAAATAAATATGCGTGCTTGTTGAATTGTTCCCCGTTTCGCTGCGTCCTTTCCTTTGTTGGGTCTTCATCTGCTTCACGTAAAGGGTTTGAGTGGGCGCGGGACGCCCGATAATTAATTGGAACCGTCAAGGCCGACGATAACACGCTCGGTTATCTCTGTAGCACGGAACGGACTGCTTGCGGCCCGTATCCGAAGTCGGCCTGTGGCGAGTACAACCCCTCGGTAGGTTACCCGTGCGGGTACTTAGGTATATCGACTTTCGGCGATTCACCCTACTCGCACGGGTAGAATGCGGACTGGGTTGTGGTGGGGTTAACCCCACCCGTGACTGGCTCCCGGCGTTAGTCCGAGAGGGTCACGACTGAATTGTCTGTCCGGTGGGCGAGGCGGTCGCGATTCGAGTCGCGTGGCCGATCGCACGCCGGCGGGCGCGAATTCGCAACACTGGTGTCAGAGAGCGGGAAAATACCCTCCTGGCTCCAGCTAAATTCACGGGAATCGGTTCAGGGGTGAGAGGAGCGACCCCCGATTCCCTCCAAATTAGAGCGAGCTAAATTAACCCCTTACGTGGAATAAGATGGCGTCTCAAGGCGAGCGGGAGCCGGGGTAGTAGAGATGTATAAGTGTGATAGTAATTTAGAATCCATGCCCAGGACGAGACCCCGAGCAGGACATTGGTGTGCAGGAACAGTTTCCCCCCCAACCAAACGCAGAGCCCGAAATAGGTGCGGCGGCGGCCGCGGTGTATAACACCTCCCCTTCCCCTCTCCACACACAAAACCCCCGATCCTGGCCGAATCGGCTCAGCCGAGTGCACCCGACATGGCCCAGCTATTCGCCATATTGGCAAGAATGGAAGGAATGAATAACGAATTAAACAACAAAATGGATGGAAACGCACTCAAAATCAGTGGGGACATGCATGAAATGAAAACGAACATGGATACAACACAAACGAAATGAAAACGAAAATGGATGGAATGAAAAACGAAATAAAGGCATAAACGAGAATATGGAAACAAATGCGCAAGCAATGAAGGAAGAAATAAAAGAAATGCGGGGTGAAACGCAGCAAATGGGCCGGAGCCTGCAGGCGGGCATGAAGGCCACAACAGCGAAGTGCGTAATGGCGACGCCACGTGTGGGAGCGAACGAGCTGGGAGGGGGTGCAACGGTTGTCAGGCCCGCGTGAAGGCGGGTGAGGAAAAAATAATTCGGGAGACGTGTTGGGCGAGAAGTGTGGAGGTGACGGAAAAAGTGACGGTAACCGAGAGGGAAAAATTAATTGGGGTGACGGAGACGTGCACGAAGGAAATAAAAATAGTGGAGTGTGAGAAAAGACTGCAAGACATGACGAAGAGAGTTGATAAGCTGGGACGGGAGGTAAAAACGGAGACAGAGGGACTGGGAAGACGGATAGACAAACAAAAGGAACATGAAGCCGAGGTTGACCAATTGAAAGAAAAGGCAAGCTGGAGTGCGAGGAGATAGACAAAGAACAGCGAATGAAACACAAAGGGAAATTACACACATGAAAAAACCATGAAACTGCAGAAGGAAGGACAGGAGAGGAAACAAGGAAGGGTAATGAGAGAACAGCGAATGAAGCACAGGAAGGAAATGAGCCAATTGAAGAAACGATGAGATTGGAAAATGAAGAGCTGGAGAAACTGTGGGGTAGAAAACACGAACAATGTGAGTTTGAAATTGGGCAACTAAAACGGGGAGCAAGACTGGAGTCCACGGAGATTGAAAACTCCGGAGGAGAACGAAGAACTCAGGAAGTTCCGAGAGGAGGAACGACTCAGAAGGAGCCAGGAGGTAGAACAACGTAATAAGGTGGGATGTGTGACAGCACCACAAGGAGCAATGTCGGTGGTGCAGGACTTAATCGACGCCACTCGTCGGATGAAGGAACAATTAGGACCAACCCTAATAAAGGAGACACAAATAAAAATGGAGAAGAGGGTAGAACAACGTAATAAGGTGGGATGTGTGACAGCACCACAAGGAGCAATGTCGGTGGTGCAGGACTTAATCGACGCCACTCGTCGATGAAGGAACATTAGGACCAACCCGGATAAAGAAGACACAATAAAAATGGAGACGAGGGAAGTAACAAAGACAAAGAAGGAAATGAAAGTATTGCCAGAGACACGGAGATAGCGAGTGAGTTGGACGGGTTAGTGACGAGCACACACACACGGAGTTAGTGGAGGACCATGAGGCGAGGGGGCGGACTGTGTCGTGACCCGGTGCGAGCAGCTGGGTGGCCTCCTCCAGAACGAGGGGAGGAGTATGCCCCCTTGAGGCGAATCACGACCAGTGGGTTCGGTCGTGCCAAGCAGAGTTGAAGGGACGAGTGCTGTGGATAGGTGCACGTGCAGCTTGGGGGTATAGAGCCCCGGGAACCCTTGTGGGGACACGAATCCCAGTGTGTTGTGCAGGGGTGTGTGTTGCGAGTGTGCGGAGATGCGTGCTTTCCGGCACGCATGGTGTGAGTGAGACCCCCTGTGCAGGTGAAGGGTTGAGTGTGAGTGAGAGGATCCATGTGAGGGAGACCGTGTGTGTGAGGTCTCTGTATGTGAGGGAGATGTCGGTCGGCATGCGTGAGCATGCAGCCGCGTCTCCCGTGTGAATGTGAATGTGATGGAGTGGAGTCTGTGCGTCGTAACACGCAGGTGTGCGTGGAGAGTCGAATGGCGACGACAACGGCGACAGAGAGACACAAGCCGGGTAGCGGCCGTAGCTGTTGTGGGGACCGTGCCGGGTTCACCCCGCGGCGAGCGCGAGGTCCGTGCTGTGCAACGCACGAGACCCCCACGTGCTCGCTTGTGGGAGTGAAACCCGGTCCGGAAACGCCAACGGTGGATTTGCCGATCCGCGGACGGACAAAGTGTAGGCAGGATTATGGATTGGACCGGATGGGTTCTCCACGCGAGCTTGTTGTAAGCTCCAACGGGCAGAGCACATGTGTTCGCGTGGGGAGCCCTCGGAGTGCGAGGTTTGTTTGTGGGGGTGCGCAGGGTGACGTCATGGCTGCACGTGGGGTTGGAATCCGGCAGGAGGGTGAATCCCTGCCGGATGGTACCGTCCAAGAGGGACGAGGTACGCGTGCAGCTGCATGACGTCACGGGCAAGGTGCAAAGTGCGCGAGCTGTGAGTTGCCGCGCTGGTGCTGCGCATAATTGGGAGAAACAAAATTAACAAAAGCAGCCTCGCTTTCGGGTGAACAGGATCCCTGGGCAAGGGGTGGATGACCCCTTGGCCAGGGCACAGGATACAACTAGTTAGGGGGAAGGGTTAGCTTAGTTAGACCGGCTCCAATGGGGCAGGGGTAAGTCCTCATGGGGCCCGTGGAATGGATGAGGTAGAGGGATGTTAGTCAGATTTAGGAAGGGAGATGGGAAATAAGATTTGAGGACGGTGACAGACTTTGGATGTGTAGAGGGACGTAGTTTAGCTACGTAGTGTTAAAAGGAACGTGCTGTATTGTAAGGGATGACGTGGGAGCATGAGTTAGTTAGGGGAGGTAGATAGAAGGATGGCAGAGTTCAGCGGTGTGTGTGTTGAAGAGCGAAGTGTACTTGTTGAGTGAGTGAGACCAGCGGTCTGTGTGTATGGAGTGATTGGGGAATGCATGGTGCGATGAGTGATTGGGGGAGGAGTGACTCCCGCCCAAGGACCCCGGGGTCAGTGTAGAGTGAGTTAGCTGGTTAGTTAAATTGAAAAATGGAGGTCGTTTTGCTGTTGGTGGGAGTGTAGGCTCGAAACCTGTTTGGAGGGGTGCAGGAGCCCTGTTGACGGGCTGGGAGCGTGGCTGCGAACGGTGAGTATCGCTGAGTGGGTACCCCGGGCACCGGGCTAGTCGGCGTGGTAGGCCAAGGGCCCATGGGGGGCGGGTTAGCGTAGTGGGCACGGGTGCGCCCGCTTGGTGCGGGGCCGGAGCGCCGTTAGCCGCGTGGGCAGTGTCGTGGCACGGGTGACCCTCGGAAAGGGCCCGGGGCGCCAGCCTGCCACGTGTGCGTTTCAGGGAGTTGCCATGGGGGCACTCCCCGGTGTTTAGGGAGCTGGTAGGCTCGGAGGCAGTGTAGTGCCGGGGTGCCATCGTAGGGATTCGGCAGAGGGTCGTGCCTGCCAAAGGGAGCCACGCGTCCCAGCCACAAAACCGTGCAAGGGCACGAGGAAAATTTGAGGGCGAGGCCCGAAGTTTGAGAGGACAACAACACAGGCGACGGGAATCTGGTTGTTAGACCAATAGATTAAGCGAGAGGCGCTTGTTGAAAGCCCGGGGTAGTTTAACAGTTAAATGGATAGGGTAGATTAGGAAGTGTACCCTCCGCACCATCCATCCCTTCGCTCTCGTTGTGGGCCACTGGACCCACTGTGTGTTAGTGATCGCTGAAATCTGGGGAGGCCATCTTGAGGCTCGAGTTGGCCTCGACACATGACGCTAGCTCTCCCTCATTCCCCTCCGGGAAGGGAACGTAGGGGTTGGGAGTAGGCTAGGTGACGATAGGTTAGCCGAACAAGACAGTAAAGGGGTTAGGGGAGAATTATAGTGGGGAAGTAAGGGTGAAAATAAAAACAAAAAAAAAAATAAGTTGGGGCTAAATTGGGTTTTGACAAATTAAGGAGTGGGTATGGACAGTGACAGGCAAAGCGATAGGTGGGAGGGAGACAGTAGGTAGGTCCGAGCCCGCCTTCTGCGAGTGGCCAGCACCACCGTACTCCTCCACCAACCTCCACTGCAAGGCAAAGGCCGGCCAACTTCATCGGCTGGCTGTTTTGCTGCAAGGCCTGTGCCGGTCGATCGTCCGACGGCTGTTTTCTGCAAGGCCTGTGCGGCCAGTCCATCTGCCGGCTGTTTGCTACAGCGGCCTTGTCATGCCTTGCCTGCCTACCTTTGCCAAGCCCATACCCACTGCCCATGTCATCTTGCCCCCGTTCAGTTTTCTTTGCCCCCCTTGTTTCATTGCATGTGCGCCAGGATCAAGCAACAGTTTGCAAGCTGCAGGAACTGTCCTGTTGGCAGCTGCAACACGGGCCTGCAGTGGCGGCCCGTGCACCGGTCCTCTGTTGACTCTTACCTTTGTTCCCTGCAGAGTCCATTGATCCTGGGCCATGGAGTGTGTACATTTATAAGGTTAAGGATAAGTCGTGTATTGTAAATATGAGTGCGCCCCCGGCATGTCTGTCTAGCGCCGGCAATTTTATTTAAGTCGTCTGTGTGAGTGAGTTTGTTTACTTAGTTACTCAGCCTCAGGTTATTTATTTTGGGACACGAATACCATGAATGTCGCACTCAGGGATCCGAAGGTAAAACGTACTAGGGAGAACTACACATGATGGCACACGATAATTTGACGACTCGGGACGAGTCTGTAAAAAGGGAGGGGTAGTGTTACGGCTGTGGAAATCCGCAAACACCATTCAGGTCCCGTAGGTGAGATTTTTTTAAGTACATGTGTAGTTAGCCCAACCCATTGTGTAGAGGGAATTAATGTAATTCATTCGGGCTGCGATCTCTTCAGTATAGCCGTTTTTCTTTCTCTTTCTTTAATTTGAGCGACACACCACGTCTCCGCTTCTCAGCAGCCCCCACCCCGCATCTCCGCCCTCGCCGTTGACCAGGCTCCTGCGGGACGATCGCCGCCGCTGGAACGGAAAGGGTGCAGGCATTCCTGCCTGTGACTTCCGCGGTCCTTCTCTGGCAAGGCGTCAGGCCTGATTATTCCTCGCCCCACAAGACGGAGGTGGAGGGAACGAGAGGAAACGCCCCGCTTCGAGTGCTTTCCAGAAGCGCCTCGAAGGGGTGGAGCCAAAGGTGGGCGGAGAAAGAGGGCGTGGCGCGGGCGGTATAAAAGGGGCGGCAGTGTAGGAGGATTCCCTCTTCTTCGTGTGCTTCGTGCTTCGCTCCTGGTTGAGCTTCTGGATCCTCCTTCTTCGAGCTTCGTGTCTGGTGCTTCGTCCCGTCCTGCTTCTCGCTCGTCTCGCTCCTGCTGCACTCGGTCGGTGCTCGTGGTTCGGTGGACTCGGTCGGTGCTTCGGTCCAAGGCGTCGAGAGGCCGGTACGGGCAGGCGCGAGGCGCGCCGGAGAGGCCTCGCCGACCAGCTCGAGCGGGGGTCACGCAGACGGGACCACGTGTGACGGCGCCAAGGACCGACATTCAGGGAAGTCGCGACTTCCATTTCTTTAGGTTCTGTGTGAATGTGTGTGTGTGGGCGCCGTGTCTATAAGTAGTAAATTGTTAAGTGTCGTGTGTCGCGTATTCGGTTGTAGCTCTGCTTCTTTTTGTTCTGTTTGATTATGTGCATTTGCTAATCGTGGCTGTAAATACGTGCTATATGTGTGCTCTTGTTGTTGTCTGTGAAATAAATATGCGTGCTTGTTGAATTGTTCCCCGTTTCGCTGCGTCTTTCCTTTGTTGGGTCTTCATCTTGCTTCACGTAAAGGGTTTGAGTGGCGCGGGACGCCCGATAATTAATTGGAACCATCAAGGCCGACGATAACACCGCTCGGTTACTCTGTAGCACGGAACGGACTGCTTGCGGCCCGTATCCGAAGTCGGCCTGTGGCGAGGTACAACCTCGGTAGGTTACCCGGCGGGTACTTAGGTATGTCGACTTTCGGCGATTCACCCTACCTCGCACGGTAGAATGCGGACTGGGTTGTGGTGGGGTTAAACCCACCCGTGACTGGCTCCCGGCGTAGTCCGAGAGGGTCAGATGAATTGTCCGTCGGTGGGCGAAGCGGTCGCGATTCGAGTCACGTGGCCGATCGCACGCCGGCGGGCGCGAATTCGCAACAATATATATATATACAATATACATAGATATATACATACATACATATATACATAATATATATACACATACTGTATATATAAAGGGTGAGTCAAAAGTAGCGCCCGATTTATGTTTTTTCGGATGTCAGATTCTTTCTGGGAAGCCATGTTGTTAATAATTGTCTTGCAGATTATTAATTTTCATAATTTATTTATTTTTGGTTTTGTTTTGCAGGTTATTGCGGCGAGCTTGGAAAGTTAGTGAATTTGCACCAAATTGAGCTTAATGGAACAATTAACAGACACAGTTGTGTCTTCTGGGCTGCGAATAACCCAAGAGTGACAGTTGAGAAGGAGGTAAATTTACCTGGAGTGACAGTTTGGGCAGCATATCTCATTAGGGGATAATTAGACCTTTTCTTTGAGGATCTGTCACTGCAGAAAATTTACCTGGATATGCTGCAAACCTTCTTTTGGCACAGGGTAAAAGATCAGGACTGTTATTTCCAGCATGATGGAGCTCCACCTCATTATGGACGTTATGTTCGTCAGTGGCTTGAATGAAACTTTCCAGGAAAGTGGATCGGCCGCCACGGTCGATCGAGTGCCGGCACGCTCCAGACACCTTACACCTTCCAGATTTTTTTCTTTGGGGCTCATGAAAGACCTTGTTTATCGTGAAAAGCCTCGTACCATTCAGGAATTGAAGGCTCAAATCACTGCAACGTTTGAGGAAATTGATATTGAACTCTGGCAGACGTGTGTGCCGCTCTGTGCCTGCTCGGCTGCAATTGTGGCATCGATCACGAGGGAGGGCACTTTGAAAATTGCAAGCACAACAGCTTGGTACAGTTCCGTAATAATTTTTTCTTGAATAAAATGGTTAGATAAACATGTCATTCATTTATTTCTACCTTCTTGTACACTGTAATACAAATGCAAACAAACAATCAACTGACAGAAATCGGCGCTACTTCTGACTCACCCTGTTATAACATATATATATATATATATATATATATATATATATTATAATATATATACATATATATATATATATATATATATATATACACACACATATATATATATACACATACATATATATACACATATATATACACATACATATATATGCACATATATACACATACATATATAACACATACATATATATATATAAATATATAAATATATATATATATAAACATAAATATATATATATATATATATATATATATTGACACTACACTGTACATACACGTATATACATACATACATACATACATAGATAAATATATATATATATATATGTATATATATACATATATAGATACACACATATATATCCATATATATACATATCTATACATATATATATATACATAATATATATATATATATATAAATATATATAAATAAATATATATATATATATATATATATGAAAATATATATGAGCCTGGTGTTGGCGTAGTGTTAGGGTAGCGGCTTGGGATCCAAAAGGTACTGAGTTCAAGCCCGTTGGCCGCTTGAATTAATACACACCAGAGGTTGACTCAGCCTGTCATCCTTCCGAGGTCGGCAAGTGAGTACCAGTGTACTGGGCCCGGTTATGCCCGGTTAGAATAGGTGTACCATATCCCTGTGTCGTAAGAGGCGCAGGGTTGCGTCAGGAAGGGCATCCGCGTAAAACCTGTGCCAAATCATTATGCGGATCATAACGGATGATCCGCTGTGGCGACCCCTAACGGGAGCAGCCGAAAGAAGAAGAAAGAAGAAGAAGATATAAAAAATATATATACATAAATATATATATATATATATATATATATATATATATATATTGACACTGACACTGTACCATATATACATACATACATATATAGATATATTATATATATATATATATATATATACATATATACATATATATAACATATACATTATATACATATACTATACATATACATATATATATATATATATATACATATACATACAGTCATGCGCCACCTTAACGACGGGGTTACGTTCTGAGAAACGCGTCGTTAAGCGACGTCGTCGTTGTGGCGAACATCATTTTTTTTTTTTCGTTTTCGTTTTCGAACATCGTACTTACACAGAACTAACACACTTAGGCTATATGGTATAGCCTATTGCTCCTCGGATACAAACCTGTACAGCATGTTATGTACTGAATACTGTCGGCAATTAAACACGCATCCAAGAGAGACGGAAGACACGTTAGTTTTACCTTTGTGCTGTTCATGACGGCCATCGGTTTGTTAGCAGCAGCTTACAATCTCCTCTCGCATCGATTATTAGAAAGGTGAATAAATAGCGTTTGGATTTTATATACGTAATCATTGCATCGAAGTTATAATTTATAAATGAAGAAACGAGCACCTGTCAATTGTGATATTATTTCGGAACAGTGCGATGTTTTAACAACATGAAAGCTTCACAAAAAGAATTTTGTGTTTTAATTTCGACTGTAACAACGATTTATTCGCGGAATTCTTCAATTCAAAGGTAATTTACTTGCTGGAAGGTAAACGTGCAAACATTGGTTCAGTTTGAAAGCGCGATTTCTTGAATCCCGATTTAGCACGACCCTGCTTTTTTCGCGATGACATTTTATGGGCCTCAACGATCGCATTAATAACAGGCCACACTGTCGTTTATTATCATTATGAAGTATTAGTACTGTACAGCGTACATAATTGTATGTGCTATTTTTATACGACTGGCAGCGCTACGTCGCTACATCACTCGGTGATAGGAATTTTTCAGCTACATTTTTTTTCCATTTTTTTTTTTTCAGAGCTGGCAGATCCGTCGTATACGAGTCCATCGTTGCCCGGAACGTCGTTAAGCGGCGCATGACTGTATATATTATATCTATACATATATACATACATATACATAATATACATATATATGCATATACACTATATATATCATATACATATATACACATATATATATACATACATACACATATATACATATATATATACGTATATATATATTAATCTTAATTAATCGAAATTAAATTAATGAAAATTAATAATCTAAATTAATAAAAATAATAATAAATTACATATACATAAACATTTCCATATATATATATATATACATTTCTGGCTACTGTCAATCTTGCTCGATATTTTCTCAAAGTCCAGGAACCGAACCCCCCTCTTCCCATTGGCCCTTGGTTTCCACGATCATGGTTTCAACTATCGCGGCATTTTCCAGGAGCCTCACCCCCGCGGTGTTGGAGGGTTTTTTGTATTTAAGCAGAGTCAGTGTCAAGGGCTGTTTACAGCAGCTGATACATCTACAGAGGGGAACAGGGGGAGGAGGGGACACAGTGGTCCTTCTCCATTTGCAATAATGTATACAAATCACACTCACATTCCTCTGGAGCTTCTTCAAAACTGTGAAGTCACCATTAAGATGCAAGCTGGACCTGACTCTGTAAAGCAGCTCTGCTGCTTGGGTTGCTTTCTGCAGCTTTCGATAGAAATCAATCTGCCTTAGTCGGTCATCAATCCACCTCTGATCCTCTTGGTCAGTGGCCTCATGGAATACCTTTGCCAACAACTTGAGATCTTTCTTCAAATCCTCCAGCTTGTACATTTTAAATTGTTTATCTACATCTCTCAGGATAATTGTACCATCCCTAAAGCTGCTGAAAATATTTCTGAGTTCTCTGTGCACAGGAGTAAGGATCTTGTTTTTTAATCCTGCCAAATTAAATATCTGTGGACCTCCCTGGTGATGTGAGAATGCATAATCCCTTGCCCTTTTCTTCCAAAGCACAGGGAAAAGGTTGGAATCTTTGAGCTGGAAAACTGTCGCAGCAAGCTCCTCCTCCTCTCTACTGAGGTTGAAGAGAGGATCTTCATGGTTGCGATCTTGCTGTGTGGACACTTTGCAGAGCTTGAAGAAAGGGACCTCGTCCACATTCAATTCGTCCATTTCCATCAAATGTTGTGTATCCACTAAGAACAAAAATGAAAAAGAAAAGTAATTACTGTGCAGTGACACCATCAGAACTATTAAATTACAATTTTAAAAAAAAAAAACCTTTGGAATTAAGATAAGAGGGGAATTAAAGAAAGTTTTACCAACGAGATATTCACAGCAGTCTGTCACACACCAAAATTATTTTTTCATTTTTCGATACACAAGTATACAGGACAGTATATAATTTGGAAGAAAATATATATAGAAATGTGTACATATTGTCGTGTCTGAGGCTCACCAACGTGTTTGCCAGAGGTCTTATGAATGCCATCAGCAGATTTCCTAAATAGTCTCTGACTACTGCATTCAGCTTATCTACATTATACCATTTTCCAAGGTCGCCCAATTGAACCAAATTTGGGGTGATGACACACACGGAAACAGATGAATGGAACACGTTTTATTACTCTTTCAAGGGTTTATTTATAACTAGCAAATACCACTTGTCGCTTCGCTGACAGGTATACTAAGATACCAAGAGAAGGCGGGAGAAAGAAAGAGGGGGG
>CM068956.1:152693185-152704233 GCA_035128595.1 Eptatretus atami | reverse complement strand
AGGTGGTGGTGAGTTGAGCGATTGTGGTTGGTCCATATAATTTTATCTGATGTTGAGTACCAGATAAGGTGTCAAAGCCACCCATGACTCGCCTGTTTATACATTTTATTCGTCATTTTTTAAAAGACCTAAGTGTTTTAACTAATTTAATATTTTGTATAATTCGTCTAACAATTTTTTTTTGGGGGGGGCGGTTGGAAAATCAACTTAAAAAACAATGTAGAAAATTACGCTCTCTATTAAAAATAAAAAATATATATTTCTTTTTTGTTCTCCCTCCTAACACAATTTCATATTTTTGGGGGGGGGGTGATACGCGCGCGGGAGCAAGTCAAAATTCTCTTCCTTATATTTTGGATCAATACGAATGAACTTGGAACCTTCTCAATAAGCCCAACTCTAGACTCCGTCCCACGCTAAGTTTCGGTTTTCTGCTCAGGACCACATGTTATCCGCGACTGCAGAGATTTTATCCGTTCCTTAAACACAAAACGTGTGATTAACTCTGTTTGCACTGGTTCACGTGCGCACATCCGTCCGGGGGGTACTGCAGCCTTACTCAGCTGTTCATGGTTCTTTTCGAAAGCAAGTGGAGCCTGAGCTCAAAAGATAATCGAAAAGCCAAGCAGGCCGTAACCATGCAAAGGACTGTATCAGACCGGTGGGTTTGGAAACACGAGCACCAAGATTCTTATTGGAGAGATTTTCACGCATCTCTACGGACAGTCGAGCGGTGGGGAAGAAATTCGTATATTTGACACACTACAGAGGTTGGGAATATTGAGGAACATCATTCGTGCACCCCTATTGCTAGTCGGGGGACAGTAAACTATTACTAATGGACCTCTATTTGTGCGCCTGCGAATTTTCCAGCTCACCGATAACTTAGATAGTGACAATATTCCAACAACTCATCATCTATTCACAAAAACTCTCCACCAATAATAGACATCTGCACTCTCAATCTCAGGCTTTCCTTAGCTTTTTTAATTTGCAAAACAGGCCAAATGATGTTTTGGGTACGCGCAAAGACATAGGAGTAACAACAGCCTCGGTTCCTCCGAGTGTGCCTTACCTTTCTATAATTTTGGGCAATGTCAGTCACTCCACAGGTCCTTTAATTTGTTTTATGAAACAGGAAGCTCTAGTATTCTCGCATTCTACATTCAGATCCCCGCAGAAAGAGCCTTGTGTGTTCCGAACATCATCTATTGGGCAGTAATTATGTTGCTGAGTCCGATAGTGAATGGCGAGTGTTGTGGGCTGCTTCCTCTTATTTCAAGACGTCCACGTGAAACTCTCTTGGTCTGTTACCTGGGTCTCATGTGGCTATGTCCCATTCAACCATGGTTGTCGTCGTTACCAAACACTCACATTATTCAAGATGGGGTGAGCGACGACGGCTTTAAGAATTTATCTCCACATAGCCTTATAGCCTTATAAAAGGACTTGTGACGACCTTTTGTTACCAGCAATCCCAACCCTGCTGCGTGTTGTTCGGAACCATATCGATAGTTTACCAGTAAGCAATAAGAAACCACCAGAGACTCATTTTTCTGGTTTCATATTCAACCCTTCCTCCGTCCTCGATGAGAATCTGGTGATAGTGCTCACCAATAGTAAACCAAATGGTGATAACTCAATATTTTGGAATTACTTTCATCATAGGTCTTCAATTACTCACCACTCATATTAATGGGATACCTATACTACCACGAATCATAGACACTTAAACTTCATAGACCCAATTATGATTTATATAATCATAAGTTCTGATGAATGCCGGTATGTGATAGTGTAAAACCAAAATGATCCATACCAAACTAATTCAGATTGACTCTCTCTACCCTCTCGGAGAATAATGCTGCAGTAATCTATAGTATTTTCCGTGGTATTTGAAGCCACTTTATTTGTAGAATTAAAATGGAATGACACTATTTCCTGGTCTTGTGTAACTTGGAGCTCGCAAGCGACACCTCTGCGGGTGTACAACGCAGAGTAGCTCACAACAAGAACATCAGCATACCTAGAAAAAAACCCAGTGGTTTTACAATACCATTGTATGACTACACTTTAGCAAACGTGGGGCGATGTTAGAAGTTGGTTTTTGATGGAGCTCTCCGTTATATGTGCTCGTGCACTGGCTTGGCTTTAAACATTGCACGAATAGAATCCCTCAAGATAGTCAAGTATATACTCCGATGTCTTGAAACAAGGTAACTTTGGTTCAGATATTTCGGCGTGATGTGGTAGTGGCGCCGGATAGCACCGTATCATTACCGTAAAATCTGCAACTGGATCTCGGCTCAACTCGACCTGAGTGAGATCACAAATCTCGAGTCCTGGTGTCAAATATAACCATGCTCTGCCATCAATCCTCTCGTGCTGTGTGCGGTCATGTGAAACTCAATATACCTACCGGAGTAGTCTAGGTAGCTCTGCTGCAGTAGGCTGCATAACTGAAGGGCGACCACCGTATTTAGTTTCCATTTGATATTAACAGAACGCAGATCGTGAAAGCTGGTTTATGTATTTTATGTTCGTTTACTTCTCAATTTTGTCATTTTATTAAAACCATTTGTTAAGTAAATCTTGATTTTTTTTTTCATGGCATGTTAAATCGGAGAGGACATTATGAAGCGAAAATTTCATGACATTTTCCCGTTTACTTTGCTTCCATAGCCCATTGAACTCGGCAAGATCGATGTGGCCTTCCGTAGTGCCCTTCTTTTAATTTACATGGTCTCCTTGCCTGTGAGAGTTTTTTTGATATCATCATCATGATTGCAAATTGATTTTTGCCAGTCTTCCGTCGTGCGAGACTTCCATAGATTCATTACCATTCATGGCACGGTACCCATTGGGTTCTTAGATCCTCAGAACTGGGTTTCCTAGATCTTTTTAAACTCCATAAAAAGGCGTTGTAATTCTGGAATCAGCGAGACTCGGATACAGATTGGGAGTCTTTTCTCTCTCGAAAGTTGTGCTCCGATGAGATAAATGAAGTGATATTTTCACTCAGTTGTTATAAGTGATCGACATCGACTCCGCAAATACTTGTTTCAGACGGAGAGAATCTCGTTTGTACGATCATTTCCAAGTGCACGGAGTTGAAAGGCATTCTCAATCTTCGGAGACATGTTCTGAGGTTACGTGCACGCTCTATTGTACGACCGCAGAGGTTTGTTTTAACAGTCAAACGATATCCCTTATGATTGCGAAGACAAATGATTTTACTTCCAGGCTTGGGATGAGCTTCATCTGATTTGTTGATTTATTTCGTTTCCTCGTCACATAAATATTAAACACAGTCGATGTGTAGTTATGATTGGAAACAATTTTTAAAAATTTACCATTTTTGGTTGGTGGACCCATCCAGGGGAATGACGAAAAAATGATTGTTTCTTGCACATTCTTGCCATGTGGTGATCACAAAACCACCAAGTTGGTGAATTCTGCCCATCTGTTTAGGAGGAGAACAGTGTGACAGAACGGAACAGACAGAACAGAGCCGCATTACATTCCCACCTGTTTTTTTCAAAAAGCTTTCGGGATAATGAAGGGAATTTTAAATTTTTAATCCAAAGCTCGTTGCCCTGAAATTAAGAAAGAGACGATGACTGTATGTTTGTACGACCAACTGCCGCTAGATGACATCTTTGTTGGAGATTTGTTTTAGTTTGAATGTCCCTTTGTTATGGGATTCGCAGAAGCATTCCTCCCCTGCGCAATGGGTGTCACGATGCCAATGTTCCTCATCTTTCCAAACCTCAGGTGAACATCCCGAACACGGTCTTACTCAGTCTGGGCCTCAACTGCCAACAGCTGTCGCTCCGCTCGATATGTGGAGATCCATCGGGCTGACGGAGGTCGGATTGGACACACCTGACATATCCCGGTGTAAGGATATTTTGAGGTACATGGCCTGAGAGAAACCACGGAACACAAATGCTTGAAAGTTCTGTTATGAATAAGGAGGAAAGCGGTATATATTGACAAAGAAATTAGAGTTTCACCCCCCCATGAAAATTGATGAAGATCGTTCATTTATCACATCAAATATAATTTTGTATCACAAGGTGGACTGAAGTTGAAAGGTTTTGAAGTTTGTTTTTTTTCTCCATTTGAAATTGGAACAATTGTTTTGTCTGTTTTCACCTTATTTCGTAAAAATGTGTGTATTCTGTACAGGCCCTGCCAGCAATGGCAAGTTGTGTTTTCAAAATTATATTCGTTCGCATTACTTGCCAATATTTGGGCCTTGTGACATACTGTTACGAGGTCTGGAAGCCATTTGCACACAAACACACAGCAGCCCCCCGCAGTTCAGTTATTTCGATAAGTATGTGTTGGTAGTTCAGGGTCCCGTCCTTCTGTCTAATGGAATTACATTGTGTGCGCTTGCGAGGTTTCATTCTTAGTTATTTTTTTTTTTTTACATCTGAATCCGCACAACGCCAACAAAATTCTTGATTCGCTTTCATTCACTCAGGCTGGCTCCCCTAGCCAGATGGAGGTGTTCGTCCCGACCAATGAGTAGGCGGCCACTAGTCGGCCGACAACCCCTCGATTCCAATTCCGCGAGGCGAGTTCCACATCGCGGTTCCCTTGAACCCGCGGGGAGGGGAAGGACAGAGAAGAAGCGGTGCAGATTTAATCGTTACATGAAGCTTTGCCCGGGGAGCACACCAGTTGGATTAATTAATAAGCGTGTTGCACTCATTCGGCTTTGCCTTTGCTGGAAGGAGAAGCAGCCTCCGTCGCCTGCTAGAGTTCTCGTCTTTGCCTGCTTGCGTTCTCGTCTATCCCGCGGGTGCTCGTCCTCGTCTGGTCCGTTTCTCGTGCTGTGCGATGGGCATCCGTTGCGTCGTTCCTGGTCCCCTGGTGCTTGGTGCGGCGACGGAGGTGTGGGTTCGAGTTTCCCTTCCCCCGAACCAGCTCGTCTCGACAGACCGCACGAGGCGGAGGTGCGTAGCGTAGGCTCCTGTCCCCAGTCGCCTTTCCCTCCTGAGCCTGAGGGACCGAATAAGACCCCACGGGGTCCATTTCTTTTTGTGTGTGTGGTGTGTGTGGTGATGTTGTGTTTGGTGTGTGTGGTATGTGTTGTGGTGTGTGTGTGGTGTGGCGCCAGTCTGATAAGTTAGGAATTATTAAGTGCTTTGCCATTGTTACATTGCCTGCCTGATATTTCGTGATTCAGTCTGCACTGTGTTCTTGTTATGCAAAGTTAAAGTATCTACGGTTAAATGTTCCAGGTTCGTTGCCTGTCGTTTCTTCCATTGGCCCAGCACGGATTGCGTTATTGGAATGAGTGAGGCCAGTCGGTGCTGTAAGTTGGTCATTTGGGTCCGACAGACTCTTTTGTAATCTGCTCGGTTACACTGGACGAGGTTCGCTAGAGCGACCCGGTTCGACAGAGTCCCGTGAGGGGTGTGACTTCCCTTAGTAATTTGACGAAGTGGGTACTTTGGTATGTTTGAAAATTTGGCTATATTGACCCTACCACGCCGTCAGAGGAATTGGCGATCCGGTCTTTAAGACCCGTTGACCTTTCGGAGTTGTCTGGAGAGTCACGACCTAATATCCGGGTGTTCCGGGTGGGGAGGACTGTGCTCTCTGCTCCACCGAGTTGGTCGTTAATCCGTCACCGAACCCCGGCTCACAACAATACCTCGACCGTTTTAGCTTGAAATGCGTGCCTCAGGTAGCCATTGTCTCATTTTGAACCGCTTGTTTGAGGGTTCACTGCATCGGCCTACGGTCTTGACTTGGCTCCCCGACACGACCAATGGGTTCACATCAGGTTGACCAATTCACCCCTCTCACCCTCCCTCTCAAGGAACCATCCACACTTCCACCTTTCCAAGGTTCCTACTCACTTTATCAAAAAACAACCCCCCTCACCCTTTTCTCCCCCAGGGTTCTTCCCCCTCATCTCTCTCCAATTCTCCCCCCTCACTCCCCCTTATTAAAGTATTCCCCCCTCACATCCACAAAGCTGTCTTCCTTTCCCCATGCCCTTTCACCTCCATCTCATCATCTACCTCCTCAAATCCTCAACTGCCTTTCTGCCCCCTTCTTCTTATTTACTCCCCACCTCGCTCAACCAGCACCACAGAGCTTTTTCTCCTCCTCAAGCCGGCCCTCTCCCCCGAGCTTCTTCTGCAATGCCCCACACTTTCAACCAACTCTACTTACGCTCCCCCCTCCTCCTTTAGCTGTTTCCGACCATCCCCCCTCCCCTCCCCTGCCACCCCAAAACCTTCTCCCCTACCTCTTCAGTAACAGTGTGGACCTTCAAATATCCAGGGTCTTCGCTCAAACCTGACATCTTTCCACACAGGGCCACTGACAAACCAGACTCATTTGACTAACAGAATCATTTCCTCCCTCAAGACGTCTCCGACCCCAAGTATCCTTCCCTGGTTACTCCCTCCGGAATGACAGACCTGACCTCGTCTGGTGGAGAGTTGCTTCTTCATCAAAGATTCATTCCTCACTCTCCATGCAGTGCCTCACTCCCCCACACCCCCAGGAATACATCTCGACTGCGGCTTTCCCCTCACTCCCACCTCATGTTTTATATGTGTACTGCACCGTTCCCAAAAACATGTTGATGACTCCATTACACCTCACCATCCGAAACATTGAAACCAACTTCATCTTTCTTCATCTGGAACCACTTCTTTTCCTCATATGTTGGTTGACCTTCAATTGTCATCATGTCATTAGCTCGGTGTGTGGTACCTCTCTCACCTGTCATGGGCACTTTTGCAAAAAACTTTTCTGCGGACTCATTGGGTCTGAACTCAAATGGTTAACTTCCCGACCCGGATCTCAAACCAAATTGGTACTTCCACCTTCCTGGATCTGATTTGGCAATTTATCTTGAAAAATATCTTGCTGTTCTTCCTCTGCTCCAATCGGTTCTTCTGACCACGTCCTTGTTCAAATGGACATCTCTCTTGGCTGTTATTCCAGAGAACCAACTCAGCGCTTCGAGGCTTGCATTTTCACTCAGGCTGATTTGGCAGGGTCTCCAAGCAGTCATCAAACTTCCAGGCCTTTGGTTCTCCCATCGCTCCTTTTTCTCCAACATCAACTCGTCACTTTGGGAATTTTCTTTTCGAGAAACTTTCTCTTCCCTCATGCGCAGATTTATCCCCTCTCGTCTCAGTTGTTCCTGGCCCTTTCCTTCCGCCCATTGGTTCAGAAGCTTGTGGCGAGGCAGTTGTCCTGAAACAATTTGTTTTGCCTCACGGAAGCTAACCAACTGAGGGTAAATCTCAGTTCCTTCCAGAAAGTTTCGGACAAGTGTGTATCTACCCTCAGGAGAGCCAGGGAAACAACATCTTTCTTCATCTTCAATGTCTGAACTCTCAAACCTCTCTCCCTCCTTTATAATCCTGAGGTGGCATCGAATTCCAAAACTGTTCACCCTCCATCCCCTCCCTTACTCAAAATGGCGCACTGCTGATACCGCGGAGTGGAAGGCTAATGCCTTATCCCGTTGTTTGCATTCGAAAATCTTGTGTCCAAAACCCATCACTTTCTGTACGCCCTCACCCATCGCACCCACCTGTCCCTGGACTCTGTGTTTCTTTTTCTGCTGACAAGGTGGAGAGTTTTGCTGTCATACTCGATTCAGATTCTGCAACCGGTCGATGGCATCAGCCCAGTATTCTAAAAACCTGCTCCTCCTGTCTTGCTGACACTCTCTTTATTCCATTCACCCTTCTCTTTTGCTCAAGGTCATCTGCCATCTTCTTGGAAATCAGTAACATTTACCACTCTGCAAAAAGGTTGCAAAAACAGATCCCTGCAACTGAAGACCAATCAGCCTTTCTCGCAGTCATCAGCAGGTCATTGGAATCCTCCTCTTCTCCCAATGGCGATTTCCGAATCATCAATTTGCGTTTTTCAGACAGGTCACTTCTAACCCTGGATATGCTGCTTCTGCTCTCCCAACAATGGATGGGAGGTCCTCAATGCCAGACATGAAATCAGAGCATATTCCCTTGGACATATTTCGCGTGCTTTTAACACGGATCTTGGCACCCTGCCCTTGCTCACAAACTTCTCACCGATGGTTATCCAAGGCCATCTCCACTCATGTCTTCACAGACTTCCTCTCCTGTGCGTCAACGTTGGCTTCGAAGATGGAGTTCTCTCATCCCCTCTTCCTGTCCAGGCTTGGAGTTTCCCCAAGGTAGCGGTTTCTGGGTCCCTGTTCTTTTTCTGGTTTTCATCACATTGATCTCCTCCGGACCCTTCTGGAAAATCTTCTTTATCTCTTTACTTGATGACTCCACCCTCTGCCGCCATCTGTCAACCCTCAGACCGGCAAGCAGCAGCTTCTTCACTCATGGCAGATCTTGGAATAAAATCACAACTTGGTCCAACACAGGAAACATGGTCTTTCAATCCGGAACAATCTCACACTCTCACTATGAGCTCTCTTGAAATGGGACCGGTTGGGACCCCCGCCCTCCCCCCCAATCTTACTTTCTCAATAATTCTCTTGGAAGAAGTCCTTTCATTCAAGCTTTCTGGGTCTCACTATCTGCCATGATCTTTCCTGGGAAAGCTTACATTTCCAACCTGACCTCCAAAGGCCAGTCGGCCGACTGGGGGATCCTCCGGTCGGTTAAATTCCTCCTCGGCTCACCTGAGCTTCCTGACCACATACAAAGCTTTTCTTCGCAGCCTGATAGTATGCTCTCCCTCGGGACTGGTGCTCCTATCTTCTCACCTTTCTCGTTCTTCACGCTGTGGAAACCAAGGCATTTAGGATCATTGGCGATCTCCCACGGGTGAGGCTTGAGTCTTTGGGTCTTCTCACTCTCTTCACCACAGGCATGTCGGTGTGTCTTTCTGTCATCTCCCGTCTCCTCTCCAGTCTTGCCCCCCCCCCCCCGCCCTGCTTTGTCTGCAAGGTTGTTTGCAGCATATTTAAAACAAATCACAACTTATCTGATCAATGCAAAAACTTTATTTTTGTGATCGACTTCCAAGTTGGGCTGGTTTTTTTAAAGTTACTGATGTCAAAGGTCACATGGTCAGTTAGTCATTTTAATTGAAAAAATCAAATTCCTTTAAAAAATCTTCTTCTCTTGAAACCGCATTATTTTTTTTTTTTTTCAGATCTACGTGAAAACTTCACTTATATATTGATCGACGAACCATGACAGTTACACGTTTGTTGAGCAAAAAACGTTCACAAGTCCTTGTTCTGGCAGCGATATTGGGATTGAAGTTAAAAGTTTTAAATATATTTCTTCCGTCAAACCACTGCAACCAATCGATGCAAAACTTTAGTGCATCATTGAGTTCCGCTACATTGATAAAGTTTTTGATAACTAAATCGTCATCGGTTAAGTGGTTTCAGACGAAAATTATTTTGAAATGTTTTCCTTCAATCCAATACAGCTGAACAAACCATGTGACCTTCGATGTCATTGTGACGCACCTTTTTTCCACATGTGGTAGTGGATATAATTAAGTTTTTTGCTTCAATCAGTAAAGTTGGTTCCAGAGAAATACATTTTAAACGTTTCCTTCTCTCAATATGGCCAGCAAACCTCGTGAGGTATGGACGTCATACTGATCAAACTTCATTTCTTCATCGCTCGCATTTTTTAAGCGTCGATGTTAGAAAACGGACGCTTGCAGTTATGAGTGGCAGTTTCTTGGACAAACTTCGCTATGAGAAATAAGTTTGATAAAAATGATAAATGGTGAGAGCATCGTTCAGCGCACGGGGGAGTGGGACTGGCATCGATCATCGGGACAGGCGGCATAGGATGGCATCGTCGTTGGCACGGCCTCGTCGGACCCGCACACTACTCTCATGTATGTTCTTGTTGGGTCCTGGGTTCTGAGTCACCAGAGGGGTGAGCTACCGTAACACCCGGTCCTGAGGCCGCCGACCACAGAACTCCCGTTGATTCAATGGCTGTAATTCTTAGACACCCGTAGCCGCTTGATTTAGACTACCAACTTAGCAGGTTTTATGCTTCTCTGTTTCCGCGATACCTTTCTATTGGCACGCAACCGAACTGAGGCCACACACTCGGCACCAACCTGCGGGTGAACTTCTGAGCGGAACAGGTTAGTTGCAGACCGTTAATAGAGCAATCAGGTGGGGTAACAACTTTCCGTCTAACTATACTTGTACACTAGGGTGCTTCATAATAGTTGTAAAAAATAAAAGATGGAATATCATGCTCCCTGGGTGTTGCCTTTGTTCCATTTTGACAGTAGAAACATTCACACAAATATGAGCAGATTGTGAGGATGTTTAGGGGTTCCTTCAGTTGGCACAATATTGTTGAAATTTGCCAACTGTAACTGACAACTTGCCGTCGAATGTGCACAACGGCAGTACACTTCACGCAGTACATGCTTCGTCATCTATGGTATTTCTTGAAAACAATCATCAACAGCAGAAACAGAATCTAATGATTGAACATTGTCACAGTGAAAATTTGTTAAAACCATAAATCAAGCTAGAGGTGATGAAATGAATACCTTTGCGATTTCCTCTTTCAAATTTTCAGTTAGAAACATCTTCCAGGAATGATTCCAATTGTCCAAACCAAAGTCAAACATAAGCAGCATGTTCCATTTCTGAAGCATAGAAGACATGATCAGGTGCAATATGTTCTGGGGTAAACAAGCAACTTCTGGCATACGCCATCCAACCATTCAGAAGGTGAGCGCGTAGGTAAGTGTTTTGGAAAAAAAGTGGTTTGTTCAAAGTGTTTTATCATATTCATTATGCGTTCTCTGCAAAAATATTATCAGTTATGGATGGGAACGAAGATGATAAATATCAAAAAACATAGAAATGAATAAAATATTCCAACTATTGATGTCCCTTCCAACATGGTATGATAATTAATTAAAGATCCTTCCTCCTCTTCATTAATTACAGCACTGTACCATACCTCTGAAACTGTCTCGTTCAACCCCAGTGTGAATTTCAACGATGACTAAACTTCATTATACAAGAAAATTATATATATATATATAAATATTTAGATATA
>CM068956.1:152658472-152672684 GCA_035128595.1 Eptatretus atami | reverse complement strand
CTAATCAGCCTTCTCCCAATCATCAGCAAGGTTACCGAATCCTCCTCCTTCTTCTTCTTCTTTCGGCTGTTCCCGTTAGGGGTCGCCACAGCGGATCATCCGTTATGATCCGCATAAGATTTGGCACAGGTTTTACGCCGGATGCCCTTCCTGACGCAACCCTGGTCGCCTCTTACGACACAGGGATATGGTATACCTATTCTAACCGGGGCATACACCGGGCCCAGTACACTGGTACTCACTTCGCCAACCTCGGAAGGATGACAGGCTGAGTCAACCTCCTGGTGTGTATGAATTCAAGTGCGCCAACGGGGCTTGAACTCGGGACCTTTTGGATCCCAAGCTGCTACCCTAACCACTACGCCAACACCAGGCTTAGCAAGGTTACCGAATCCATAATCGCTTAAACATTAAATCCCTTCTCTCCTCCAACAGCTGATTTCCGATCACCAATTTGGTTTCAGACCAGGTCACTCTACTCTGGATATGCTGCTTCTGCTTTCCTAACAATGGATGGAGGTCCTCAATGCCAGACATGAAATCAGAGCCATATTCCTAGACATATCGCGTGCTTTCGACATGGTGTGGCACCCTGCCCTGCTCACCAAACTCTCTTCCTATGGTATCCAAGGCCATCTAAACTCAGGACTCGCAGACTTCCTCTCCTGCCACAGCCAACGTGTGTCCCTAAATGGAGTCCTCTCATCCCCTCTTCCTGTCCAGGCTGGAGTTCCTCAAGGCAGTGTTCTGGGCCCCTGTTCTTCATCCGGTTTTCAACAATGATCTCTCTGACTCTCCGGAAAATCCTCTTTTTGTCTTTGCTGATGACTCCACCCTCTGCTGTACCATCTGTCATCCCTCAGACCGGCAAGCAGCAGCTTCTTCACTCTCTGCAATGGATAAAATCACAAACTGGTCCAACACGTGGAACATGTCTTTCAATCGTGACAAATCTCACACTCTCACCACGTCTCTCTGAAAGAACCGTTTGGAAAAAACCCCCATCTACTTTCTCAACAATCCTCTTGAAGAAGTCCTTTTATTCAAGCTTCTGGATCTCACCACCTGCCATGGTCTTTCCTGGGAAAGCCACATTTCCAACCTGGCCTCCAAAGCCAGTCGCTGACTGGGCATCCTCAGTCGTGCAAAGTCCTTCCTCCGCCCACCTGAGCTCCTGACCACATACAAAGCTTTAGTTTGCAGCCTGATGGAGTTCTCCTCTCCCCTCTGGACTGGTGCTCCTGCCTCTCACCTTTCTCGGCTTCAGGCTGTGTAAATGAAGGCATTTAGGATCATTGGTATCTCCCGCCGTGAGGCTGAGTCTTTGGGCCTCTCACCACAGGCAAGTCGGTGGTCTTTCTGTCTTCTACCGTCCCCTCTCCAGTCTCCCCCCCTCCCCCACCACTCTGTCTGCAATATGTCCACCCCCATATTTCCGGAGGGCATTCAAGGTCCACCAGCAATCCTCTTCTGGTAAAACTACCAAAATCACGAATCACTGCTTACCTTCACTCTTTCATTCCTCTTTTTCCCCACCTTTGGAATAAACTCCCACACTCTCTTCAATCCCATTCTTCCCTGCAGGTCTTAGCTGTTCACCACCACCTCTTATCTTCCCCCAACCAAAACCACAATCTTTTCTACCCCCGTTAATCCACCCAAAACCCACCTCCTTCAAAAATTCCCTGCCTTCCTTCCCGAAAGTTCCCTGTCGTGTAAGGTGCTGAAAAAGTCCCTGTGGTGTCCACCTTGTTTAACCCGTGTTCCCCACCCCATCGCTCTCCCTTCCACAGATCTCCGAATGTCTCTGTTCCCCACTGTTTTGTCCTTCCCTCTGCCACCCCTCTTGTCTCCTACCCCCTTTGCTGTGTTTTTTGTGTTAGCTCTCATACGAGCCTCGACAATGGATACAAAAAAAAAAGAAAAAAAAGATAACAGCCACCTATACATTTCACATACAAAAATGGCAAAACCTATTAAATCCTCATCTCCCTCCGTTCTATTCACAAACCTCGCCACCAAGGTCCCTCCCATCTTTTGTGATGTATCCTTCTCCCTTTCCCTGCTTTATAATCAAGTGTGTTTTCATCAATTTATTCCTTACCCCCACTCCACCTGCCCTCAATTTTTATTCATAGTTTTTCAAAATTTTGAAACAAAAAAGGTTCTTTAAAAATGAAATAACATGGAAGTCTTAAGACCATCCAAGATTGTTTTAGTTTGGTTCTCAAGGACTAAGAAAATGACCAGTTGACCCATTTGTCTCAACCATGCATACACCATACTGTAACACGTGTAATTGGCCTATTGAGAGCAAGGAGAAAACATGTGTGCCAAATTCTATCTTAATACTTGAAATAAGCCAAACATGTTACACTGTACTATAAAATATTTCTTAATTACTTGGAAGAACACAAACCTTTGATGAATAAAGACTTAAAGCTCGATTCAGAACTTGCGAGAGAGCCGCAATAAGAGTCAGAAATTGTTCCACAATCTTCTCGGAGGTTTTATTCTGTATTAATAGGTTCAGTGTGTTGATACATTCTGAGAGAGCTTCAGCTGTACTTAAAAAGTTGAAATCTTGCTGCTCTTTTGTCCATTCGTTTTCATTGTTTGGTAACTCCTCTCTGTAAAAGAAAATGCAATTATTTGTAACAGTGGTGCACTCTGTTGAGTAGTTGTAGCAGTGCCAGGTCTCAGGTGACCCAATACCATCAGAGGTAAACTCCCAGGACACATGAGCTTGGAGGCGATGTCTCACACATGCACTGAAAGCCGCATGGTGTGGAAGTTAATTCGCAAATTAGTTCCATGCGCTGCTGTTTTAGCATGCGTTCTGTTCTTTTCAATCGCAATTTAGTCACACAGAAGGGTGAATCCATGCCCACCCCCCCCCCCCACCCAACCCCACGATTTCCATCCTGGCCATTCTCCTCCTCCATAAAGACACACATCCTCAGCAAGCTCTCTCCTTAGGGTGCAACTCCCTACAAACTGCACTCAACGCCTGCTCTCCTGAAACTGCCTTCTTCACTACTTACTTCCTCCTTAAAAATGTGACCCTGACCACATGCTGAGTCACTGATGTACCCACCTACGAAGGATATAACACACATGCATGCACCATTTCATCGTGTGCTCAAGATGTAACATGCGTGAATGCACCATTTTCTTGTCACGCTCAAGATAGCACATGCGGTCATGCCATTTTGGCTTTGCAAACACATGGGAAATAATAAAACACAATGGGGAAAAGATGAAGTATACCAAATACAGTCGTATAAAGGGGGAAAGAGACAGATATATGGTTTTGGGTGACAGGAAGCTCTCTATACACACGATACGTGCAGTTGCGAAGCAGGGTGCTACAAAACCCATTCTACCACCATTCCTGATCAAATAATCAAATTCCAGTCTTCATTATTCCCCTGTTATTTGTGTAACAATTATTCATCCCACGCCCGCTATAATGTACCAGACAGAAAGTGTTACGAACTCGACACCTCTCATCCCGGAATTTCTCATATTCCTGTATTCCGTGGTTTGATTTGCATTCAAGGAACACAACAATTGGTTCACCAATTTTGGAAATTTGCCACTTTCATCTAACTCTAAATGCTGAAATGATGTTTAAGAATGATTGAATGACAGATTTCCATGAGTCGACTGCCACAGAGGGCGAGCAGGAACTGAGCGAGAGCCGGAAACACCCACACACAACCACCACCCGAACACACAACATCATTTCATAAGTTTCAAAAGTTGTGTTTTGCATATTTTCGTATGCTCTCGCCACCTTCTTGCCCTGTGGTGATCAGTAAACTACACACGTTGTGAATTTCTGCACAACGTTTAGAAGGAGATAGCATGACAGACGGACGGATGGACGGATAGACAGACAGACAGACAGACAGACGGAACAAATTAAAATATCCCCATTTTTTTGATTTTGAAATGTTGGGGATAATAACAGTGGTTATGCTAGTTCATAACTATAATATTTTAACTTCTGATTATCTTTTCATTAATCCGAGCAGTGTATATCTACAATAAACACTTTATTCACAAAAAAAAAAACATTTCTCAAAAGATAATTTTTAAAAATTCAACTGATAAAAATTGTCGTTGCAGAAATTGTCAAATGGTCCAAGCATATCCAGTACTCTCACCTTTGATATCAGACTAAAAGAAATATCTTGCAACCATCCTGCTTGCATTCATTTCTTTGTGGATCCCCAAGTGTGTCCATCATCATGGGCAGAGTAGCCAGAGCTTTGATCTTTGGATGAGAAATGGATGCTGCTTGAGAGGTAGAAAATGGAGGCGTGTAACTGCCTTCTCCTGAGGCAAAGGTTGTCCCGCTCTTGGTGTAGCATCATGAATGAAGTTCCAGAACCCTCCCTCAACTGCCACAGGGCTTCTCTTCTTAGGAAAAAGAGGCTGAGATTACAAAATAAGAATAACATGACTAATTATGTTGTACTAACCCCTAACATGTACTAATTAATTTCAATGAAAAATATATTAAATAAAATTTACTTTTATCTTTGAAAGTCTGGAGAGAAAAAATTATTTTGACAAGTTCTCTTGTTTCAAACTCTTAATGGCATCGGGGCAAAGGTAAAGCAAAACCACCACTACGTCCCAGATTTACGGTAAGGTGTGGACAGGTTAGCACAATTACAATACTTCAGATATTTATGTTGATTGCAGGCTGCACAACTCACTAGCGATGGAAATAATATATTCCACTGCTCATAATTACATTTACATTAATTATTTCTTGGTAATCTTAAAAATGTAGCATTTACTAAGAAATTGTAAAAAATTTCCTCGTCTCGAAAGTTCATGGAAAACATTTGTACATATTTACATGTAGACCAAGGATTTGTGTACTTTTACATGTCTTACAGGACTTTTGGAGATAATGGACATCAATACAGAACGAGTCATTTATACGTATCTTGAATCCCTGCATCAGGAACTATGAACTCAGATGGGAATGCCAATGAGGTTGTTCTATCAAAGCTGAGTTAATGTAACATGGCTTAATTATAATTCGGCATCCATCAGATATCAAACAAACGCAGACAAAATCATGAGTATTTTCAACAGTCTATATGTTTTGTCTTGTTCGTATGCAGCGCAAGGCTGGGGTGGCAACATGGCTGAGGGCACGGCTGTGCACTGATACAGTGTCTTCTATAGGTTTGGGCAGGAATTTGATTTGTCAAGGTGCCCGTGATAGCTCACCTCGTCTTCGGGAAGGACACAGTGGGATCCTTGATATTCACTAATTAATGCCGGCATACAGGACTCCAGTTAACGTCCATCGAGGGACGGCACACGCATTGACGAATCACCCTGCCTGTGAAACACCGGGATGACAGTTTATAGCTGGGTCGGGATTCAAACCCAGACTACGTAGATTAGAGGCGAGTGTGTGTTACCTTTAAGCAGTATAGGGTATATACGATTCTCGTTCATCTGAAACAAACTCCTCGCACAGTCATTGTGCATACTTTGAATGCTTTCCAAAATGTCCTTCCTGCATGATGTTACTAACGTGCAAGTTGGACAACTACAAGTCTGAGTCCCAACAAGTTCAATGCTAAACTAACAACTTGATAGCGGTTATCAGAAAACGACATCTTACCAGACTTCACATCGCGTCGGACTCAAGATCAGCACAAAGACCTCCAAAAAGCGTTACCAAGACCCTCTACCAAAGGACAACGTGAAGTTGAGAGACAAATGAATACTTCCATGGGAACACTGCAAAACCTCCATGCATCTCAGCGCCACTTTTACGCGGAATTGAACAGGGAGGGACACGATCCGTCCAAAGGCCACACTTGCCATCAGACCTTTTCTGGTAAGAGGGAAGCAGGAAACGAACAGATTCTGAGAATAAACATTGATTAACTGTTCAGTGTGTTGCAATTTCTTTTAAAACTGGCAAAGAAATATGATATAATTACAATTAATATTTAATTGTGTAACACCACATTTAAATATCTTATAAAATCATTATAACTAATACGTGTGAAATGTTGACATTCGGATAGAAATAAATAGATTTTCTTGGAGTTCAGCATTAAAACATTATTTTCAAACATTATATTAAACATTATTAAAAACATTATACCAAAATAAAAACGAATTTGTTTACGAGCCACAAATTGACAAGAAATCACATAAAATGTCATGAAAAATTCAGATTCAAACCCAGAATATCTTGAAATGGGAAACGTTTTGCACGTTTGGAGTGTTATAATAACAAAACTTTTATCCCCACAACAATCAAACCAGTCAAATGGAATCTGTTAAACGAGAATTGAGGCCAACAAAGGAATAGAAAAATAAAGCAAGGCTAATCATTCATTTAAAAGGGCTGGCAGGATAGGATCAAGGTAAAATGGATCACATTCCCCTTTGAGTTGTCGACCCTGGTTATCATGTCGACCCTGCAATTAACTTGTTTCGCACGCAGGAAATGCATCAACGCGTGCGCCATCCATCGGATGGACATTAAGCCGGAGGACCTGTGTGGTCGAACTGCTCATGGGTGGATGTTAAAGATCCCTTGGTGTCTTTCAGGAAGAGTAAAGTTCAAGCCGCCTTCAGTTCCCCACGATCAGGCCTGGACAGCCGGTTCATGAAAGAATTGGCCAAAAACGTTCTCTGGCCGACCCCACAATAAGGTGGAAATAATTGTGGCTGTTAAAGTTGCAGTATCATTCAATAATTTAAAGAGTCAAATGTTAGGGCTGATATATACATTCAATTTATATATACAGTAATTGGGAAAATACAATTTTGTAGTAACTGACAATGACTGATCATTTTGTTTCATTACCTCTGAAACAACTTCATTCAAATGGAAAAGTAACCTTTATTCAAATTATTCCAAATGTTGTATAAACAATAGTGTTGGCCCACCTTCGGTGGGAATTTTAAAGTGGTGATAGTTCCAACAAGTGATACTTTCTTCTGGAACACACTGTACTGTACACATTAAAATAATTGTGATTATACTGTAACCATATTTGACCTTGCTGGACCATAGTGTAATGTTTTTGTCCAATAAAATGCAACAAAATAAATTTTTACACAAAGTGACATGGTTTTTAGGTCACACTTTACACCGGAAAATTATTTTTGTGACATCCTCTATCCATATTTGCCTTGCTGGACCACACTGAAACTCCGTGATAAATTTTGAAGTTTTCATCAATATATTATATATATATATATATATATATGTATGTATATTATAGATATGACTAGTGTTGGTTTAATGGTTAGGTGGTGGGCTTGGGATCTTAGGATCCTGAGTCCAAATCCCACTCAGCTGTTGATATATACCAGGTGGCTGACTCAGCTTATCATCCTTCTGAAGTTGGCAAAAAGTACCAGCTTGCTGCTATCTTGTGTTGGAATGGTGACCCAGCGGGATTGCGCCCAATAGCCACGGAGACTGCTTAGGCAGCACCAACGCTCTGCGCAGAGTATGGCCTGATGGATGGATAATGTATACATACATATACACAGGATTGTGATTGCCATTATACACATTAACTGCATTATATTAAAATTGACTGACTTATGGTTTAATTAAAATGCAAACTTTCCATGAGATTGATTCCTTGAAAATGAAATCTCACAATTATGTAATTGCCAGAACTTGTTTTGTGTAGTGTTTAGAATGGGATTAAAATAAATTCAATTCAGATCAAATGGAAGACCAAATAGGTATAGTCCTGCATTGGAGTGATCAGAAGGAACCCAAACAAGCAAAAGTAAAGATTGTCATCAGGAGGAACCTGGATAAGACTAGGATTTCAACTGCTTCTCCTCTTCCTTCAAACCCATCCAGGCACAGCCAAGTGAGTCTTATTAAAAAAAAAATGACAAAAAATAAAATATATAGAACCCAGGTCAAAAAATTAAATAATTCTGGCTGCCAGACCATGCGTCCGATTAGATTGAAATTTAAGACACGTATTCCTCATCACTACTAAATTATAATTGTGACGTTTCATGTCGATTGATTAAGCGGTTCCAGAGAAAACATTATTTAATATTTTCTTCAATCCAATATGGCTGCCAAACCATGTGACCCATCAATTATTTCAAAACAAACTTGTACACCCAGGGCTTGGGGAACATTTGTGTGAAGTTTCCCCTCGATCTTTCCAGCCATTCTGGAAAAGATTTTTATAGGTTTTATGGTAAATCCAATATGGCTACCAAATCATGTGACCTATGACATCATATGTGTCAACCTTTTGTTCCTCATGGATAGTGGTCATACATATAAAGTTTCGCCTTGATCTGTTCAGCCACTTCAGAGAAGATTTTTGAAAGTAAAAAAAACAGTGGCTGCAGAATCACGTGACTGATGACGTCATCATATTTTTTTTTCTGTGGACCGTTTTATCCCTGGATAACCCTCAAAAATTTTCATACTGATTAGATGTAGTGTTTCACATATGCAATTATGACGTCAAAATGAAGAACTATGATATTTTTAAAAATCACATTTATTCCCCATGATGAGTACTTACTTGTCTGGTGTTGGCTTAATGGTTAGGGGTGGTGGCTTGGGATCTGAGGATCCTGAGTTCTAAATCCCACGTCCCGTTGAATTAATACCAGGTGGGCTTGACTCTGCCTGTCATCTTTCTGAGATCGGTAAAATGAGTGCCGGCTTGCTGGTATCCTGTGTCGGAGTGGCGACCCGTCCAGGATTGTGCCATAATAGCCAAGGTGACTTCTTAGGCAGCACCAATGCTCTGCACAGAGTATGGTCCCGATGGATGGATGAGTACTTGCCGTGTGCCAAGTTTCAATTTTTTCCTTGGTGCAGTTTCAGGGATACAGAGGTCCAAAGTTTTTCCGTTTTTCCAACATGGCTGCCACACCAAATGACCTATGACGTCATATTTATGATTAAAGCATTCTACATGAGTCGTCGTGGTGGTGTGAATTGTGAAAACATGTGGTGAAAATTGTTTAAATCCGACAAGCGGTTGTGGAGAAAACACGAAAGTTCTGTGTGAACAAACAAAGAGATAGACAAACAAACACAAATGCAATCCCTTCTCTTTGGCGAGGGTAACTCGAACGGTACTCAGTGGAGTGCATACCTCCTCCAGGCTGAACTGTTTACGTTGTGTATCCCACTGATAGGCCAGATCTGGATCCGGACCTGAACCAAAATGGAATTGGCTTGTTCTTGTTACCTAACCAACTCATCCACCAAGTTTTGTCCGAATCCTCCACACTTTTTTGAAATATCAAGTGAAATATCATTTTTTGGCCCAACTCTTAATGGTGAAGAATCACTTTAAAAATTCCATTATCCAGATCCTTCATCAAAATCTAATGAATTCATCCTTGTCACACATCCAACCTGTCCACCAAATTTTGTCCGAATCCGTCCACAACTTTGTGAGATATCCTGTTCACAGACAGACAGACAGACAGACAGACAAACAGAGAAACTGACAGGGATGAAAACATAACCTCTCCCCACCTTTGATGGCAGAGGTAATACCACATTTTTGCATCTATTGGTGAAAGGAGAGGCGTGTGTGTGTGTGTGTGTGTGTGTGTGTTGTGTGTGTGTGTTGTGTGTGTGTGTGTGTGTATTCTCGACACTGCTGCCAGCTAATTGTATTTACAGGAAATGTTACAACCTGACCCCTGTCATCCACGGATACGTCCCGTATTTGATATTCCCGTGAGTTCGATTTGCATTCAGGAACACAACAATTATGATGAACCATTTGAAATTGCCGCTTTCGTTTATCTCTAAATGCTGAAAATATGTAAAAAGCGATTTTAATCACAGATTTCGTGCCTGTCACGGCAGGTTAAAAGTGCCCTTCGAAGCCAAGCGAGTTGGTGTAAACACACACAGCGCAAGCAAAAAGGCCTCATATAGCGTTCATACGTCATTCATTTTGAAAGTGACGTATTTCACGTGTGATACATGTCAGAGATCCTTCTGAAGAAGACAAGGTATTGCAAGGCATAAATACCTGACATCTTGTCAAATTGGGACAAGCCTGCCAACAGGTCAGTTTGCCACTTTGTCATGAAAAGGGATCCATGGGTGGCCCTCATTCAAGGTTTGAAGGTGTCGTTGGTTGTTCTCTCAATTTGCAGGTTTGAGGAGATGGAACAAAGTCCTCCCTCCCAGGACTCAAAAGTATCCATCTCCGCTTCGGTAAGGGACCATAGTTCATGGACCAAGCTGTTCAACTTTGTTGTTCTCAGAGTTTTGTTCCGAGGACTTTTCAGGATCGTCACCAAACCCCAGATTCCCAATTGTAGTTCGTTTGCGGTAATATTCCGGGGATGGTTTTCAAAATCTCAGTGAGGTTCTTCTTTGTTATTCCTGTTGCTCCAATGATCACTGACGTGCAATTTCGATGCTCTTCAACTTCCAAGATCTCTTGATCTCATTTTTGAGGTTCTGGAATTTGGTCATTTTCTTGATTTCTGCATTATTTAAGCTAAAATCGCTGGGTACTGATATCTCAACCATCAATGCTGGCTTTTCCTTTTTGTTCATGAGAATGATGTCTGGTCGCAAGACTTTGTTTTAAACTTTCATTCAAATCTGCGTGCTCACGCTCGATGGGATCATCAGCTTGAACGTGAGCATGGCATCCTTATTTATCAATGATTGCCTTGTGTGTGTGTGTGTGTGTTCATTTTTCGTTGTAAATTGCCAATCACCCAGAGAGTGCAGACGTGCAGGACACTGAACACATAACGAGGAATGAGGAATTTTCTTGGGGACAGGTGTAGCCACCTGCCTTTGGCGAAGGAATTATAATTAAAAACAACACTCGATGAAATCTATTTCAACTTTGCGTGTTAAGGCTCAAGTTCCTCGTGTCCAGATATTGAATTATAAGTGGAGCAACTTTTTTGGCTGAATTAATGGCTCAGGATAGTGAAAAGGGATAGTAAGGAAACAAGGCAATGTATCCACCTTAGCAAGGAGAATGTCACCTCCGTATTACCCACATTTCATTTGTCTCCATTTTTATTTTCCCAGCAGAGTCTGCAAGGGGCCCTCTATTTATTCTACACACAAGAGGGTCGGGTATGGTTAGGACAGCTGAAGGAGGCCTTGGGAGTGTGGGAGATAGGGTAAAGAAGGAGTAAGGATAGGGAAGGCAAGGGGAATGCCTGGAACAACACAGGAAGCCATCATATTTGGATACATAATACATAGATAACTCATAACTTTTCACTTGCATTTCTTGCACGCATGTTACCTCCTTAATGAGAACTTTATCATGTTAAAAATAAATGTCTACAAGGAAAAATAGCAAAAACGAACAAATGTCTCACCCACTGGCGATGACGTCATGTTCGTTCTGTGGTGTGTGTGACTCAAGATACCAGGAACCACGTCAGTGGAAAATGACGTGAAATCTGCCTTTCAGAACTTGTGCTTTAATTTGCACACCGATCGCATTCGCTTCCAGAACCCTGTGTTGGTTCTTTTGTGCATTTACACACCCAAAGTCTATTTTATGGTGTAAAAATATCTAAATAACACCATCACTCTCAATGTATGGATCACTGACGTTTTTTTTGTTGTTTCAGAAGTAACGCACTTACCTTTGTTGAGCTGTCTCATTCAGGTTCGATTCAAACCATAAACTGTCCAATTGGTGACGATCACGAACAGGGTGTTTCATCCTAAAGTGGAAGGACGTGAAACGGGGTGTCCTGCCAGCATTATCTGGTGGATAATCCAAGACCCCACGGTATCTTTTTTGAAGAGTAGGTGAGTTATCGTTGGCACGCACCAAATTACGAATTCCTGCGCAAATTGGCTGCAGTCAAACATCAGACCTGACCACCTTGTCCGTGAAAGACATGGGCCAAACTTCCCCCACCGCTGACTTCACAAGATGGATTAATTGGGGCCATGAAAACAGCAGCAGCAGCAGCAGCAGCAGCAGTAGTTGTAGTAGTTGTAACGGGAGCCAAACAAAACGTCGGGATTGATAAAGAAACACGTCGGTTCAGGGGGAACCCTTGATGGAACAACTTACAAAACGTGAAGGACGGATTTGGTTGACAGGTTGGGTGTGTGACAAGGATGAAATGATTAGATTTTGGTGAAGATCCGCATCCAGATACCAGAAATTTTCTAGTGATTCTTCACAAATGAGAGAAAGGGCCAAAATGATATATAGCACGATATCTCAAAATGTGTTGGACCGATTCAAACAAAACTTGGGAGACAGGTTGGGTGTGTGACAAAAACAAGCTGATTAGATTTTGGTTTATGTCCGGATGCAGATCTGGCATATCAGTGGGATACAAAACCTAAACAGTTCAGACTGGCAGAGTTATGCACTCCACTGAGTGCTGTTCTAGTTTCTTCAATAACTGATTGCTTGTTCATCTTGCAATTATTAAATGTAGTCCATGTGGAATACATACACATACATGTACATATATACATATATATATAAATGTCGACAAGGACAGCAGGAGGCTGTCCTTCCATATATCTATATATTAATACTGAAGGACCAATTTTGTGCTCCTCCTCGCGGTGCGTCACGTTTTTTCTCGGTACTGTGACCTGGACTGAAAGAAACTTCGTACCTGTAAGAGTGCATGCAACATCGTGGCAATAGTCAACCTTCAACTCTGAAGCAGAATAAACACTTTTCGTTTTACATTCGTTTACATGGCGACGTGTGACGTCACCCTAGAGGCGTCAGGACATCATGACATCATCGGTCATTCGCTGACGTCATTACGTCTGTCGTCGACAGACCGTTACCGCTGAGCGGTGTAATTCCACTCCTCGAAAATAGCGTCTGCAATGAAAAAACCTCTTCTGCACATGGTGACTCCCTCAGAATGTGAATTTGACACAAAAAAAATGTAACAAGAAACATTGTATCTTATATCTATATATTAATACTGAAGGAACAATTTTGTGCTCCGTCTGTGACGGGGTTTTGGCTAGTATATATATATATATATATATATATATATATATATATTATATATTATATATATATATATATAATATATATATATATATTGTTACGGTTGTGGAAATTCACAGAACACCATTCAGGTTTCCCAGAGATCAGTTATGTCGATAAGTGTGTGTTCAGATTAGATTTCCCCACCGATGTCTAAAGGAATTTATTCGTGTAACCGGGCTGTGATCTTTGAGGTAGTATTATTCTTTTGCTGTTTTATTTTGGAACAACCGCATCTCAACAACCACAACCGCATCTCACAACCACGCCATCCCCACCACAGCGCCAACCACGACATCTCCTCACCATCTCCTCAACAACATCTCCACAAACGAACAACATCGCCTCACCTTCATCTCCATTGCGCCGCCATCTTTTCGCCAGCCACGGCGAATCCAACGAACAGCATCTCCGCGACAGACGCGGGGACTCCCTCGTTGGGGCGGGAGCCGATGATTTCCACAAAGTCCGCGTGGTAAGGATGATTCCTACAACGTCCGTGCACGTTCGCGTTTCACGACGAGATCGGATCAAAATGACAAAAGGGGCGGAGCCAGCGGGGGGTGAAAGTTTGAAGGTGGAAGATCAAACTCACCCCCGGACCCCATAAAAAGGCGCGCGAACGCCAAGCGAGCAGTCTGTCGGGGTTCGGAGTCGAGTGCAGGGAGCTTGGAGTCCGGTGGAGAGCCCAAGGTTCGAGTCCAGTGGAGGGCTGTTGGTCGTCGGAGCGCAGCAAGAGCGCAGCCAAGCCTGCAGTACCGTGCTGAACTGTGGTAAGATATGTCGTACCCCGAGCGGAGAGTGCCAGACCCTGCCGCCAATTGCACGACAACGGCAACAATGAGGCCTCCTAATTCCCGTTCGCAGCACGGCAAACCAATGATAGAAAGGACAAGGATGAGCTGGGACATTCAACAAGAGGGGATTTATTACAATGGGGGGGGGGGGGGAGGGAAGCACACCAAAGAGCAGAGTTATCCGAATAAGAAATGTAATGTACAATGAGCAAAAGAAAGCACTTACACAATTCTACTTGAAGACGGGCCCACACACAGACACACACCCCCCCAAAATAAATGATGACCGCAGCCTTTATTGATGCCTCCAGCTCGAGGGGAAGGTGAGCTGGAGGTAAGGATGCTAGCTTTGACCTTCCCGCCGCGTGC
>CM068956.1:152646505-152658447 GCA_035128595.1 Eptatretus atami | reverse complement strand
TGTAAACAATTATTACATATATATATATATATATATATATTATATTATATATATATACATAATATTATATGCATCGTATGTATATATAAAATATTGTTACGGCCGGGGGTCAGCCGCCAACCGACCGCTCTGAAGGCGGAGCCGCAAGTCGAGTCGGCCCGACCGATCGCCCGGAATATAGATCGCCGCCGGATAACTCCGAGCGACGGGTCCTTGTACAAGAACCGAAATACGCCAATCGGCAGATCACGTGGGGTAGGGTCGATTGCCAATCTTCAATTTACCTAAATACCACGTGATCCAACTACCGGGTATTCACCCTCGACGGAACTCGTACGAACAAACCGCCGAGGCGAGCCTGTCCATGCGCGATTCCGAGCGGCGTAATCGCCGAGAACCGTCGGTCCAAATGTCCCCCTATTACGGCAAACCAACGGCTTTCTAACTCCCAACACACGAAATGTTCAGTCAATGAGGGAATGGACGCAACGAGCAGGTTTACATTCACACAAGGACATTTATTATAATGAAACACGTATGCAATTATATAAGGCAAAACACGTATGCAATTATACAAGCAACAAAAGCACGACAAAAGAACTACAACCGTCTACTTATTATGTACAGTCATTCACACTTAACAGCAGTTCCTACTTATTAGACGGGCCCACGGACACACGTACGCACGCACACACACACACACACACACACACACACACACACAACAAGAAATGGTGGCTGAGGCCTTTAATCACGAGCTCCAGCTCGGAGGACAGTGGAGCTGAAACTCAGAGCCTAACTCGAACCTCTCCACCTCGTGTGGTCTTCAACTTGTCCGGTCCCGGGCTCCAGCGAGAGCGAGCTGGATCCAAATCGCCGTGAGCCGCGATCCTTCCCGAGCTCCCGCGAATCCTCCCGCGCTTCTCAACACGTGCCGGTGAGACGAGGCGCCGATCCTTCCTGTCGATGCGTCGCTTCCCCGAGGATCCAACTCCAAGAAGAGGCCGATGCGTCGCACCAAGCCGGGAAACAAAATGGAGAACGAAAAGCTCCACGAACCAAGAAGAAGAGGAAGAAGAGGAAGAGAGGAAGAAGCCTCCACTCGCAGCTCGAGCTGAACAACCGGCTCAAGTTCCTTCCAAAACAAAGCAGCAGCCGAAGCTCACTGAGCCAGCCGAAGCAAAAAGCTTCCGAAGGCCTCAAGCCAAGCAAGCCAAGCAGGACCCGATGGCTGAACGACTGCTCTCTCCGAAGCAAAAAAGCTTACTCCTCCCACGGGACTCAGCACACGAACTCTGCACACGGGACTCAGAACGGGACTCTTCACGAACTCAGCCCACGAACTCAGCCCTACCACGGGACTCCCCCGAAATCAGCCCTACCACGGGACTCCCACAAGAACAAAGAAAAGATGTCCTCTTTATCCTTTGCACCCCCTCCCCGGCACCCGGCGTGACTCATGCCCTCGTGATCCACCCCCCGCTCAACCACGGGTGGGAGGGAGTTGTTGACGGCACCGCAGGGTTCTTCTTCCTCTTTGCAGAAGAGGGGAGGGACGTCTCCATTGTTTCGTTCCCTAACTATTAAATCGATCCGCAGCGCATCTAATCGATCTCTGAACATTTAAACAATGAAAGGTGAGCTATCGAGGGAACATGCACTTATCGACATAGCTGACTAAGGGAACCTGTATTATGTGTGCAATTGAATTCCAAATTCGTAACAATATTATATACATATACAGGGTGTTCGTAAAGTCCTTGAGTGGTTTTAATATTTATTTAACTAAACCCATTAGGGATAGAATGATGAGGTTATTTGCATTATATAGTATTACTGACACATTTTATTCTGTTGCAGATTCTATTGGTGCATGCATGGCATTCCAACAGCATGGCAAGAAATCGATCGTCGGTGGATGTGCTGAGGGCCACAAAAGGAAGCCACATTGAAGTTTTATAAAACGTTACTGTGTAATTCATTTAATGAATGAAACTATATTGTGTAACTCATATAATAAAACTCTATTGTGTACTCCATATTATGCACAAAACAGCATCATTCTATCCCTAATGGGTTTAGTTAAATAAATATTTAAAACCACTCAAGGACTTTACGAACACCCTGTACATGTACATATATATATTATATATAATATAAAATATTGTATACATATACATATTTACACATACATATACATAAAATATTATATATATATATATATATATATATATATATATATATATATGATATACATCTGGAGTCTGAAATCGCAAAATTTGCATCAAATCCATATCACTGGACTGAGTCTTACAGCAGAGTCAGACATTGTGCATAAATTGAACCAGTGAGTAAATATACCTCCCCAGCTTTGCAATGAAAATCAGGAGCAGAAGCTTTATAACATGGAACTTCAGACAAGTTTCAGAAATCATAATTAAAAAACAAAAAGAAAATCAAAAGGTCTGAACAGTTCAACTGTAATGCAATGGTAATGAATATCAAATCAGCAGGTAAATCAAATGGCTCATTTCCTTTCAATGTTCCTACATTCACCTTTTTTATATTAAATAAATAAATGAGCATGGTCACAAATTCAACAAGTGGTGCAAGGCACAACAAATCCCGCCCATTTAAGGCATAAAGTTTTTTGGGGATCAAATTTAAATTTGATACATCCTTAACCTGAAGTTGATTATAAGAAATAGCATAAGAATATTTTAGTCTTAGTTTGAAGTCAATTAAACCATTTTTGACGAAGTTATGACCGTAAAATGATTTTGACCTTTCAAGGCCACGTAAGGTCAAAGGTCATGTGTCAAATGAAAGCCAATAAAGGACTTGATATATGTCTTCCATAGTAAACACGCATATTCCTAACCTTTTTTGATTTATAATGGAAAATTTGTAATTATGACCAATGACCATGACCCCAAAACTTCGGACCCTACCGATCTTCACAAATATGCATTTTTTCACTATAGGAATGGGTAGGATTATAAGTGACAAATAGAATAAGGTTCACTATAAGCTTAGTTTGAAGTAAATCAGATCATTTTTGACGAAGTTATGAGCGAAAAACGATTTTGATCTTTTCGTGACTTGACCTTGACCTTTGATCCAATTGGACCCAAAAGTTAATGGGGTCGTCCAAGGTCCATTGCCCACCTGTGATTAAATTTGATAGTGTTTGCTAAAGCCGTTTTGCCGTAAAGTTGCTAACAGACAGACAGACAAACAAACAAACAAACAGACAAACAAACCGGACGATTACAATATCCCGCTCCCTCCCCCGGGGGGCGGGATAAAACATAGTTACAAAGTCAACAAAAAAAATTCTACTTCATCACAAGAAATGTATAATTTGTGGAATTTTCTAAGGTGTTAGGCAGAAAGCAAAACATTTACATGGAGGCAAAGGAAGCGAAGGCATCCTCCTGCTGCTTATACTTGCAATCAAACACAACAGTTTTAAAAATGGTGGCAGATTATTTAAATGACCTCACCCCACACTCTCAAAGCTTCCCCTCACCAGTAATTGGGAAATGTTGGTTCTGGGATGCTCCCATTTCTCCCATTGACTTCAATGTCAAATAGGGGTACAACTATTTGACCCATGCTACTAAAGAGAATACAATTGAGTCAGCTTAAGCCATCCTATATTTTCATGACACATCATATACATTTTAGTATTATACATACTGTCGGACCCTAACATTCGCAGTTCTTTAGGGCCCTGTCACACCTTGACGTTTAAGCCACAATGGCAACGTATAAAAATTGATCTAAAACGTTGACATACGCTGAAATTTTGATGGTTTTTTGAGTTTTTGGCGTATTCAAAACGTGTTGGTCGTTTGCATAACAATATTAGTAACGGCACAGAACGTTTCGTTGTGTTATACATAACTTTTACCAACGAATGCTTACCTTGTGATCGGCGTTCAAAACCTATGACAAACGATAGTTTAACTTACCCTTTGCGCGTTATACGTATCGCCGGCGAACTCGTGGCGTAGCCTGTTGAGAACTTGCCGGACGCCGATTGAAATCAAAACTGCCCGAGATTTTGAATTGTCAACATTGCAGTCACACCTTGACGATTTTGCCAGCGTATGACATTCTATGAAAAATGGGTTACAACGCTAGCACACGTCAAATACGCTATAGGAAAGTTGAGTATACCTTAAGATTATGCTCGAAATCATTGAAGTACGCTGGCATATTACCTAGTCCGTTCGATACGTCGTAAAATTTCAAGCATGCTGAAAATTTTAAGACGTACTCGACGTAAGGCTCACACGTTTCGCATGCGTTGGCATCTGTTCTTGCACGTTCCGCGATCGTTTAAACACGGCGAACACACGTTACTTGTAGGTTACTCAGAAGTCGAAGCACGTCAAGTTAATGGCAACCATACTTGAAACCCAATTATAACCGTTGAGTAACGTGCTTTGAACAAATGAGTAACGTCAGCTTAGCCTATGTTTAACGTGCTTGGAAAATATGAGTAACGTGCATTGAAACTATGTATAACTGGCCTTGAACCAATGGCTACCGTGCTATGAACGTAAGAGTATGTGCGTTTAACCTATGTGTAGCATGTTTTGAACCTAAGGAAAACGTGCATCTAACCATTGAATAACATGCTATGAACCTATTGTAACGTATGTTATAACGCACATTGTCGTATGTAGACGAATTAAATTGAGTCTTCCGGACAACCACAGAACTAACTGAAAGTGTTTCTAACTTACATCTACCGTGTACTGACGTATTGGCAGCGTTTAGGGGAATTGGTATTACAAATGGCTTCACAAGAGGAACCCATCATTGTTCCAGACTCCATTTTGAGTAGATGTCAATGCCAGTAGTATCAGTAGTAGTAATTACTATTAGCAGTAGTTGTGTGCGTGACAGTAGTAATAGTAGTAGTAGTTGTAGTAGTAGCATTGGTAGTAGTAGAATGTCTACATCAGTAGTAGTAGTGGTATGTCTATGTCAGTAGTAGTAGTAGTATGTCTATGTCAGTAGTAGTAGTAGTAGTAGTATGTCTATGTCAGTAGTAGTAGTAGTAGTTGTAGTAGTAGTATTGGTAGTAGTAGTAGGTCCATGTCAGTAGTAGTAGGTGAGCGTGATGGGGGTGTGGGTGATGATGGATCCTCTTATCGTCACGAATAGGAGACTACTTTGCACCATTGTTCGATGTTCTTTTCGGCTAATTTTTTTTCCTCATTCCCACGATGAACTATTTCTTTGTTTTACTTTTTAAAGTATTAAAAACGACTTTGACAAATGCATAATGTACTAGTAATGAACACAGAACACTTCGATAACTTATAGATAATTATACCAACGATTGTTTATCGTGTTTTAGGCGTCCACAACCTATGCCCAACGATAGTCCAGCGTATGCATAGCGTAATAATTCCCAAGCACGTTATTCATAGGTTATAAATAAGTCACGGGTACCCTAAACATTACTTTGATGTGTTTCGACGTATGAGGAACTTTCAAGTAGCGTGTTGCGTAGTGTGAACAACGTTTGTGTAGCGTGCTTACAAAACGTTACTCATAGGTTAGAAATAAGTTTCGGGTACGCAAATGTTACCTCTACGTGTTTCGACTTATAAGTAACATACAATTAACGTGTGTCAACGATCGCATAACGTGCCTAAACCTTATGGCCGGCGTAGCGGAACGTGTGAGCCAAACGCCGAGTACGTCGTAAAATTTTAAGCATTCGAAAAGAGAGAACAAGCACAAAAGTCAACGATTAAAGCCAGCGTACAACGACTTATGGCAGTGTTTTCAGGTATCCTAACGTATACAAAACTTACCAATAACGTATTCGACGTGTGCCAGCGTATTCGGCAAATTTGTAAAAAAACGGCATACGTTCACTAAATCGTCAAGGTGTGACAGCCCCTTTATTCCGGTTCATAAAATGTGACTTGCTTCTACATTCGCGGCATTGTGCTTCGCATTTATTTTTTGTGTTTTCGCGGTTTTATTCGGGTTTTTTTCACATTTTTCACAGTTTTACGCAGGCGTATTCACGGTTTTTCTGACCTGCTTCGGGATTCGCAGCCCTGTGCTTCACATATTTGCAGTTTTTCACGGTCATATTCACGGGATTTTTATTTTTCCTAATGAATCACAACCGCCGGGAACCTATCCCCTTTTTCCCATTGAAACAATGCCCTGACATTCAGGGATTCGACATTCGTGGCAATTTTCAGAAACGTATCCTCTGCGAATGTCGGGGTTCGACAGCATTATATTTATATATTTTAGACGTCATATATTTGATATATTTTCAGGCATCAATTAAGAATGGCATTCGATACATAGCTGCCATCCCTACCACAGACCAGAAATACATGTATTTGAAAAATCAATCCAACAACTACAAAAACTAATATATGAGTGAAACTGCAGAACTTTTGAAAAAAGGAAAGTAACAAGCAAAATGACTCCTTACGAGGGGATTCGGGGGCAAGCCCCAGAGAAAATTTGAAAAAGTGGTCAAAATATGCATTTTAGGGTGATCCTGTCCAAATTGAACAAAAAAAACTCTGCAAATAAGTGATATTGGGGAAGAATTTTTTTTAATTTCACTTGAGCATCTTTAGTTGGAAGATTATTTTCAGATAGTTGGTGCACTGGTACAGCATTTTGTTTAAATAAAATAAATGAATACTGAATACCACACACCTTTGCAGGACTTTTAATACAAGTATTATATAAAGGGGGAGAGAAAGTGTCACACGTCATGTAATGGAATGGTTTACCGGAATCACCCTTGCTTGTGGTGCAAAATCAGAGCATTCATCAGTCTTCACCTTGAAAGTCATGCGTCAGTTATGGAGCAGTTTCACGGAATCACCCTCACTCCAGTGCAAAGCAGAGCATCACTACCCTTAGGTTTTCTGTGCATTTCTTTACTTGGCGGATACTGGACTCATTAATGCCATAATGTCTGCCCAAAGACCTCGCCTGGCACCCTCTGTTGTGCGGTCGTGGACATTTTTCATTTGATTATATTTCCTGTTTTAAGTGTGGTTTTTGTTATATCGGATAGCGAGTGTACTTTATTACTTACGAAATCTAAAGATTTCGTAAGTATATGATCACTTCCGGACTCTGTTTGTGTGTTTGTGTGTTTGTAGGCACGATAACTCGAGAACGGAAGAAGCTACCAATGTCAAATTACACCACGTGATTCAGGAGGGTGATGGCTAGCGCTGATTAGATTTTGGTTAAAATCGGTCAAAGGTCAAGGTCACAGTGAGGTGAAACATTCGATTTTTGATGGTTTGTTACAGATAACTCGAGAACGGAAGAAGCTACCAATGTCAAATTACACCACGTGATTCAGGAGGGTGATGGCTAGCGCTGATTAGATTTTGGTCAAAATCGGTCAAGGTCAAGGTCACAGTGAGGTCAAACATCAAAAAAAAATATAACTCGAGAACGGAAAGAAGCTACAATGTCAAATTACACCACGTGAATCAGGAGGTGATGGCTAGCGCTGATTAGATTTTGGTCAAAATCGGTCAAAGTCAAGGTCACATGAGGTCAAACATTCGATTTTTGATGGTTTGGTACAGAATCATCGTAGAAACTTCTGGTTTGCGTCGCTACCTTCTCTAGTGACAGCTTTTATTAGACAAGGTCAGAGGTCAAGTTGATGATTTCGTAAGTACCAGTCTATGACTGCTTGTTTATTTATTTATCTCCCCGTTTTCATGTCGTCTCTCTTTTGTCCCAGGATTCTCCGTTTTTGTCGTCCCGTGCCTGTTCTAATAAAACTGTTATTTTGTAAAAACATGTTTGGTGTGGTGACAGACCATTAAAGATTTAGCACGTGAGAAACCGTTTTGGCACGGCTTCAATGACAAATCCCCATCCATCCATCCATCCATTGGGACCATACTCTGTGCAGAGCATTGGTGCTGCCTAAGCAGTCCCTTGGCTATTGGGACAATACTGGATGGGTCGCCACTCCGACGCAGGATACCAGAAAACTGGCACTCATTTTGCCGACCCCGGAAAGATGACAAGCAGAGTCAACACCACCTCATATTAATTCAACACCGAGTGGATTTGAACTCAGGATCCTAGGATCCCAAGCCCACCACCCTAACCATCAAGCCAACACCAGGCATACAAATCTCCAGGGAGGTTAAAATTGGTCAGTTTCTCCATAAAGAGACCAATGGAATTAACAATTCTCACTATCCCTCCAGCAGGGGTCAGTAAACAAACACTATGCCACGTGTACAAGGAAATTTGCAAGTTGTAATCAACAAATTAGTTTTAATATGTTTATTTATTTTGCATTTGTAACACTCGAGTCCCTGTGCCTGCCACACTTTCTCATCCCCAATCCTCCCCCAGTGAAACCGAGTCGAAGCCTGCCGATTCATTTAATGTGGTGGTGGTGCAGTACAGACATGATGGGCAAATGGCCTCCTCCTGCATCAAAGTTCCTTGTTAAAATTTATTGTTCTCGTATTGGATGTGGTCACAAACCTCATCGCGACCAACAAACATCATCAGGTTTTTGCAGCAGAATTGCGTCTTTTACTTCATGCAATGTAAAAAAACGGCACTTCGTTATTTTCTGTGAAGTTCGCAGGAGGAACAGTGATGGGAAAATACAACAATGGACGATATTTCCGTATTTACCGACGTAGACAGACATTCTCCTGTCTCGCAGACATCTCATCACGGTAACTAGTTCCAAGCTTTTATACCCGGCTAAACTTCTACAAAAATACTTCATCAAAACTACCATGGTAATAATTCACATGATCGTGGTCATGAAGTATTCACATTGCACCTTGTCTGGATGACACGAGTTAAGAAACGAATCAGCATATCGGAATAGCACCACAATTCCCCATAATCGCGGCAGGTTTATCTGACGATGAAAACATGGAAATCTCCATATGGTCGTCACAAAATACAAAAAAAAAAATTCCCATAACTACGGAAGAGTTTCACCCATGCTAATATTAGATTTCCTAATTCATACAAATTCATCGCAAGCCCTTTATCAACATAGCATCAATCCTCACATCATTGCCAAAATCACCAAACGCATTCTAAATGACAAGGAAACTAAAATTCTTATCATGAAAGGTGTTTACCCTTATGACTTAGGGACAACTTTGAGAGATTTGAGGAAACGCAACTTCCTTTAAAAGAAAGTCTTACAATGAGCTGAATAAAAATCATATTAGTGAAGAAGGTGATGAACATGCCTAAATAGGAAAATTCAACATTAAAAATCTCGGTGAATTCACGACTTGTGTCTCAAGACTGATGTTTTATTGTAAGCTGATTATTCAAAGCATTCAGGAGATATCTATCAGTATAATAATTCATAAGGATTAGACCTGTTCATCATTAATATAATGGGCGTAAGCCTGGAACTTCGAACACACTTTTCTCCGAACATATTCTGTTCATACTTCCGAAATCTTCACATTATGTTTCCATTATTTACGCAGGTATAGCGGATTCCAAAAAATCGAATATAGATAAATTTCAGAGGAATCGATGACGTCACAATAGCAGCGTTCGGCGGCAAACCGACGGCCGGTCCAGACGACGTGCTTACTTAACCAAGTCCATGAGTTCAGGACGTTTGTTCAACTCAGCATTTACGACTTTTATCCTGCCATTGTAATCTGTTGATGGAGGTAATATAGAAACGATGAATATGTCATATCGTTTGTGTTACTCATCCGGCACTATGTGACAAGGCCAACAATCTAAAGTGACCAGTCTCAAACACACCAGGGCACCCAGACACACTACCAATATGAACTGAGCTGTCGAATGCGGCGCAAAACATCAAAGAAACTACCGTAACCGAGTATTGTGATCCCGTCCTGTCCCATATCCCGTGCGTCGACGGGTATCTGCGAGTTATTTATTAAATCTCCTAATCTACCTTCAAGTATAATGATAAAGATGATAATAACCAACTGCTCCTGGACTTGTCCTTTGCACCTGAGAGATAAAAAGTTCCTGGAAACCCTCGACTGATTAAATTATCCAACTGGACCAGGCAGCACCACTCACATGTCCTAAAAACTGCCTGCTGCTCTTGCACTTCCTTCTCACTGCTCTTTCAACCGTGTCATTTGCCCAACGTCATCTTCCATCTGCTGGAAGTCAGCCATATCACCCACCGCACTATAATAAAAAAGGTAAAAACTAATCCCTTTAACTCCAGACCTATTGTTTACATCCAATCATCAAGCAAGGTCATGGAATCCATCATTGCAGCTGACATGAAATCTTCCTTTTCTCCAACAGCCTCATATCAGATCGCCAATTTGGTTTCAGACCAGATCACATCGACCTTGGACATGTTGCTTCGACTACCAACAATGGATGGAGGCCTCAATGTCAGAACTGGAGATCAGAGCCATCTCTCTGGACATATCTCGTGCCTTTGATACAGGCTGGCATCCTGCCTTGCTCTCCAAACCTCAGCCTGTGGCATCCAAGGGCCAGCTCCACTCCTGAGTTTACAGATTTCCCCTACTCTCGCAGGCAATGTATGACTCTCAACAGAATCCTTTCATCTCCTCTACCGTAAGGCTGGAGTGCCCCAAGGCAGATCTCTCTCCTTGTGGGCCCTTGACAATCCGGCTCGGTGGGACTCGAACCCGCAACTCAATGCCGCTGCAAGTACCGGGTACGGAGGGCAGCGTCGGGCTCCAGCACGCTTCTCCAGCACGCGACGAGACAGAGAGCGCCAGCAGAGGAGACAGGCAAGCGATTCTCGCCCTGACAGACTAGAAGGCAGGCGATCCTCCGTGGGACAGGCTCAAGGGAAACAGACAAGACCTCCTCGCGCACACCCGCTCTTCTCTTCACCCCCCCCCTCGACGCAACTCGCCTCCGGATTGGCCGGTGGGTTGTCAGGCAACTCGTGGCGGCCTCCTGATTGGCTGGGGCGCACGTGTGATGCTCGCCCTCCGCTCATTGGCTGGAGGAAACGTTCTCTGCCCCTCCTTGGAGCGGAGCTTCAACCCGAATCGACGAAGGCTCCGCCCACGGCCTCAGCCAAAAACACGTGCGTAATGGCGACCGGTCGAGTGCGGAAAGGTGGCGTTGTTGTAGTCGATGTAGTAGTAGTTGCTGTAGTTGTTGTTGGTGGTGAAGAAGCGAAGATGGGCGTTGTTGTTGGTGGTGTAAAATCCTAACTATAAAATAATTCACAGCGCACATACAATTAATCACCCATTAAACATAGCATGGGACCCTACCGAGAAACACATACTTACCGATATATAACTGATCTATAGGATCCGGCTGTTGTGTGCAGTAGCCTTCCAAATTCGCAACAATATGTACATGAGCCTGGTGTGGCTTAGTGGTTAAGGTGGTGGCTTGGGGTCCTGAGTTCGAGCCCCACTGGCCACTGAGTTAGCATCAGGGAGGTTGACTCAGCCTGTCATCCTTCTGAAGGTCGGCGAAATGAGCACCAGTACACTGGTAATTATCCCTGCAGGGTCGAAGGCGACTTAAGGGTTGGCGTCAGGAAGGGCATCCGGCTGTAAAAACATTTCTTTCCACAAGAAAGGGTACCATGATTGGAGCTCGCAAAAAGCTGACCCCTGCTCAGGGATAAAGGCTTTCAAATGGTGTGATGATGATATATATATATATATATATATATATATATATATATATATATATATATATATATACATACATACATACATACATACATATACAGGGTGTTCGTAAAGTCCTTGAGTGGTTTTAAATATTTATTTAACTAAACCCATTAGGGATAGAATGATGCTGTTTTGTGCATAATATGGAGTACACAATAGAGTTTTATTACATGAGTTACACAATAGAGTTTCATTCATCTATCTATAATTCCAGCAATCTCTGTGTGTCTGTCT
>CM068956.1:152617237-152632560 GCA_035128595.1 Eptatretus atami | reverse complement strand
GCGGCACGACTCCACTGCTCCATCTAGTGGTCGTTTATCGCCACCGACCCCGGCCCACAACAATATCACACACATACCCACACACACAGATGCTTCTTCTTTCACCAATATTTGCCAAAATCCAGGATAATTCCTCTTGTCACCCCAGAGCGAAAAAACAAAATGTCTTCGATATATATATATATATATATATATATATATATATATATATATATATATATATTATATATATATACACACACACACAAACAGTATATACAGGGTGTCCAAAAAAAAAATATCAACTTTTCATCTGCAAAGAGGATGGTCATAACATATATTTTTACAAAAGATATATGGCTGGATAGAAAGCTGAAAGGTTGAAGTTTATTGTACCAATGTCAAAATTGCCACCAAATATTTAATTTTGGTATAGAATCGTCGTTTTCTTTTAGACCACATGTTCGACGTAGGCTCCACGTTGTCCGATCACTGCCTGCAAACGCGTTGTCATGTTCTCCATCACTTTGGGAAACGTTTCCTGAGGAATGTTCTGGATTCTCGGTGGATTGTTTCCTTCAGCTGATCAAGAGTCTGAGGCCTGGGTTCCATAGATCCTGTCCTTGAGATACCCCACAAGAGAAGTCTGGAGGAGTAAGGTCAGGGAATACGGTGGCCACTCAACGTCTTCGTAGAGGGAGATAAAGCAGCCCTCAAAATGTTGGTTTAGAAAAACGCCTTGTTTCCCTGGCTGTATGGGGCAGTGCCCCCATCCTGCTGGAACCACTGGGTTCTCATCTGGATCAGGTTGTTCTCCTACGGGCCTGAGTACGTAGCTCAGGCAGATAGAATTCCTGAATCATTTCGCGATAGTTCCTCTGGTTTACCGTGCAAGTGCGTCCCTTTCATCTCAAAGAAGTATGGACCAATTATCCCATACCAACCAACCGCCACCCACATGGTGACTGAGAACAGATTGAGGCACCAGTTCAGTTGATGCATTACCAGGATTTTCAGTTCCCCAGTACCGAAAGTTTGCTTGTTTACCTCCCCGGACAAGTGAGCATGGCATTCGTCCGTCATGTGAAGTTTTTTGAGGAAGTGCTGCATCTTCCTCCAACTTTCCTGAGAACCAATTTGCAAAGTCTAGTCGTTTGCGTTTTTGTTGATCAGTAAGCACCGTTTCCGTTTGAATTTTGTCTGGAAAGGCATGAATGTCTTGGCGAAGGATTCTCTGAACGGTGCTCTTATGAATGGTTGTCTCGACAGAAAGTCGTCGAATCGATTTTTTTTTTGACTTTGAACGACCGCCTGTCTCACCATTTCCACATTTTCTTCACTACGACCTGTCCTCTTCCGACCACTGTGAACCTTGTGAAGGTCACAGATGGTTCCCACATTATTAAACTTTGCGATGGTGCACTTTATTGTCCGAAAGTTTGGTGCATGGCGCAAGTGGATACCGAAATGTCTCGAGTAAAGACGTTGCATCTGTATGACACTTTTCGTCTGGTGCCAAAGTTCAACAAATTTTCGTCCGTTGTTGTACGGTCAGTCTTGGCATTTTTCTGGCGCTTGCTTGGTATCAAAATAAACTTCAGCGTCTCTGCAACAAGAAATGAAGCATTAGTGACAAAATTACTGCTTTTTTAGGATCACACAGCATTTTAAAAGTTGTATATTTTTTTGGGACACCCAATATATATATGTTATATTGTAAGTTCTGTCTTGTCTATCAATATAATTGGCTGCACCAGTTGTAACCACATCATATTGCATACTGTTTGAATCCTTGGCAAATGGAGATGCAAGAAAACATTTTCAAACCTACAGGGTGGGGATTCAGAGTGGAGGAAGACCCCAATTCTCTTTCTGTAAATGTGTATCGTATAGCACCACCTGGTGGTAGGCAGTATTACAAATCATCTTCCTATTATCTATGTACTGTAAATCCTTAAATATCACGTGATTTGACCAATTGCTGGCAACCAATTGTGTGATCGACAGAACAGTATGCTAACCACTATGGAAAGCATGGATAGCCTGACGTTAACCTTTCGTAGGAGCAGAAGAGCTTGGGGCAAAATAATCTCCCTGCTCCAACGACTAGTTAATGGCCGAAATGTCAGCTTCTTTTGCTTCCCACAGTGGTTAGCATACTTTGATCAACATTCTGTTGATTCCATACATTTTAGGTCATCTCTAACGATGACCTATTAAAACCAGTCTCGATGTCCGTCCGTACGTACGTACGTACGTCCCCATTTTTTTCTTCCGATTTCTTGATATTTGGTATGTGGGTAGATGTCGATGAGTGATGCACGACGGTATGACCTTTGACCCGATTGAAGGTCAAGGTCAACGTCAAGGTCACTCCAAAGTTGCGAAATCGTCCATTTTCAAAATCTATCTCCTCCACCGTTTATGATCCGATCTTCGAAATTCCTTTGGATTCTGATAATATGAAAAATTATATTTTTCAGCCGGGTTTTTGAAATTCGTCCTGGTTATCGATCATGTGTCTTCAAAGTTGGAAAAATCGTCGATGTTGATACGGTCAAAAAAAATTCGCCCGATCTTGATGAAACTTGGTATGTCGGTAGGGGTCGATGAGTGATGTACGACGGTATGACTATTGACACGATTGAAGGTCAAGGTCAAGGCCACTCCTAGGTTGCGAAATCGTCCATTTTCAAATCTATCTCCCCCGCCATTTGTGATCCGATCTTTGAAATTTCTTCGGATTCTGATAATATGGAACAATATCTAAATTTGTTCGGGCCGGTTTTTTAAAATTTGTCCTGGTTATCGAGTCACGTGTCTTCAAAGTTGGAAAAATTCGATGTGATACGGTCAAAAATATTTCGCCCGATCTTGATGAAACTTGGTATGTAGGTAGGGGTCGATGAGTGATGCACGACGTAGACTTTAGACACAATTGAAGGTCAATGTCAAGGTCAAGGTCACTCCAAAGTTGAAAAATCAGCTAATTTCAACATTATCTCCGCCATTTATTATCCGATCTCGTTACTCCCGGCTTCGTCTGTATGTTGAACCAAAAGATTAGACGACATCGAAGCCATTCTTAAGCCGATCAGAGATCCACATACAGAGCTTCAGAGATGACCTTCACCCCCAACCGGGGGTAATTTTTTACCTCCATGCATTACTTGCTTTTATATAAAAATATCGATGTCATATTTTGTTCCATGCTCGTATATACCAATGCTCGAGTTAAAGATTTATTGCAGCTTATTTATCATATGAAGAATGAATATGCTTTCAGCATAGTTGCTTGGGTTGTTGCAACAGTCAGTTGTATTTGTGTCCTAGAAATTGATTAATGTTTACATGTTTGGCATTCATGGCACAGCAACGTTGTCTCTCACATTCTGCTCTTAAAGGTAATGTTCTCCCCACACTTTCTTTGATCCGAGTTATCCCCCCTTCCCATACTCCTGGTGTGTTCATGATTTTAATCTAAGTGATTTCCTTTTTGTTCATTTATTTTGTGCAGCGCTCCTTGTTGAATTTCTTGAAAAAACATGTGAGCCTCTTCTCCTGCAAACAATTCCGGTCTCTTCTGTTGGAATCCTGCCCGTCAGTCCTTTGCTGAACAATTGGACATTCATGTAAAACCGACACCGATGGAACTTGTTCTTTGGCTGCAAAATAATCTGTCAAAGTCATGTCTGACAAGTCAAATAATCAGCTGCCGGTGAGAATTTTCATTGCATTACACAATAATACGAAAAAAAAAAAAAACCTTGCTTAATATGCTGGGATACAACATCTGGAGGTACATTTGCCAAACTGAAAACTATATTGGCAATTTTATTTTCTTGGAACAAATGTACTATTTTTGCATTATTTATCAGTTACGGTGGAATATTGATCTGCCCAAAATTAATTGAATGAAACTGTTTCTAAACAGTTATTTATTCGGCCGATGCCGAGCAAAGCAAGGTCGAGGCTGTTTATTCCTGTTACATGAAGCACTCTGCAACCCATACCTGCAGAAAACGGATTTTTTGGAACACGGCCACATTTCCATCCAATCATCTTGTAACTTTGCTAAAAAAAAATTATCCATGGGAAGGCGCTGCTTGTTGAAAGTTTTGTGTCAATCGCTCAAGAGGTTGTGGGAGAAAACAAATTTAAAAGTGAACTAAACGGCACTGTTAGAGCATATGTCTCACCTCGCACATTCATTCTGAACAAAAATACCATTGTTAACTGAACATGCTATTATTTTGGCCTACTGCTATTATGGCCTATGTACTGTATCATCCATACACCCCATTTTTAGCATGGATTATGAACGTCATAACTTTAAGTCTTCACTCGCATTGGGTCAACCAATTATGGCTGTGGAATACACTTCACCGATGATGTCATCGTTATCGCTCTGTATATTCCATGGGGAGTTGATGACTTGTGCCAAGTTTCAATTTTTTTTGTTGTTGAACATTTTGGAGAAAAATATGTCCAATTTTTTTCCTTAATCCAATCTGGTTGCCCTACCATGAGACCTATGATGTCAGAGATAGCAAGAGAATATTCTCCATGGGGAGGCCCTCTGAAGTTAAAGTTTCACATCGATTGGCCAAGCGGCTGCAGCGAAAAAGCATTTTTAAAGCAAAAATTTATAGAACGTGGGGACACAGACAAACAGGGGCATTGCAATAGTCTCCAATACACATTGCAATAGTCCTAATAAGCACCAATACACACCCCTGATGAACTCCAGTAACAACTGGAATTAAGTTAGAGATGGTATCCACATCTCACAGCACTCAGTACCAGAGTACAGTTCAGATATCAGATTGATCAGTTTTGGTGCCATCCCACGAAGACCAAGAATCCTCCAGAGGGAATCCCGAGTCACTGAATTGAACGCTTTGCAGAGATCAACATCAGATGCAAGCAGCCCCAGCCAAAAATCATCTGCATTGGGGAGGACCCGAAGGGCAAGGATACGGTCAATCGTTGACCTCTTTGGTGTAAAGCCTAACTGCTCTGGGTGCTGGTGCTCAAGCAGATAGTGGCGAACCCTATCAAGAATTATCTGAGCAAAGACCTTGCCCGGCACTGAGAGCAGCAGCATCACCCCTCAGTAGTTGTTGCAGTCCTGGCAATCACCCTTCCCTTCGAGGAGAGGACAAGGCCCCTCTTCCAGTCAGTTGGATGATGCCTGTGTTTCAGAGCAGCAAAGAACTGCATGCAACGACACGAGTACAGCATTTCCACCAGCCCTGAGAAGTTCAGCATGGATGCCACAGATCCAGGAGTTTTACACGATTTCAACCGGTTCACCGCAGTCTGTTTCCACAAACGAAGGTGGATCACAGTTGATTGGAGGGTCAGCAATCGTGATAGTAACACCCCTGACATCCAACTCGACAGCTGGTGGTCAGCCTGGTACAGCGTTTAAAGTAACTGGCCCAGCGCCTTCACTTCAGACTCCTCTGTCAAGAGCTCACCGCCCTCTGCTCTAACTGCATTACAGTGTGGACGGGCTTGGAGGAACGCAATCGCGAATTCCCTGTAAGCAGGACGAGAATACCTGACCACAGTTGATGCTCTTCCCCTCGCATATCGGCATCCTTGTCCAACCTCAGCATATGTCCAGTTTTACGCCTCAACTCCTGAACAGCTCAGCTCTGCCATTATGTCTGTGCCTGCACTCTGGTCAATGGTATCCAGTGTCCTTTGAGAGACAAAATTCTTCTTCGCGCTTCGGTGAGTTCCAAGACATCCACCGGCAACATCAAGGATGGTGGCCTTGAAGGCACTCCACAAACTCTTCAGGATTCCCTAGAGCACCCAGATCCCCACCAAAATCTCCACTCAGCCTGTTCAAAACTCCTCAGCTACCCTCTCATCCTTAAGCTTTCCAACATCCAGCCTAGGCTGGGATGGTACCATTCTCCTGGATTTAAGCTGCAACTTCAGAGTTGCTACAACAAGTCTGTAGTCGGTATTTAGGAACTGATCACTCCGTAGACCCTGCAGTTCTGGATCATCCTCCAGCTACCATCAACGAGCACATGGTCAATCTCCTTTGTCACACCAACCAGTGTTGGAATACCAAGTCCAGCGATGAGCCTGTGGGCGCTGAAACCATGAACTCACCACCCTAATTCTATGAATTCTTGCAAAGTCAAGGAACTTAGTGCTATTCTGGTTCATAGTTCCAGACCCATGGGAATCAACACATGCCTCATAGCCATCCCTTTCAGTTAATAAAGGTCAGTCGCCTAAAATCATAAATGTTTTCGTTTTAGCTGTTTTCGTCATGAAGACGAATCCGGAAGAAGAAGAAGTTTGAATACAAACGGACGCAGATGAGAAAAGGTACAAGATAGTGGTAAAGCCAAAAAGGATTAGTTAAATCCACTCCACCAGCACTCAGGGGTCTCCTTGATTTGAAACTGCTCTTTGAAAGCTTATTTATTGTCTGTCTTGCCTATTCACCTGTTTATTTTGTATGTTGACAAGTCTGACATGTATAGGCATCTTACAGTACCTGATGTTTATACAAAGTGGTCTTCCCTATTTTCAGGGATTCGTCAAGACCATTCCTCTGATTTGCCGGAAAGCAAGCACCATTTTTGTGAGGTACAAACTTTATTTTGGAAAAGTTGTGGCTTCATTTAATTGTACATTTTCTGAGTTTTTTTTAAAATTCAAGGTCAAGGCTCATGCAAGAGTTCGTACATGGAATGGATCAGGAAGTAAAAGAACAAAATGAACAGTGGAGGGAGATATTGGTAGGTGGGGGTTGACACCAACAGTAGGATGAAGGACAAAATAGAAGGAGACTTGGACAAACAATGGGTGTGGGGAGGAATGAGGGGAGGGAGTTGCATGGGATGGACAGGATGGATACAGAAACAAACTCTCAGCAAGGAGAAACTGAAAATCTTGAAGGAGTGACCTTGGAGGTGGGGGGAGGGGAAATGGGTGACGGGATAGAAAAGATCATCATTCTGGATGGGTGATGATCTGAGAATGGTGTTGAACAGCTGTGTTGTAGACTTGAAGGGAAGAATGAAATTGAAGAGGATGTGAATGTTCTTCCATAGGTGGGGAAAAAGTGGAAATAATGAGTGGAGGTGAGCCGTGATTCTGGATTTTTGGAGTTTCACGAGAAGTGGATTGATTGTGGACTGCGTACGAGGGAGGGGAGGGGGGGGAGGACACAGAAAGAGCAGAGGGTGCAAGACTGAAAAGGACATACTGGAAGACAGATCACTGACCTGTCTGCAATGGGAAGTGATAAGACCATAGATCCAGCTTCATTGCGGGATACTCCAATGATCTTAAAGGCCTTGGTTTCCATTCGTCAAGCTGAGCAAGGTGTGAGGCAGGGGCACCAGCAGAGGAGGGAGCAGTACTCCATCAAGCTGTGGATGAAGGTCTTCTGGTAGATAGGAGTTCAGGTGTGCCAAGGAAGGACTTGCATGATGCAGGATGCCCAGTGGGCGATTGGATTTGGAAGCCAACTTTGAAATGTTGTTTTCCCAAGAAAGAACAAGGCTGAAAGTGAGACCTATAGAATTTGAATGACTGAACTCCTAAAGAAGATTGTTAACAAAGTCAGAAGGAGTGTTTACCAGGCGGTCCTTTCGGCGGAGAGAGTGAGAATGTGAGATTTGTCAGGATCGAAAAGACATATTCCAAGTGTTTGGCCAGCTTGTGATTTTGTCAGTCTCTGAAGAGAGAAAAGAGGCTGCAGCCTTTCTTTCTGAAGGATGAAGTGTCATAGCAGAGGGTGAGTCATCAGCAAATATATAAGGGGGATTTCCAGAGTCAGAGAGATGGTTTATGAAGATTTGGAATTGGACTGGACCCAGGACACTGCCTTGGGCACTCCAGCCTTAACAGGTAGAGGAGATGAAAGGATTCTGTTGAGAGTCATACATTTGCCTGCGAGGTAGGGGAAATCTGTAACTCAGGAGTGGAGCTGGCCTTGGATGCCACAGGCTGAGAGTTTGGAGAGCAAGGCAGGATGCCAGACTGTATCAAAGGCACGAGATATGTCCAGAGAGATGGCTCTGATCTCCTGTCTGACATTGAGGGCCTCCATCCATTGTGGGTGAGTCGAAGCAACATGTCCAAGGTCGATGGATCTGGTCTGAAACCAAATTGGCGATCTGATATGAGGCTGTTGGAGAAAAGGAAGGATTTCATGTCAGCTGCAATGATGGATTCCATGACCTTGCTGATGATTGGATGAAAATAATAGGTCTGGAGTTAAAGGGATTAGTTTTTACTTTTTTATATAGTGCGGTGGGTGATATTGGCGTACTTCCAAGCAGATGGAAGTGACGTTGGGCAAATGACACGGTTGAAAGCAGGTGAGAGGAAGTGCAAGAGGCAGCCAGAGCAGGTTTTTAGGACATGTGAAGCTGGTGCTGCCTGGCCAGTTGGATAATCAGTCGAGGGTTTCCAGGAACTTTTCTATCTTCTCAGGTGCAAAGGACAGAGTCCAGGAGCAGTTGGTTATTAGTCATCTTTATCATTATACTTGAAGGTAGATTAGGAGATTATAATAAAACTCGCAGATACCCGTCGACGACGGGTATGGGAGAGGACGGATCACAATACTCGGTTACGGTAGTTTCTTTGGATGTTTTGCGCCGCATTCGACAGCTCAGTCATATTGGTAGTGTGTCTGGGTGCCCTGTAGTGTTTGAGACCGGTCACTTTAGATTGGTTGCCTTGTCACATAGTGCCGGATGAGTAACACAAACGATATGACATATTCATCGTTTCTATATTACCTCCATCAACAGATTAACAACATGCAGGATAAAAGTCGAAATGCTGAGTTGAACAAACGTCGTGAACTCATGGACTTGGTTAAGTAAAGCACGTCGTCTGGGACCCGGGCCGTCGTTTGCCGCCGAACGCTGCTGATTGTGACGTCATCGATTCCTCTGAAAATTCTATCTATATTCGATTTTTTTGAATCCGCTATCACCTGCGTAAATACATGGAAACACATAATGTGAAGATTTCGGAAGTTGAACAGAATATGTTCGGGAAGAAAAGTGTGTTCGAGAATTCCAGGCTTACGCCCATTATATTATGATGAACAGGGTCTAATCCTTATGAATTATTTACTGATAGATATCTTGAATGCTTTGAATACATCAGCTTACAATAAAACATCAGTCTTGAGACACAAGTCGTGATATTCACCGAGATTTTTAATGTTGAATTTTCCTATTTATGGCATGTTCATCACCTTCTTCACTAATATGAGTTTTATTCAGCTCATTGTAAGACTTTCTTTTAAAGGAGTTGCGTTTTCCTCAAACTCTCTCAAAGTTGTCCTAAGTCATAAGGGAAACACCTTCATGATAAGAATTTAGTTTCCTTGTCATTTAAGAAATGCGGTTTGGTGATTTGCAATGATGTGAGGAATTGTCTAATGTTGATAAAGGGTTGCGATGAATTTGATGAATAGGAAATCTTATATTGCATGGGTGAAACTCTTCGTACGTTTACGGGAATTTTTTTTTTTTGTATTTTTGTGACGACCCATATGGAGATTTCCATGTTTTTCATCGTCAGATAAACTGCCGCCGATTATGGGGATTGTGGTGCTATTCCGATATGCTGATTCGTTTCTAACTACGTGTCATCCAGACAAGGTGCAATGTGAATACTTCATGACCACGATCATGTGAATTATTACCATGGTAGTTTTGATGAAGTTATTTTTGTATAAGTTAGCCGGGTTATAAAGCTTGGAACTAGTTACCGTGATGAGATGTCTGCGAGACAGGAGAATGTCTGTCTACGTCGGTAAATACGGAATATCGTCCATTTTGTATTTCCCATCACTGTCCTCCTGCGAACTTCACAGAAAATAACGAAGTGCGTTTTTTACATTGCATGAAGTAAAGACGCAATTCTGCTGCAAAACCTGATGATGTTTGTTGGTCGCGATGAGGTTTTGACCAATCCCAATACGAGAACAATAAATTTAACAAGGAACTTTGATGAGCAGGAAGGCCATTTGGCCCTCATGTCTGTACTGCACCACCACCACATTAAATGAATCCGGGCAGGCTCTCGACTCGGTTTCACTGGGGGGAGGATTGGGGATGAGAAAGTGTGGCAGGCACAGGGACTCGAGTGTTACAAATGCAAATAAATAACATATTAAATACATTGTGATTACAACTTGCAAATTTCCCTTGTACACGTGGCATAGTGTTTGTTTACTGACCCCCTGTGGAGGGGATAGTGAGAATGTTTAATTCCATTGGTCTCTTTATGGAGAACATGACCATTTTAAACCTCCCCTGGAGATTTGTATGCCTGGTGTTGGCTTGATGGTTAGGTGGTGGGCTTGGGATCTAGGATCCTGAGTTTCAAATCCCACTCTGGCTGTTGAAAAATATGAGGTGGTGTTGACTCTGCTTGTCATCTTTCCGGGTCGGCAAAATGAGTGCCATTTTCTTGGTATCCGCGTCGGAGTGGCACCCATCCAGTATTGTCCCAATAGCCAAGGAGACTGCTTAGGCAGCACCAATGCTCTGCACAGAGTATGGTCCCAATGATGGATGGATGGATGGGGATTTGTCTTGAAGCCGTGCCAAAACGGTTTCTCACGTGCTAAATCTTTAATGGTCTGTCACCACCAAACATGTTTTTACACAAATACAGTTTATTAGAATACAGCACGGGACGACAAAAGGAGAATCCTGGACAAAACGAAGACGGACAATAAAACGGGGAGATAAATAAATAAACAAGCAGTCATAGACTGGTACTTACGAATCATCAACTTGGACTCTGACTGGTCTATAAAAGCTGTCAACTAGAAGGGTAGCGACGCAACAGAAGTTTCTACGATGATTCTGTACCAAACCATCCAAAACTCGAACTGTATTGACCTCCTGTGACCTTGACTTTGACCGATTTTGACCAAATCTAATTCACGCTAAGCCATCCCTTTCGCTGATTCACGTGGTGTAATTTGACACTTGTGGTAGCTCTTCCGTTCTCCAGAGTTTATTTTTTGTTGATTTGACCTCACACTTGACCTTGACCTTTGACCGATTTTGACCAAATCTAATCAGCGCTCAGCCATCACCTCCCGAATCCAGTGGTGGTAATTTACATTGGTAGCTCTTCCGTCTGAGATTATCTGTACCAAACCATCAAAAATCGAATGTTCATACCCCACTGTGACCTTGACCTTGACTCGATTTTAACCCTAAATAAATCAGCGCCAGCCATCACCTCTCCTGAATTCACGTGGTGTAACTTTGACTTGGTAGCCTTTTTTCGTTCTCGATTATCGTGCCTTACAAACACACAAACACACAAAAGAGTCCGGAACAGTGATCAATATACTTACGAGAATCTTTTAGATTTCGTAAAATAAAGTACACTCGCCTATCGATAAACAAAAACACACTTAAACAGGAAAATATAATCAAATGAAAATGTCCACGACCGCACAACAGAGGGGCTGGCCGGAGGTCTTTGGGCAGCATTTTATTGGCATTAAAATGAGTCCATATCCGCCAAGTAAAGAAGATGCACAGAAACCCTAAGGGGTAGTGAATGCCTCTTTGCACTGGGTGGGGTGATTCCGTGAAACTGCTCATTACCTGAGCATGACTTCAAGTGAAGCGCATGAACTGCTCTGATTTTGCACCACAAGCAAGGGTTGATTCGGTAAAACCATCCATTACATGACGTGGACCTTTTCCTCTCTTCCCCTTTTATTATAATACTTTGTATTAGAGTCCCTGCAAAGGGTGTGTGGGTATCAGATATTCATTTATTTTTATTTAAACAAATGCTGTACCAGCTGCACCAATATCTGAAAATAATTTCTCCACATAAAGATGCTCAAGTGAATTAAAAAAAAACTTCTTCCCCAAATATCACTTATTGGCAAGTTTTTTTTTGTATATTTGGACAGGTCACCCCTTAAAATGCATATTTTGAACCACTTTTTTCAAAAATTTTCTGCTGGGGGCTTGCCCCGGAATCCCCTCGTTAAGGAGTCATTTATGCTTGTTACTTCCTTTTTTCAAAGTTCTGCAGTTCACATATATATTGGTTTTGTGAGTGTTGGATTGATTTTTCAAATAAACATGTATTTCTGGGTCTGTGGTAGGATGGCAGCTGAAAATATATTCAAAATATATGACGTTAAAATATATAATATATGTGTCGAACCCGACATTCGCAGAGGATACCGTTTCTGAAATTGCCGACGATGTCGATCCCCTGAATGTCAGGCATTGTCATTCAATGAAACGGGGATAGGTTCCGAGGCGGTTCGTGATTCATTAGGAAAAAATAAAAAATCCCGTGATATGGAACCGTGAAAATCCTTGGCAAATAATGTGAGACAGGGCTGCGAATTCCCGAAGCAGGTTCAGAAAAAAACCGTGATCGCTTCGCGTAAACTGTGAAAATGTATGAAAAAACCCGCGAATAAAAACCGCGAAACACAAAAAATAAATTGCAGAGCACAATGCGCCGAATTAGAAGCGGTCGACATTTTATGAACGCGAATAACAGAACTGCGAATGTTGGGTCCGACAGTATGTAATACTAAAATGTATATGATGTGTCATGAAAATAATAGGATGGCTTAAGGCTGACTTCATTGTATTCCTCTTTAGTAGCATGGTAAATAGTTACCCTATTTGAATATGAAGTCAATTGGATGAGAAATGGGAGCATCCCAGAACCAACATTTCCAATGACTGGTGAGGGGAAGTTTCGAGAGTGTGGGGTGAGGTCATTAAATAATCTTGCCACCCATTTTTAAAACTGTTGTGTTTGATTGCAAGTACTAAGCAGCAGAGGAGGCATGCCCTTCGCTTCCTTGCCTCCCATGTAATGTTTTGCTTTTCTGCCTAACACTTGAAATTCCACAAATTATAACTTTCTTGTATGAAGTAGAATTTTTTGTTGACTTTGTATATGTTTAATTATCCGCCCCTCGGAGGAAGGTGAGCGGATATTGATATCGTTCGGTTGTTTGTCGTTTGTTGTTGTTTGTCCTGTCTGTCTGTTAGCAACCTTTAGGCAAAACGGTTTTTAGCAAACTAGTCAATTATTCCACAGGTGGGGCAATCGGATCTTGGACGACCCCAATTAACTTTTGGTCAATTGGATCCAAAGGTTCAAGGTCAAAGTCACGAAAGATCAAAATCGTTTTTCGCTCATTAACTTTGCAAAATGATCTTGATTTACTTCAAACTAAGCTTAATAGTGAACCTTATTCTATTTGTCACTTATATCCTACCCATTCAAACTATAGTGAAAAATGCAATATTTATGAAGTCTGGTAGGGTCCGAGTTTTGGGGGTCATGGTCATTGTGTCATAATTACCAAATTTTCCATTATAATCAAAAAGGTTAGGAATATGACGTGTTTACTATTGGAAGAACATATATCAAGTTCCTTTATTGGCTTTCATTTGACACATGACATTTGACGCTTATCGTGGCTTGTAAAGGTCCAAATCATTTCGGTTATACTTCGTCAAAAATGGTTAATGACTTGCAAACTCAGACTGAAAATATTCCTTATTGCTATTTTTGATAATCAATACTTCAGGTTAAGGATGTATCAATTTTAAATTTTGATCCCAAATAACCTTTATGCGCTTAATGGGCGGGTTTGTTGTGCTTGCACCATTGTTGAATTTGTGGACCAATGCTCATTTTTTATTTAATATAACAAGAATGGTGAAATGTAGGAACATTGAAGGAATGAGCATTTGATCCTCTACCGCTGATTTGATATTCATTACCATTGCATTAACAGTTGAAAACTGTTCAGACCTTTTGATTTTCTTGTTTTTTTTAATTATTATTCTGAATTGTTGAAGATTCATGTTATAAGCTTCTGCTCCTGATTTTCATTGCAAAGCTGGGGAGGTTATATTATCAACTGGTTCAAGTTATTGCCAAGTTCTGACTCTGCTTGTAAGACTACAGTCCAGTGATATCGGATGTTGATGGGCAATTTTCGCGATTTCAGACTTTCACAGAATGTATATCATATATATAATATATTAATAGTATATATATTATATAATATAATATATTTTTATGTATATGTATGTTTGTATAGTATGTATACTGTATACAATATTTTATATAATATATATATATATATATATATATATATATGTACATGACAGGTGTGGTTCTAAGTCCTTGAGTGGTTTTAAATAATTTTTTAACTAAACCCATTAGGGGATAAATTGATGCTTGTTTTGTGCAAATATGAGCTTACACAATAGAGATTTTATTTATGAGTTACACAATATAGTTCTATTCATTAAATGAATTGACACAGTACGTTTTATAATTCAATGTGCTTCCTTTTGTGGCCCTCAGCACTCCAACACGACGATCGATTTCTTGCCATGCTGTTGAATGCATGCAATGCAACAATAGAATCTGCACAGAAATAAATGTGCAGTATACTATATAATGCATAACCTCATCATTCTATCCAATGGGTTTGTTAAATAATATTTAAAACCACTCAAGACTTACGACACACCTGTATATGTAATATAATATTCGTTACGAAATTTGGAATTCATGTGCAACATTTATACAGTTCCTTAGTCAGCTATGGTCGATAATAGTGGCATGTCTCCTTTCGATAGCTCACCTTTCATTGTTAAATGTTCAGAGATCGTTAGATGCGCTGCGGATCGATTTAATTAGTTAGGAACCTGAAACAATGGAGATCCTCCCCCCTCTTCTGCAAAGAGGAAAGAACCTGCGGTGACGGTTCAACAACTCCATCCCACCCGTGGTTGGAGCGGGGTGGATCAGCGAGGCTGAGTCACGCCGGGTGCCGGGGAGGGGTTGCAAAGGAATAAAGAGGACATCTTTTCTTTGTTCGTGTTGGGAGTCCCGGGTAGGGTCTGAGTTGTGGGGGCCTGAGTTCGGGGAGGAGTCGGCCGTGGGTAGGATGAGTTCGTGGGCTGGTTCGTGAGAGTCCCTCTGAGTCCCGTGGTGCAGAGTTCAATCGTGGTGCTTGAAGTCCCGTGGGAGGAAGTAAGCTTTTTTGCTTCGGAGAAATCTTCTCTTCTTTTTTCTCCCACCGAACACCCGGAATTTAGGTCGTGACTCTCAGACAACTCCGAAGGTCACGGATCCCTTAGCGGACCGTGGTCACCAATACTTCGACGGCGTGGGGTAGGGTTAATTACCTAATTGGGTGGTCGCAAGACTACCCTTATTCTCAGGTTTCCATCTGTCTGTATGTCTGTCTGTTTGTTTGTATGTAGTGGACAGCTCTGGAGGCCAGAGGAGTCAACCGATTT
>CM068956.1:152580245-152595791 GCA_035128595.1 Eptatretus atami | reverse complement strand
GCAAACGGCCTTGAGTCGGTCGAGCGGTGCTGAGGCAGTGGACGGGTCATAAAAGGGCATCAACTCTAAATAGAGCAAAGACCCGTTCACTCCTCCGAGTGCATCGCCGGCCAGGCCCGTCCGCCCAGGCCGCAGTGAAGGCCGGACGACCAGGGAGAACCGAGCAAGCCGCTCAAACCGCCCGGCCGCTCAAGCGACCGGCGCGTGCGACACGAGGGCCAAGCCAGGGACAGCAGGGGTCACTGACCCGAAGACCTTCGAGCCGCACAGGGGCGGCAAAGGTAACCTGCCCGGCCTCTTGTGAGCCTCCGGTCATACCAGGCTCCAAGTGGAATAAGGCTCACGAGCCCTGTTCTTTTTCAGGGGCGGTTTGTATGAATAGTATCTGTGGCGCCTTGTCCTGGTTACAGTAGACTGAATAAATACGTGCCTGTATATAAAACGAGTAGACATCGGCTGTAGGCTTTGCTCGTGTCTTGCCCTTTACCCCATTGATTGCATGCCTGTTATATGCCCGCATTGTTTGAATGTACTATACTGCTCTGTTTTCGTCATTTTCTCATTGACTGCCACGGCGCGTTCGGAAAATTAGCTGTGCTTTAAAGCCAAAATTAAAATGGTATATTGGTTCGACGGTAATTGGCGATAAGACCGCTCGGCATTGCACCGGAAGGCGCGCTTAGCGGGCTCGTTTCCGTAAAGTTCCGTCGAGGTTAAATTCTTCGGACTTTTTTTTTTTTTCTTCGCGGATATTATGGTATATCTGGATTCGGCGATTAACGATCCTTGATCTGCGTGGTACTATGAATATTGACTAGTTATATGCGTTATTAGTATACTCGGTTAGTTCAGGTTTCCTGTGAGTTGGCGTAGTTGGAATTGTCTTACTGATCGTAAGTCCGTGTTCGGCGGACGCGCTTGTTTATCTTGCGAGCTGAAGCGTGTCGCGTAGTGTCGTCGAACCGGCAAATTTTCGTAACAATATATATATATATACTATATATACATATACATTATATACTATAACATAATACATATCCATATATATATTACATATATATACATATACATATTATACATATATATACATATATATACTATATATTACATACATTTCTACTATATACATCCATATATAATAAACACATGTATATATTATATATATATATAATATATATATATATAATAATATATATGTATATTATATATATACATCATACAATGCTTGGTGAAACCACATTTCGATTGGCCTAGTAAAAGCCAATGCGCTGGGCATCCTCCGTCGTACAAAGTCTTCCTTTGACACAGCTGCACCTTCTTCGCACCTACAAGGCCTACATCTGCAGCTGAGGGTAATGCTTTCCCCTCTGGGTTGATCCCATGCTCAATCTTGTCACTTGAATGCCGTGGATCAAGGCCAACTATGATTATTGGAATCTCCCGTGATGCAAACGAGTCGATGGCCTATCACTTCACCATCACGACAGGCATGTCTGTCACTTCCTACCGCCTCTCTGTACACAGGTCTTCAAAAGCTGTTTCACATCACAGAATCTCCCAAAACAAACTATGATTTTTTCTATTCTACCTTGTTAACCCACCATCTTGATGTTCTCTCGGAGTACATATATATATAAAAATATATATACAGTGCCTTCGAAAAGTTTCACACCCCTCGACTTTTTGTCACATTTTGGTTGTTTACCAAACGAATTTAAAAAGCATTAATATAAAAAAAATTGTCAACGGATCTACACAAAATACACCATAATAATGATAAATAAAGCATGCTTTTAGAATTTTTTATAAATTAATCAAAAAAAAAAGCTGAATGTCTGCCATCAATAAGTATTTAAAAAACCTTTGCTATGAACACTCCAAATTGAGCTCAAGGTTCGTTCATTCCATTTCCTTTGTTGTCCTTGAGATGTCTCCACAACTTGATTTGGAGTCCACTTGTGGCCAATTCACATTGATTGAACAATAATTTTGAAAGAAACACAAAACCTTTCTATATAATTCACCACAGTTAACAGTGCAGTTCAGAGAAGAAACTCCAACCATGAAGTTTATGGATGCCAGAGGGATGCAATTAGAGGATAGCATAGATCTGGGAAGGGTATAACACATTTTAGAGTGTTGAAAGTTCGCCAAGAGCAAGTGAGCTCCATCTTTTGAATGGAAAGAATGTGGAACTACCCGATCTTCTAGAGCTGGCCATCTGACAAAACTGAGCAACTGGACAAGAAGGACCTGGTCAGGGAGGTGACCAAGACCAAATGAACCACTCTGACAGACAACAGAGTTCCTTGATGAGATGGAAGAACTGCTGGACAGGACAACAATATCTGGAAGACTTCACAAAATCGAGGCTTATGGAGAGTGGCCAGAGAGAAGCCACATCCTGAGAAAAAAGCACATGACAGCATGCCAAGAGTTTGCAAAAAGGCACATGAAAGACTGAGCAGGATGAGGCAAAAAGATTATTGGTTTCATGAGACAAAATTTAAAACTTCTTGGCCGAGAATGCAAAGTGCATGTCTGTGCAGAAACAATGCACAGTTTCAATCACCCATTCTAACACTATCCCTACATGCAGCAATGGTAGTGGCAGCAATCATGCTATGGGGATGCTTTTCAGCCGGCAGGGACTGGAGACTTGTAAGGATGAGGGACAATGATGTAGTCAATATACAGGCAATCCCTTGAAAGAGAACCTGCTTCAGAGTGCAAAGGCCTTAGAGCTGTGCAAACAGCGAGTTTTACATTCCCAACAGGAAATGATCAAGCATACAGCCAAAGCAACACTGGAATGGCTTCAAGAACAAGAATTGTGAAACATATTTGAGTGCCCAGCCATAAGCTCGATTTGAATCCCATTGAAATATGTCAAAAACTTGAAGATTGCTTTTCATCGACACTCCCACCCAACTTGACAGAGCTTGAGCAACATGTGCAAGGAAGAATGGAGAAATCCCCAAATCCAGATGTGCATAAGCTGATAGACATCCCAAAAGACTCGAAGCCTGTAATCATTGACAAAGGTGCTTCTACAAGTAATGATCAGGTTGGGGGGGGGGGGGGCGCCTGAATTACTTATGAAGTTAGATACCTGTATTTTCATTTTCAATAAATTTGGAAAATTTTAAAACATGCTTTCATTTGTCATTATAGGTATTTTGTGTAGTCAGTGGCAAAAATTTCATTTATCTATTTCAGATTCAGGCTGTAACCAAGAAATGTGAAAAGTCAAGGGCATGAATACTTTCTTGAAGACGTAAGTAGTTTAGAAGCTTTGGCTCTGAGTGAAACTAAGAATCAACACAATTACCATTTTAAAAGTCCTTCAAATCATTAAATTGAAATAGATCAATTATAACTCTTCAGTGTGGGACGGGTAGTTTTGCTTGTTGAAAGCATAAACACGAAAAACTTACGGCTCATTGTGGAACTGAGTAATGAAGTCATCATCCCAATCAGGAAGGTAGAGCATTGATTGTGAGAGAATCTCTATTCGTTCTTGAGGATAAGCAACTCACAACATGACAAGATAGAGACACATAATTAGCACAGCCAAGTCTGTTTTGACTTGATATGCTTTCTTGTATCAGCACAAACTCTCGATTAGTCTTCTGATAAATCGTTCCACATTGCCTTGCTGGAATATAAAAAAAAGAAAGAAAAGTTATTTATTCATGCAGGATCAGTTTTGTTGTCGATTTTTAAATACCTTGTGATTTCTTAAAAGTTGATTTCCATGTCCAAATCACATAAATTAACCCAACGTAGCACAACACCACACAGCCACACACACACAACACACACACACACCTTGCTTCCCACAATCAGGGGTACTCCTATGGGAGAACAGGTTTATTCTTCTTCCAAATTGTTCCAAAGAAGAGAGGGGATTTTTGCTGTCAAACACCGTATGCTACAAGGACTGTGACGCTCCCCCTCTTGCCAGTTCCACCACGTTTTGAGACAGGAAGAACAAAGACCAGACAACTAACCCTGTGCCTTACATTTGACAAACTCACAGGATGGACATTCCATATATACGATGCTTAGTAGGACAGCGTAGGACAGAGTAGGACAATGTAATATCCTTGATCGTGAATGCAAATAGGAGTCTACCCTTCATCCTAATCTCACCCTGGCTACCCACTCACCCCCCCCCCTCACTCCACCTTCTCCCTGTAATGCTCTGGTTGTTCCTCAAGATAAGTTCACTTTATTCTCACTTTTTCTTGCATATATGGCAGTTCCGCAAAAATGGAACTTTGGACCAAGAGTCAAATGGCTTGAGTTCGATTGGGTAAACAATGACAAAGTTGGTGGAGTCATGATGCAAAAATTAAATCTTCCATCCAATTCATTCGCAATCTTAAAAGGAAGTGGATTCAAGAATATTTTCCAGACCATATTTTTCCCTTTGCCTTTTCGGAATGCTTCCAATTTGGAATATGAAATGAATCCTTTTCACGTCCAAAGTTTTTTTAAGTACTTTGTTATGCCTTCTTTTGGAGGAGCACAAATACATCATAAACTGCAACCATAGACCTGTGCACCAGGATTGGAGGTGGGGGGAGGGGCAGGAGGAGAAACGAGTAGATATACCAATTAATGTCCTGAATAAGATAGCTCAGAAAGTAAATACTCAGCTTTGAGATGTCTAATCTGACCGATTTCTGAAGATAGCAAACCACAAGCAGTTTACCTTGTGAATTATATGATTCAAGCTGTAGCAATGCTCTGGTCGATAGGAGTGGAGATGGAAACAATGATGGACATCAAGAAATTCGTACTTGATGGTAAGAATGTTTTTTAAAAAAGTGTCTAAAATATCAAATATTCTTGCTGGCAGTGGGTGTCGAAAATGTGAGAGGAATAAATGGGAAAGACAACAAGGGTTTGAGCAAACCGTATTTGAAATTATCAAAAAAGGATGTTAAAGAAAAGTCTCAAAACAGCTCGTGTCCTCATACAGTGGCCTGCAAAAGTATTCACTCCCAACCAATATATGCCACATTGAGATGAATTACGAATTAAATAGACACAATTTTTCAAATGATTTTTTTATTCATAATTGAAGATCCAAACTAAATACTGTTATAGTTGAAGAGGTTACATAGTCAGCGAATATCTGCAAAAACATGTGTCAAATCAGAATTCACTGTTGGAAAAGTATTCAGCCTTACGTCAGAACTTGGTGGAAGCAATTTTGAGCAAGAGTGATTTTGAGTTTTTTTGGGTAGGTCTCCACAGCTTTGCACAGTGAGATGGTGAAATCTTTTCCATCTTCACGTGAAAATACTCCAGTTCGCATGTTTGATGGGGATTCATCATGGACTGCAACTCGAGTCTCATCACAAAATGTTCATTGGTTTGAAGACAGGACTTTGACCGAGCCACTCAGAATATTTTATTTTCTTCTTATTTCAGAATACACTCCAGTTGGGCTTGAGTTTGTGCTTTGATCATTGTCCTGCTGAAATGTGAATCTCCTATCCAAGGTTCAGATTCATGGCTGACTCAAGCAGGTTTTCATGCAGGATTCGCGCCTGTACTTTGCACTGTGCATTGTCCCTTCTAGCCTGACAAGCTTTGCCAGTCTGCTAATAAAAAGCAGCCGCCACAACTGATGCTGTCACCGACGTTTGACAAGGGGAATGAGTTATCCGCGGTGGATGTGGCAGTGTAGCTTGCACCAGACGTAATGCTTTTGATTGAGACAATCAAGGTTCGATTTTTGTCTCGTTTGGACACAACACTTTTCTGCACATGCCTGGAATACATTAAGAATGCTTTTTCAACAAACTAAACATCTGAGCTTTTAGAAGCAACATTTTCAGTATTGCTTCTTTCTTGCACTATGCCACAGAGAACAGGGTATTTGTTTGATTGATGAACCGAACCTCCATCTCAGACATAGAGCCTTGCAGATCTTTCAAATTCCAATTGTTGGATTTTTACAGTGACATCCCAAACCAGTTTCCTGCAGCTCAGTCGCTGAGTTTTAGATGGGTCAACCTGCTCTGGTAGAGTTCTGGGTGGGTTTATGATACGTCTTCCATTTCTAATGATTGATTTCACCATACTCAAAGAGATAAGGAGTTGACTTTTAAAGTCTTCTTGTAACCCTCTGAACGGTGCTTCTCCACCCACTTTATGTCTGACTTCTTTTGGAAAGCTTATTGGTCTTCATGGCATGCCTTGTTGGTTGACCACCTTAAAACTCTTAGAATAAGTAGGGGAGCTTAATTTTAGTCCAACTGATGATATATGATGTTGTTCTCAAACTGTATTTCTCATGGCTAGTTATCCCAAGACTGCCACTTAAATAACTGTGAGCAGTGATTTTATTGGGTGCTTACAAAACTGCGACCATGAGGAATAAAGGGTGGATAAGTTATGATGTCAAAGTTCAATGGTTTGGTAGCATACATGGATTGAGGAACATTTACAAATATTTTCTCTGGAACCACTATCACCAAATGATTGAAACTTCAAAATATTATCATCCACTTCCCATGCTGAAAAAAGTTTTATAATAATGATGTCATTGGTCACATGGTTTGACAGCCATATTGGATTGAATGGAATCCTATAAAATAACCAAATGTTCTTCCTGAAAACACTTAACTGATGAACGTTTTTAGTTACAAACTTTTTATCGCCATAGGTACTCGATTTATAACTTAGTTTTGCATCAGTGGGTTTTAGCGGTTTCAACGAAACAATTTTAAAAAGATTTTTCTTCAATCCAATATGGCTGCAGTCCATGTGACTGATCAATGTTTTTGGTATCACGTTATCTCCATGTGTAGTCATGCCCATTAAAGTTTGCTCGTTATCAGTTGTCCGTTTGAGAGAGATTATCTTTAAGGTTTCGTTAAAATCCAATATGGCTGCCACAACGCATGACCGATGATGTCATCGTTATCATACATACTACATTTGTCCCAATGGTAGTTAATCGTATATTGAAGTTTGGCATTCAATTGGTTAAGTGTTTCAGAGAGCATATTTTTAAAAAGATTTTCCTGTCAATCAATTATGGCTGCCAGACCATAATTATGGCTGCCAGAAGAATCCATAAAAAAGGTTCACATGTCAAAATTCTGGTAGACTTCAGTCAAGAACTAGTGGCACAGTCTGATTAAGATGCAACAAATAACTAGATGCACAGTCTGGATCTGGATTTCCACATGTCAAGAAATCTTGTCCATTCAGTTCACAGTGAGATGGTGAACTACAATTTAAATAAATAAAACGACCAATGACGTTTTGTCATAAAATTTAAAATCACCATAGCTATTCACTGACATTCATAAAGATTTGCGTCGATCGTTTGAGCGTTTTGAGAGAAGAAAGGTTTTTAATTGTTTTGCTAAATCCAATATGGCCAGCAACCACATCATTAATGACATCATAGTTATGCAACCTTTTCCACATGGGTACTCGTAGTGTCCAAGTTGACATTGCCGATTTATAAATGTGGCACCTCTCTAAAATGTTCATATAATGAAGAAAGAATAATCCAGCAAAAAAAAAAATTTTTTTTTTTAAGTCAGCTCGATCGAAGAATATTTAGAGGTTCGCAACCGAGTGTTGAAGTTTAAACCTCGAAATATTCTTCGATCAGCTGATTTTTTTTTTCATTAAATTATCTTCCTCATTATATGGAACGTATTGGGAGGTTAGCTCATTAAAAAAAAATCGGAACATCGAACTTTGGACCAACTCCTAGTATTGTCATTCTGTAAGTTTTCATTGATCTGTTCCACAATTTTCCCGATAGTTTTTTTTTTAGGTTTTGTTTGTTTTCAAAAAAAACCTGCAAACATGTCACCAATGATTATCAATTTAATTCCTGTTGTCATGTTTTGTAGTCACCCTCACAAACTTTCGTATTGATCGGATAAAGTGTTTCGATGCCTCCAATTACGAGTCATAATTAGGGCACTGATGACCATCATTTCGAAATGTTCTCCTACCAGTTCTTGACCTGTTCTCAACTTTCATTTTTTTTTCGTACTTGGTTCCAGAGATATGTCCAAATAGTATCATTAAAAAATATTTCATGGGTAGGTGCTCCTTTGTTGAAACTTTCATGTCAATCGCTTTCAAGCAGTTGCGGAGAAAACCAATATAAAAGTGAATAAGGTGAAACAGTGAGGGGGAAGCTTTTTTTTTTATCCGACAAAACAATAGGGTACCCTTCGGTAACGTAAAAATAATTATCCGGACAAAATAACTGCGTAGACTTAGTAAGAAACTAGTGCACAGTTGAATTAGATCAAAAAATAAATAGATGCACCATCTGGATTTCTGGATTTACATGTAAGATGTTAACATTCGTCAAACAAATATCATGCCAAGAAAAACACATTTCAGGTGAAATAATATTTGATGAAAAAAAAAACTCACCATTTTTTCCTAATCATTAGGTATATGCAAGACTCTATTGAATGCCACACATTCTTCAGAGAACTTGTAAATGAACTCCTGACGTACTTCCTTATCATTCAAGCAAACGGCGTAACGCGTAAAGTGAATGGTGCATCATTTTTCAGTTCACTTAGTCCCTCACGGCAGGTGCGGCCTTCCAAAAGAAAATACATTGTTTTTACACCTGGAGATGCAGACACAATGAGATATATTAACAACTGCAAACTCATAAGAGGAAACGATTTTATGATTCACCATGTTGCTACGTCCATTATTTTCTAGCTCGGTAATCACCATAAAAATACACATACGAGAAAGCTTGCACAGGTACAGGAGTACAATGAAATAAATACGAACGATAAATATGCCGATGATATATCAGTTGATAAATAATTCCAAGGCGCTTTGGCACGTTTAACCCAACTAGAAGGGCCACTCGGTAGCGGCATACTTCGCCCATATGCTGATCAAAGAGATACATATCAGGCCCAATAAATTTTTGAAATATCATGCTATAATATGTTTTTGAGCCGCCGATCTCTCATTGGTGAAGAATCACTTTAAAACAAATTCAAGTAGTCGGATCAAACGGATCCGGATCTTCACCATAATCAAATCAATTTGTCCTGGTCACAACCCAACCTGTCTACCAAGTTCATCCAATCCGTCCACATGAACTTTTTGAGACATGTGCGATATAATTAGTTTAACGCTATCGTTCTCATGTGGTGAAGAATCACTGAAAATTATCAGATCCGGATCCGCATCTTCACCAAATTGAATCATTTTTTCCTTTCACACACCAACAATGTCTACCAAGTTTCATTCGAATCCGTCCACCACAACTTTTTTGAGACAACGGGCGATAATATTAGTGTAACCCTATTCCAATGGTGAAGAATCACTTTAAATTATCATGATCCCGGATCCGCATCTTCACAAAATTGAATATTTCTTTTCCTTGTCACACACCCAACATTCTACCATTTCAATTCGAATCTGTCACAACTTTTTGAGATATCATGCTATATATCCTTTTGGCCACTATCTCTCAATGGTGAAGAAATCACTTAAAAAATTGCAGTAGTCGGATACCGGATTGCCGGATCCTCACCAAAATCTAATCAGTTCGTCCTTGGCACATGACGCCGAACTGTCCACAAAATTTAATCGGATCCGTCCACAGCTTATTAAGATATCATGTAACACACACAACCCAGACAACAGACAGAAAGGTGTGAAAACATTACCTCCTTGCACTTCGTGGTGGAGGTACTAAAGATAAATTAAATAAAAAACATGTTGGTTTCAATGAATTTAGAGTGAGGTAAGAGGAGGTTATTATTTAATGTCAGATGTCGAGGCTCAGAACAGCAGAATATCAGGGCAAGAATCAAAAGTAAAAAGTGGAGCAATGGGGTTGTGGGATGCAAATTTCTACCAAAATTAGCATTATGGGTTTAAGGGTGATAAAAGATATAAAAAATGTTGCCAATTAACTGATTGATAATTAACTTTGAAAAAGTAAATGTTTTAGCGAATATAGCACAATGTATTGTTATAACCGCCTTTAATGGAAAATGTATTAAAATACAACATGATTATTAACATCTATGTGTTATGAACATTGTATCTATTTTTAATATATAAATTTGCTTTCAAATGACCTTATACTTTTACTGTATGGGAGGTTATGAGCCTGCAAAGTAAAACACCCCTCTCCCCCAAACAGATTGGCCTTCCCAAATAAATGTTTAATCCTTATTCAGATCGAAAAGAATCAGTTTTATTTTATTTACTTATTATGGGTTCTTACATATAAATAATTATATATCGGTCCTGTAAGTCTGGCTGGAAGCAGGAGTCTGGCTTTCAAATGGAATGTGTGTCTAAGTGATATCCAGATGGGCTTTTTCAAACTTTATCAACTTCAGAATGAAAACATTTCGCCAGCCCTTTCAATGCGGGATGACTGGGTAACACTACCAAGGGGCAATGTGTGATCTTTCCAGCACCAAAGGGCTCAGTCTTAGTGCCCATTCTGTTTCGAGAATGACCAGATATTCTCATTATCTTACCCTCCTTTTTCCTTGCATATTATTATAGAATCAAAAGTCATGTACGGATAATCAGAGGAAGAGTGTGGTTCTTGCTTGTGTTATTGAGTCTCTTTGGTTCTCCAATAAGCGGCGCATTTGCATTAAATGGTTAAACGTACAAGAGGAATTGAGTATTCTTTCGATAGGGGAACAGGTGGACGAAACACAGTTGCATTCCAGCATTTAGTAAAGGAGTTGCAGTGAAATAAGGACAGGGGAATTAGTGTGTGTAACAATTCATTAATTTACATCAATGATTTGGATTGTAGGGTGAAGCAGTATGCTTTCAAATTTGCAGATGACACAAGCTTGGAGTAAATGAATAGCAGAGGGTTAGGTGATCCAGATTCCAGGAAAGTATTGATACTTGCCATTCGGATTGGGCAAAAAGATGGCAGATGCAATTTTACCTGAGCAAGTGTAAGGTGTTGGGGTGGAAAGAAACATGAAAATAGAGATTCACATAATGCAGGGGTAATTTTGGAGTGTGTCCACAAGGTAGAAGGATCTGGGGGTGTATAAATATGGGAGGTAAGCGGCAGCGCGATGCAATTGCAGCTATAGGAAAAGCAAATAAGTTTTACGTTGTATTCGGGGGGGATCATTTATAAATCAAAAGAGGTGTGTTAACAATGGTACACGGAATTTTAAGTGAGGCACATCTAGAAATATTAGTGTGCCGTTTTGGTCACAGGAAGGACAGATCCATAAGAAGAAGTTCAGCTGGGCTACTAGATGATTCCGGGCCGAGCTAGACTTAGCTATGAGGGAGAGTCTGAAGAGACAGGGCTTTTATACACCAAGAAAGGAGGCAGTTACGAGGAGACATAAGGAAATGTTTAAGATAATGAAAGGTAAAGATAAATAAGTTGCAGATAATATTCAACAGAGGTAGACAGTGATCGGACGAGGGGTCCCAATAGCCTGAGAGTAAAGAAGGGAGAGTTAAGATGGTAGGTAGAAGACTTTTACTCAAAGGTAGTGCACATGGACATGGCTCCCTGGAAAGGTAGTGGCAGCGAAGAAAAGATAAGTTTAAAAACAGTACATAAGTTTAAATTAGAATTCGATCGTACCTGAAAGTAATTGAGATTGAGGGGTATAGGGATGTTGGCAGGACTTTTAGGTAACTTGAGCATTGATGCAAATTGTGTGCATGTGTACGGAGTGCTGTTGGTGGAGATTCATTCATGGGTTGTTGTGGGGTTGATGTGTGTGTTTTTTAACCAATGCCCATGCCCCTCCCATGAGAAAAAAAAATAACAAAAACCTACAACTTTAATAAATAATAAAAAAACCCACAAAACACGATTTAAAAAACATATAAAATTTTTTGCATTTTCTTCTTTGGATGTTGTGTTGATAAATTTGTGTGGTGTTGATGTCACGCAGGCATGATGGGCTAATGGCTCGCACCTGTGTCTGCAATTTCCTTGTATTACTTATCCAATTTCTAACAAACTTGACATGGGGAACTAAGGGTCAACTGACCAGAGGTTGGCGACTTTCATTTTACGTCTCCTCCCCAAGGGGTTTCCGCCTTGAACAAACAACATTGGAGGTGTTTAAATGGCTTATCGGGCATTTCATGGGGGCACACGTACCAGAAGTAACTCAAAAAAAAGGGCACCTTTTGGACATCACAACATTAGGCAGGTGTGCCTCCCGCCACATTATTTGCATCATTTATACATACTTGTACATTTGATTTCGATTCGGTGAACCCAGATTCAAAATATTTAAATAATTGGTGTCGTGAACCATGTGTCCGATCAGGTTGAAATTTAAAACACATATTCCCATGACTACGAGATAATAACTGTGATGTTTCTGTGAAATGATGAAGCAGTTCAAGAGAAATAATTTCTTTAAACATTTTCATTCAATCCAATAACGGCTACCATACCATGTGACCTATTACTTATTTGTGAACACCCTGGTTATACCCAGGCTTGGGAACATGTAGTGAAGTTTCCCGTCGATCTGTCAAGCCATTCTGGAGAAGATTTTAAAGGTTTATTTCTTCAAAAAAATCATACTGCCAAAGCATATAACATATGACATCATAGGTGATAACTTTTTGTTCCTTATGATAGGTGATCATCCTGTAAAGTTTCACCCTCAATCATTTCAGCTGTTTTGGAAGAAGTTTTGTTTTATGTTTAAAACAATATGCTCTGCCAACCCACGTGACTGATAACGTCATCATCCCCCCCCCAATACAATTTAGCCCGAGATGAAAACCCCTCTAATTATTTTCCATACTGATCGGATAAAGCGTTCGACGTATAGATTATGAATTCACTTGTTTCCCATGGGGAGTCACTTGTTTTCCCTCTCGTAGTTCAATGTGATGGCACCATCACTACGCCCCTTGATGAATAATAGCGGGCATGGAATTGTCCCTAACCGGGGTAAAAACTTCTCATTTGTGGACAGGTCCTCGTTGAATCATTTGGTTGAAAGTGAGGGAGAATGGCAGCTATTTGTGGGGATGTGTGTGCAGACTGTGGGTCACCCAGATAGCCAATGGCAGAACACTGGTAGGTCACCAGAGGACCTTGGTTTATTCCAGTCAGGGCATGTAATTTCCCAAATATGCATATAAAATTAAAATTCGTGGTTGCAAAGTATTAGTGTCTAGAGTCAGTCAGTACTTATAGAAGCAGCCTTTTGCAGCAACACTGATGTGTTTTGGGTTGGTAAGGTCTCTACCACTTTCACACAGTGACCTGTGATCTTTGTCATTCCTCACATGAAAATTACTCCCAGTCTTGCAAAGTTTGATGGGGATCATCGGTGGACTGTCATCTTCGATCTCGTCATAATTGTTCATTGGGTTTCAAATAGGATTTGACTGGGTCACTCAATACATTTATTTTCTTCATTCAGCCACTCCATTGTGGCTTTAACCTTTATGCTTTGGATTATTGTCCTGCTGACATGTGCATCTCCGACCCAGTTTTCAGATTCAGAGCTGACGACCAGGTTTTCCTCAGGATTCTCTTGTTCTTTGCACCGTTCATTGTCCTTCTGTCCGACAAGCTTGCAGTTCCTGCTGTGAGAGCTGCCAACGACCATAGCTTGCAGTATGGTGGTGTTGACTGGGTGATGTGCGTGTTAAGCTTGCGCCAAGACATAACACTGAATTAGACAAAAAGTTCAAATTTTGTTTTCGTCTGATCACAAAACGTTGCTTTTCCGCATGCCTGCAGCATTATTAAGATGCTTTTTCACAAACTCCATCAGAAACTTTTTGATGGGTCTTTTTCAGGCAATGGTTCTTTCTTGCCACCTGCCCATGGAGGCCAGCTTTGTAAACGGCCAGGATAATGTTAATTGATGCAACACTGACCCCGCCCCCCCCCCATTCAAACACAAATCCTTGCAATCTTTCAAAAATCATTGTTGGATTTACAGTGGGCGTCTTCAAACCAGTTTCCTGCTGCCCAGCTGTTGAGTTTGGATGGCGCTGATCTGGGTGGAGTCTGGTGGTATTATACGTTTTCCACTTCTTATGATTGAATTCACCGTACTCAAGTGAATGAGTGACTTGAAATCTTCTTAAAAACACACTCCTGACGGTGCTTCTCCACTCACTTATGTTTGACTTTTGGATAGCTTCAATGGTCTTCATGCTGCCATGTTGGTTGACCAATTGAGCTGCAACCTTTAAAATCCCTAGATAATGACGGAAGCTTAATTTTTTTTTAGTTAAACCACTGATTACATACAGTGAAAGCTATCAAACATATTTTGTGACCTTTCTAAACAAATAATTTACTCTTGAAATGATTTAGGGATAATTAGGCAAAGGGTTTGAAAACTTTTGAAATTGAGAATATCGGGGATTTTCTCTGTTAATCTAACTTATTCACTTTTATTGAATTTTTTTGCTTATAACTTTGGAGTATCTTGTGAAGACTCCACATAATTAAGTTTGATTTGAAAGCATCATGAATAAGCTCAGATGGCATCAAATTTTGAAAACTTTGGAGGGGGAGTAATACTTTTTGCAGGCCACTGTAACTCCCAAGTCTGGTGAAATTTCGCAAAACCGTTTAGAGAGATAGCTTGACTGGACGTACAAAGACAGATAAGAAGACGGAGCGAATTACAATATCGCCATTTCATTTTATAAGCGGGTGACATAATAATAAAATAATAATAATAATAATAACAATAACAGAGAAAAACAATAGGTTACCGCAGTCCATTCGACTGGGTACCCTAATAATAACAGGGGGATGCAGGAATGGCGTAGCAGTATGCACACTCGCTCTACTATCTAGCCTGGCTTGAAGGTATGCCCAGCTTAGAACTGTCGTCCCGGTGTTTCACATGTGTGTGCCGTCTCTTGGTTGATGTTAAACTATGCAATTCCGTAGCTGGTATGATTTTGTGATGTAAAAAACATTCCACGGTGTCCGCTCGCTAGGAATAGGCGAGCTTATCTCCGCACAAGGGAAAATTCCGAATTCCTGCTTACATTAAGTCAACGTTAGGACTGACAGCCAGTTTGTGAAATACTTGAGTCAAAACTTCCCTGCCAACCCACAAGAACATGTGAATAATTGTGGCTACTAATGAAGAAGAAGAAGAGGAAAGAAGAGGAAAATAATCTTACACACATTATATCGTCCAAGAGCACTGCACATGCCCCCCCCATCCGGCTGCTAACGGTGTTTTCTCGTAAGAGAGACATGAACAAGTAGGAGATGGTAATCATCTATTGTGCTCCAACTGTTGTGTGAAGTTTTGGGAAAATTCATCGACTTTGTCAGAACTCAAATTTTTCTCCATCTCATCAAGCACCCTACTACCAACTGCTAAACTGTTGATTTGCAGGTACATATCAGCACAAGAAAAGGCACGACACTCATCCAGAAGAATAAGCACTAAATGGCGAACCTAGCACATGTGCACAAGTTTTAAATGAGATTAAATCTTTTGAACAAAAATAAATTGCACAAAATTGTTAACCTATTTCACA
>CM068956.1:152550709-152580220 GCA_035128595.1 Eptatretus atami | reverse complement strand
CTGTACCGCGTGGACAGAATATTGACAGTTTATGATGCGTTAAGGCATCCGTAGCAGGTTTCCGGAGTTGGCGAGGAAGCTACGACTGAATTCCGGTTTTCGGCGGACGCGCGACTGCGATTGGGCTGAAGCGGTCGAGCGTAGGCCGTCCGAACCGGCAAATTCGTAAAACAATTATATATATATTATATATACAATACATATATATACATATACACATATATACATATACACATATATATATACATAATATACATATAATTAATAATACATAATATATATAATATACATATACATCATATATACATACATTATACATATAATCCATATATATACACACACATGTATATATATATATATATATATATATATATATATATATATATATATATATATATATATACATACATACAAAGCTTGGGAAAACCACATTTCAGAGTTGGCCTAAAAAGCCAATGCCGACTGGGCATCCTCCGTCGTACAAAGTCCTTCCTTGACACAGCTGCACTTCTATCCACCTACAAGGCCTACATCTGCAGCTTGAGGGAGTACTGCTTTCCCCTCTGGGTTGGCTCCCATGCCTCATCTTGTTCAGCTTGATGCCGTGGATACAAAGGCCAACATGATTATTGGAATCTCCCGTGATGAAACCGAGTCGATGGGCCTATCACTTCACCATCACAGACAGGTCAGTGGTCTGTCCCACTTCCACCGCCTCTCTGTCCACAGGTCTTCAAAAAGCTGTTCACCATCACAGATCTTCCCCAAAACAAAACTATGATCATTTCTACCCTTGTTAACCCCACCCTCTTGATGTTCTCTGGAGTACATATATATATATATATATATATATATATATATAAATATATATATACAGTGCCTTCGAAAAGTATTCACACCCCTCGACTTTTGTCACATTTTGTTGTGTTACAAACTGAATTTAAAAAGCATTAAATATAAAAAAATTTGTCAACGATCTACACAAAATACACCATACAATGATAAAATGAAAGCATGCTTTTAGAATTTTTTATAAATTAATCAAAAAATGAAAAGCTGAAATGTCTTGCATCAATAAGTATTTAACACCTTTGCTATGACACTCCAAATTGAGCTCAGGTTCGTTCATCCAATTTCCTTTGATTGTCCTTGAGATGTCTCCACAACTTGATTGGAGTCCACTTGTGGCCAATTCAATTGATTGAACATAATTTAGAAAGAAACACACCTTTCTATATAATGTCCCACAGTTGACAGTGCATGTCAGAGCAGAAACTCCACCATGAAGTTTATGGAATGCCGAGATGCAATTACGAGGAAGCATAGATCTGAGGAAGGGTATAACACAATTTCTAGAGTGTTGAAAGTTCCCAAGAGCACAGTGAGCTCCATCTTTTGGAAATGGAAAGAATGTGGAACTACCCAGACTCTTCCTAGAGCTGGCCATCTGACCAAACTGAGCAACTGGACAAGAAGGACCTTGGTCAGGGAGGTGACCAAGAACCCAATGACCACTCTGACAGAACAACAGAGTTCCTTGGATGAGATGGAAGAACCTGCTGGAAGGACAACAATATCTGGAAGCACTTCACAAATCGAGGCCTTATTGGAGAGTGGCCAGAGAGAAGCCACTCCTGAGAAAAAGGCACATGACAGCATGCCAAGAGTTTGCAAAAAGGCACATGAAAGACTGAGAGGATGAGGCAAAAAGATTATGTGGTTTCATGAGACGAAAATTTAACTCTTTGGCCAGAATGCAAAGTGCCATGTCTGGCAGAAACCAAGCACAGTTCATCACCCATCTAACACTATCCCTACAGTGAAGCATGGTAGTGGCAGCATCATGCTATGGGGATGCTTTTCAGCGGCAGGGACTGTGAGACTTGTAAGGATAGAGGAACAATGAATGTAGTCAAATACAGGCAAATCCTTGAAGAGAACCTGCTTCAGAGTGCAAAAGGCCTTAGACTGCAGCGAAGTTTTACATTCCAACAGGACAATGATCCCAAGCATACAGCCAAAGCAACACTGGAATGGCTTCAGAACAAGAATGTGAACATATTTGAGTGCCCAGCCAAAGCCTAGATTTGAATCCCATTGAAAATATGTGCAAAAACTTGAAGATTGCTGTTCATCACACTCCCCACCCAACTTGACAGAGCTTGAGCAAATGTGCAAGGAAGAATGGGAGAAACTCCCAAATCCAGATGTGCAAAGCTGATAGACATACCCAAGAAGACTCGAAGCTGTAATCATTGACAAAGTGCTCTACAAAGTAATGACTCAGGGTTGGGGGGGGGGCTGAATACTTATGAAAGTTAGATATTCCTGTATTTCATTTTCAATAAATTTGGAAAAATCTTTAAAAACATGCTTTCATTTTGTCATTATAGGGTATTTTGTGTAGATCAGTGGCAAAAAATTTTCATTTAATCTATTTCAGATTCAGGCTGTAACACAAGATAATGTGAAAAAGTCAAGGGGCATGAATACTTTTTGAAGGCACTGTAAGTAGTTTAGAGCTTTGGCTCTGAGTGAAACTAAGAATGCAACACAATTAACCATTTTAAAGTCCTTCAAATCATTTAAATTGATAGATCAATTTAAACTCTTCCAGTCCGTGGGGACGGGTACGTTTGCTTGTGAAGCATAACACGAAAAACTTACGGCTCATTGTGGAACTGAGTAATGAAGTCATCATCCAATTCAGGAGGTAGAAGCATTGATGTGGAGAGAATCTCTATTCGTTCTTGAGGGATAAGCAACTCACAACGATGAGCAAGATAGAGACACATAATAGCACAGCCAAGTCTGTTTTGACTTGATATGCTTTCTGTATCAGCAACAAACTCCTCGATTAGTCTTCTGAGTAAATCGTTCCACATTGCCTTGGCCTGGTAATATAAAAAAAAAGAAAAGAAAAAAGTTATTATTCATGCAGGATCAGTTTTGTTTGTCGATTTTTAAATAAACCTTGTGATTCTTAAAAGTTGATTTCATGTAACCAAAATCACATAAATTAACCAACGTAGCACAACACCACACAGCCACACACACACAACACACACACACACACATTGCTTCCCAACAATCAGGGGTACTCCTATGGGAGAACAGGGTTTATTCTTCTTCCAAATTGTCCAAAAGAAGAGAGGGGTTTTGCTGTCAACACCGTATGCTACAAGGACTGTGACGCTCCCCCTCTCCTGCCAGTTCCCACCACGTTTGAGACAGGAAGAACAAAGACCAGACAACTAACCCTGTCCTTGACATTTGACAAACTCACAGGATGACATCCATATATACAGATGCTTAGTAGGACAGCGTAGGACAGAGTAGGACAATGTAATATCCTTATCGTGAATGCAAATAGGAGTCTACACCTTCATCCTAACTCACCCTGCTCACCCACTCACCCCCCCCCCTCACTCCACCTTCTCCCTGTAATGCTCTGGTTGTTCCCTCAAGATAAGTTCACTTTATTCTCACCTTTTCTTGCATATATGGCAGTTCCCAAAAATGGACTTTGGTACCAAGAGTCAAATGGCTTGAGTCGATTGTGTAAACAAATGAACAAAGTTGGTGGAGCCATGATGCAAAATTAAATCTTCCATCCAATTCAGTTCGCAATCTTACAAGGAAGTGATTCAAGAATATTTTTCCAGACCATATTTTTCCCTTTGCCTTTTCGGAATCTTCAATTGGAATATGATGAATCTTTTCACTCCAAAGTTTTTTTAAGTACTTTGTTATGCCTTCTTTTGGAGGAGCACAAATAACATCATCAAACTGCAACCATAGACCTGTGCACCAGGATGGAGGTGGGGGGAGGGGGCATGGAGGAGAAACGAGTAGATATACCAATTAATGTCCTGATAAGATAGCTCAGAAAGTAAAATACTCAGCTTTGAGATGTCTAATCTAGACCGATTTCTGAAGATAGCAAACCACACAGTTTACTTGTGAATTATATGATTCAACTGTAGCAATGCTCTGGTCGATAGGAGATGAGAATGGAAACAATGATGGACATCAAGAAAATTGTACTTGATGTTAAGAATGTTTTTTAAAAAGTGTCTAAAATACAAATATTTTGCTGCAGTGGGTGTCGAAAATGTGAGAGGAATAAATGGGAAAGACAACAAGGGTTGAGCATAAAACCGTATTTGAAATATCAAGAGAAAGGATTTAAAGAAAAAAGTCCTCAAAACAGCTCGTGTCTTCATACAGTGGCCTGCAAAAGTATTCACTCCCAACCAATAATGCCACATTGAGATGAATTACGAATTAAATAGAAACAATTTTTCAAATGAATTTTTTTATTCATAATTGAAAAGATCAAACTAAATACTGTTATAGTTGAAAGAGGTTACATGTCAGGAATATCTGCAAAAAACATGTGTACAAATCAAAATTCACTGGTTGGAAAAGTATTCAGCCCCTTACGTCAGAACTTGGTGGAAGCAACTTTTGCAGCAGAGTGATTTGAGTCTTTTTGGGTAGGTCTCCACCAGCTTTGCACAGTGAGATGGTGAAATCTTTTCCCATTCTTCACGTGAAAATTACTCCAGTTCTGCCAAGTTTGATGGGGATCATCAATGGACTGCAATCTTCGAGTCTCATCACAAATGTTCAATTGGGTTGAAGACAGGACTTTGACCGAGCCACTCAGGAATATTTATTTTCTTCTTATTCAGACACTCCAGTGGGGCTTGAGTTTTGTGCTTTGGATCATTGTCCTGCTGAAATGTGAATCTCCTATCCAGGTTCAGATTCATGGCTGACTCAAGCAGGTTTTCATCAAGGATTCGCCTGTACTTTGCACTGTGCATTGTCCCTTCTAGCCTGACAAGCTTGCCAGTTCCTGCTAATAAAAAGCAGCCCCACAACATGATGCTGTCACCACGTTTGACAAGGGGAATGATGTTGACCGAGTGATGTGCAGTGTTAGGCTTGCACCAGACGTAATGCTTTGAATTGAGACCAAAAGGTTCGATTTTTGTCTCGTTTGACCACAACACTTTTCTGCACATGCCTGGAATATCATTAAGATGCTTTTTCACAAACTACATCTGAGCTTTTAGAAGCAACATTTTCAGTATTGGCTTCTTTCTTGCCACCTATCCACAGAGGAACAGGGTATTGTTGATTGATGAACACCGACCTCCATCTCAGACATAGAGCCTTGCAGATCTTTCAAATTCATTGTTGGATTTACAGTGACATCCCAAACCAGTTTCCTGCATGCTCAGCTGCTGAGTTTAGATGGGCAACCTGCTCTGGGTAGAGTCTGGGTGGTTATGATACGTCTTCCATTTCTTAATGATTGATTTCACCATACTCAAAGAGATAATGAGTGACTTTTAAATCTTCTTGTAACCCACTCCTGAACGGTGCTTCTCCACCCACTTTATGTCTGACTTCTTTGGAAAGCTTATTGGTCTTCATGCATGCCTTGTTGGTTGACCACCTTAAAACTCCTTAGATAAGTAGGGGAGCTTAATTTTTAGTCCAATGATGATTATGATGTTGTTCTCAAACTGTATTTCTCATGGCTAGTTGATCCCAAGAACTGCCACTTATAACTGTGAGCAGTGATTTCTATGTGGGTGCTTACAAAACTGCGAACCATGAGGAATAAAGGGTGATAAGTATGATGTCAAAGTTCACATGGTTTGGTAGCCATATTGGATTGAAGGAAAACATTTAAAAATATTTTTCTCTGGAACCACTTCACCAAATGATGTGAAACTTCAAATATATCATCCACTTCCCATGCTGAAAAAAGTTTTATAATAATGATGTCATTGGTCACATGGTTTGACAGCCATATTGGATTGAAGGAAATCCTATAAAAAAACAAATGTTCTTCCCTGAAAACACTTAACTGATGACGTTTTAGTTACAAACTTTTATCGCCATAGGTACTCGATTATATACTTAGTTTTGCATCGAGTGGTTTAGCGGTTTCAACGAAACAATTTTAAAAAGATTTTCCTTCAATCCAATATGGCTGCCAGTCCATGTGACTGATCATGTTTTTGTTATCAAACGTTTATCTCCATGTGTAGTCAATGCCACAGTTAAAGTTTCGCATCGATCAGTTGTGCGGTTTGAGAGAAGATATCTTTAAGGTTTTCGTTAAAATCCAATATGGCTGCCACAACGCATGACCGATGATGTCATCGTTATCATACATACTACATGTCCCAATGGTAGTTAATCGTAGATGTGAAGTTTGGCATCAATTGGTTAAGTGGTTTCAGAGAAGATATTTTTAAAAGATTTTCCTTCAATCAATTATGGCTGCCAGACCATAATTATGGCTGCCAGACCATAAAAGGTTCACATGTCAAAAATAATCTGGTAGACTTCAGTCAAAGAACTAGATGCACAGTCTGAATTAGATGCAGACAAATAACTAGATGCACAGTCTGGATTCTGGATTTCCACATGTCAAGAAATCTTTGTCCATTCAGTTCACAGTGAGATGGTGAACTACAACTTTAAATAAATAAAACGACCAATGACGTTTTAGTCATAAAAATTTAATCACCATAGCTATTCACTGACATTCATAAAGATTTGCGTCGATCGTTTGAGCGTTTTGAGAGAAGAAGGTTTTTAATTGTTTTGCTAAAATCCAATATGGCCGCCAAACCACATCATTAATGACATCATAGTTATCAACCTTTTTCCACATGGGTACTCGGTAGTGGTCCAAAGTTTCGACATTCCGATTTTATAAATGTGGCACCTCTCTAAAATGTTCCATATAATGAGAAAAATAATCCAGCAAAAAAAAAAAAATTTTTTTTTTAATCAGCTCGATCGAAGAATATTTAGAGTTCGCAACCGAGTGTTGAAGTTTAAACCTCGAAATATTCTTCGATCAAGCTGATTTTTTTTCATTAATTATCTTCTCATTATATGGAACGTATTGGGGAGGTAGCTCATTTAAAAAAAATCGGAACATCGAAACTTTGGACCACCCTAGTATTGTCATTCCTGTAAGGTTTTGCATTGATCTGTTCCACCATTTTCCGATAGTTTTTTTTTTTAAGGTTTTTGTTTGTTTTTCAAAAAAAAAAACCTGCCAAACCATGTCACCAATGATGTCATCAATTTAATTCACTGTCATGTTCTTTGTAGTCACCCTCAAAACTTTTCGTATTGATCGGATAAAGTGTTCGATGCCTCCAATTACGATGTCATAATTAGGGCACTGATGACCATCATTTTCGAATGTTCTCCATACACAGTTCTTGACCTGTTCTCACTTTCCATTTTTTTTCGTACATTGGTTCCAGAGATGATGTCCAAATAGTTATCATTAAAAAAATATTCATGGGTAGGTGCTCCTTTGTTGAAACTTTCATGTCAATCGCTCAAGCAGTTGCGGAGAAAACAAATATAAAAGTGAATAAAGGTGAAAAAGTGAGGGGGAAGCTTTTTTTTTATCCGTACAAAAACAATAGGGTACCCTTCGGTAACGTAAAAATAATTATCCGGACAAAAATAATCTGGTAGACTTCAGTCAAAGAACTAGATGCACAGTCTGAATTAGATGCAGACAAATAACTAGATGCACAGTCTGGATTCTGGATTTTCACATGTCAAGATGTTAACATTGCAACAAATATCATGCCAAGAAAAAGCACATTCAGGTGAAATAATATTTGATGAAAAAAAAAACTCACCATTTTTTCCCCAATCATTAGGTATATGCAAGACTCTATTGAATGCACATTCTTCAGAAGACTTGTAAATGAACTCCTGACGTACTTCCTTATCATTCAAGCAAACGGCGTACGCGTAAGTGAATGGTGCATCATTTTTCAGTTCACTTAGTCTCACCGAGGTGCGGCCTTCCAAAAGAAATACATTGTTTTTACACCTGGAGATGCAGACACAATGAGATATATTAACAAACTGCACATCATAAGAAGGAACGATTTATGATCACCATGTTGCTACGTCCATTATTTTCTAGCTCGGTATCACCATAAAATACATACGAGAAAGCTTGCACAGGACAGGAGTACATGAATATAAATACGAACGATCAAATATGCCCGATGATATATCAGTTGATAAATAATTCCAAAGCGCCTTTGAGCACAGTTAACCAACTAGAAGGGCACTCGGTAGAGCGCATACTTCCGCCCAGTAATGCCTGATCCAAGAGAACATATCAGGCCCAATACATTTTTGAAATATCATGCTATATATCGTTTTTGAGCCCGATCTCTCAATGGTGAAGAATCACTTTAAAAAAATTCAAGTAGTCGGATCCGGATCCGGATCTTCACCATAATCAAATCAATTTGTCCTGGTCACACACCCAACCTGTCTACCAAGTTTCATCCGAATCCGTCCACAACTTTTTGAGACATCGTGCGATATATTAGTTTAACCCTATCTCTCAATGTGGTGAAGAATCACTGAAAAATTATCAGATCCGGATCCGCATCTTCACCAAAATTGAATCACTTTTTCCTTGTCACACACCCAACATGTCTACCAAGTTTCATTCGAATCCGTCCACAACTTTTTGAGACATCGTGCGATATATTAGTTTAACCCTATCTCTCAATGGTGAAGAATCACTTTAAAATTATCAGATCCGGATCCGCATCTTCACCAAAATTGAATCATTTCTTCCTTGTCACACACCCAACATGTCTACCAAGTTTCATTCGAATCTGTCCACAACTTTTTGAGATATCATGCTATATATCCTTTTTGGCCCTATCTCTCAATGGTGAAGAATCACTTAAAAAATTGCAGTAGTCGGATCCGGATCCGGATCCTCACCAAAATCTAATCAGTTCGTCCTTGGCACACGCCGAACCTGTCCACAAAATTTAATCAGGATCCGTCCACAGCTTATTAAGATATCATGTACACAAACAAACAGACAAACAGACAGAAAGGTGTGAAAACATTACCTCCTTCACCTTCGGTGGTGGAGGTAATAAAGATAAATTAATAAAAACATGTGTTTCAGATGAATTCAGAGTGAGGTAAGAGGAGGTTATTATTTTAATGCAGATGTCGAGGCTCAGAACAGCAGAATATCAGGGCAAAGAATCAAAAGTAAAAAGTGGAGCAATGGGGTGTGGATGCAAATTTCTCCAAAATTAGCATTATGGGTTTAAGGGTGATAAAAAGATATAAAAAATGTTGCCAATTAAACTTGATTGATAATTAATTTGAAAAAGTAAATGTTTTTAGCATATAGCACAATGTATTGTTATAACCCTTTAATGGAAAATGTATTAAAATACAACATGATTATTACATCTATGTGTTTGAACATGTATCTATTTTTAATAATATATATTTGCATTTCAAATGACCTTATACCTTTTTACTGTATTGGAAGGTTATGAGCCTGCAAAGTAAAACACCCCTCTTCCCCAAAACAGATTGGCCTTCCAAATAATGTTTAATCTTTATTCAGTCGAAAAGAATCATGTTATTTTATTTAGCTTATTATGGGATTCTTACATATAAATAATTATATATCGGTGCCTGTAAGTCTGGCTGGAAGCAGGAGTCTGGCTTCAATGGAATGTGTGTCTAAGTGATATCCAGATGGCTTTTCAAACTTTTATCAACTTCAGAATGAAAAACATTTCCCAGCCCTTTCAAATCGGGCTGACCGGGATAACCACTACCAAGGGGCAATGTGTGATCTATTCCAGCAACCAAAGGGCTGCAGTCTTAGTGCCATTCTGTTTCGAGAATGACCAGATATTCTCATTATCTTACCCCTCCCTTTTTCCCTTGCATATTATATAAGAACTCAAAAAGTCCATGTACGGGATAATCAGAGGAAGAGTGTGTTGCTTGCTTGTGTTATTGAGTCTCCTTTGGTTCTCCATACGCGCATTTGCATTAAATGGTTCAAACGTACAAGAGGAATTGAGTATTCTTCGATAGGGGAAACAGGTGGACGAAAACACAGTTGCATTCCAGCAAGTAAAGGAGTTGCAGGTGAAATAAGGACAGGGAATTAGTGTGTGTAAAACAATTCATTATTTACATCAATGATTTGGATAGCAGGGTGAAGAGTAGGCTTTCCAAATTTGCAGATGACACAAAGCTTGGAGGTAAAGTGAATAGCAGAGGGTTTAGTGATCAGATTCAGGAAAGTATTGATACTTGCATAGATTGGGCAAAAGATTGGCAGATGCAATTTAACCTGAGCAAGTGTAAGGTGTTGGGGGTGGGAAAGAACAATGAAAATAGAGATTACATAATGCAAGGGGTAATTTTGGAGTGTGTCACACAGGAGAAGGATCTGGGGGTGGTAATAAATATGGGAGGTAAGCAGGCAGCGCGATGCAATGCAGCTATAGGAAAAGCAAATAAGGTTTTACGTTGTATTCGGAGGGGGATCATTTATAAATCAAAAGAGGTGGTGTTAACAATGTACAGGAATTTAGTGAGGCCACATCTAGAATATTGTGTGCCGTTTTGGTCACCAGGAAGGACAGATGCCATAGAGAAGGTTCAGCTCAGGGCTACTAGATGATTCCGGGCCGAGCTAGACTTAGCTATGAGGAGCGGCTGAAGGAGACAGGGCTTTATACACCAGAAAGGAGGCAGTTACGAGGAGACATAATGGAAATGTTTAAGATAATGAAAGGTAAAGATAAAATAAGTGCAGATGAATTATTCAACAGAGTAGACAGTGATCGGACCAGGGGTCATAGCCTGAGAGTAAAGAAGAGGAGAGTTAAGATGGTAGTAAGGCAGGGGACTTTTACTCAAAGGGTAGTGAACACATGGAATGGCCTCCCTGGAAAGGTAGTGGCAGCAGAAAGAAAAGATAAGTTTAAAACAGTACATAAGTTTAAATTAGAATTCGATAGGTACCTGAAAGTAATTGAGATTGAGGGGTATAGGGATGTTGGCAGGACTTTTAGGTAACTTGAGCATTGATGCATTGTGTGCATGTGTACGGAGTGCTGTTGGTGGAGATCTCATCAAGTGGGTGTTGTGGGGTTGATGTGTGTGGTTTTTTTTTAACCAAGCCCATGCCCCCTCCCATGAGAAAAAAAAAAATACAAAAACTACAACTTTAATAAATAAATACAAAAACCCACAAAAACACGATTTAAAAAAATATAAATTTTTTGCATTTTCTTCTTTGGATGTTGTGTTGATAAATTTGTGTGGTGTTGATGTCACGCAGGCATGATGGGCTGAATGGCCTCCACCTGTGTCTGATTTCCTTGTATTACTTATCCAATCTCTAACAAACTTGACATGGGGACTAAGGGTCACCTGACAGAGGTTGCAGCGACTTCATTTACGTCTCCCTCCCCAAGGGGTTTTCCGCCTTGAACAAACAACATGTGAAGGTGTTTAAATGGCTTATCGTGGCATTTCATGGGGCACACGTACCAGAAGTAACTCGAAGGGCACTCTTTGACATCACAACATTAGCAGGTGTGCCTCCGCCCACATTATTGCATCATTATACATACTTGTACCAAGTTTGATTTCGATTCGTGAACCCAGATTCAAAATATTAAATAATTGGTGTCGTGAACCATGTGTCCGATCAGGTTGAAATTTAAAACACATATTCCCCATGACTACGAGATAATAACTGTGATGTTTCATGTCGAATGATGAAGCAGTTCAAGAGAAATAATTTCTTTAAACATTTTCATTCAATCCAATACGGCTACCATACCATGTGACCTATTACTTATTTGTGAACACCCTGGTATCCCCAAGGCTTGGGGAACATGTAGGTGAAGTTTCCCGTCGATCTGTCAAGCCATTCTGGAGAAGATTTTTAAAGGTTTATTCTTCAAAAAAAATCATACCTGCCAAAGCATATAACATATGACATCATAGTTGGGATAACTTTTTGTTCCTTAGGATAGGTGATCATCCCTGTAAAGTTTCACCTCAATCCATTCAGCTGTTTTGAAGAAGGTTTTGTTTTTATGTTTAAAACAATATGCCTGCCAAACCACGTGACTGATAACGTCATCAATCCCCCCCCCCCCCAATACAATTTAGCCTGAGATGACCCTCTAATTATTTTCATACTGATCGGATAAAGCGTTCGACGTATAGAATTATGATGTCACACTTGTTTCCCATGGGGAGTCACTTGTTTCCCTCTCGTAGTCAATGTGTGGCACCATACTACGCCCCCTGTGATGAATAATAGCGGGCATGGAATTGTCCCCATACCGGGGTAAAAACCTCTCATTTGTGGACAGGTCCTCGTTGATCCTTTGGTTGGCAGTGAGGGAGAGAATGGCAGCTATTTGTGGGAGAATTGTGTGTGCAGACTGTGGGTCACCCAGATAGCTCAGATGGCAGAACACTGGTAAGGTTCACCAGAGGACCTTGGTTTTATTCCCAGTCAGGGCATGTAATTTTCCCAAATATGCATATAAAATTAAAATTCAGTGGTTGCAAAAGTATTCAGTGTCTTAAGTCAGTCAGTACTTGATAGAAGCACCTTTTGCAGCAACGACTGATGTGTTTTGGGGTAGGTCTCTACCAGCTTTCACACAGTGAGATGGTGAAATCTTTGTCCATTCTTCACATGAAAATTACTCCAGTTCTGCAAAGTTTGATGGGGATCATCGGTGGACTGCAATCTTCGAGTCTCGTCATAATTGTTCAATTGGGTTCAAATCAGGATTTTGACTGGGTCACTCAATAACATTTATTTTCTTATTCAGCCACTCCATTGTGGCTTTACCTTTATGCTTTGGATTATTGTCCTGCTGAAATGTGCATCTCCGACCCAGTTTCAGATTCAGAGCTGACGACCAGGTTTTCATCAAGGATTCTCTTGTTCTTTGCACCGTTCATTGTCCCTTCTGTCCTGACAAGCTTGCCAGTTCCTGCTGATGAAAAGCTGCCACCACCATGCTTGACAGTATGGATGGTGTTGACTGGGTGATGTGCAGTGTTAAGCTTGCGCCAGACATAACACTGAATTTAGACCAAAAAGTTCAAATTTTGTTTCGTCTGATCACAAAACGTTGCTCCGCATGCCTGCAGCATTATTAAGATGCTTTTTCACAAATTCCATCAGAACTTTTTGATGGGTCTTTTTCAGCAATGGCTTCTTTCTTGCCACCTGCCCATGGAGGCCAGCTTTGTAAAAGGCCAGGATAATGTTAATTGATGAACACTGACCCCCCCCCGCATCTCAAACACAAATCCTTGCAGATCTTTCAAAATCATTGTTGGATTTACAGTGGCGTCTCAAACCAGTTTCCTGCTTGCCCAGCTGTTGAGTTTGGATGGGCGACCTGATCTGGGTGGAGTCTTGGTGGTATTATACGTTTTCCACTTCTTAATGATTGATTTCACCGTACTCAAAGGGATAATGAGTGACTTTGAAATCTTCTTATAACCCACTCCTGAACGGTGCTTCTCCACCACTTTATGTTTGACTTCTTTGGATAGCTTCATGGTCTTCATGCTTGCCATGTTGGTTGACCAATTGAGCTGCACCTTAAAACTCCCTAGATAAGTGAGGAAGCTTAATTTTTTTTAAGTTAAACCACTGATTACATACAGGTGAAAGCTATCAAACATATTTTGTGACCTTTCAAACAAATAATTTACTCCTTGAAATGATTTAGGGATAATTAGGCAAAGGGTTTGAAAACTTTTGCAATTGAGAATCATCGGATTTTCTCTGTTAATCTAACTTATTCACATTTTATCTGAATTTTTTTGCTTTATCACTTTGGAGTAGCTTGTGAAGACTCCACATATTAAGTTTGATTTGAAAGCATCATGAAATAAGCTCAGATGGCATCAAATTTTGAAAACTTTGGAGGGGGATGAATACTTTTGCAGGCCACTGTAACTCCCAAGTCTGGTGAATTTCTGCAAAACCGTTTAGGAGATAGCTTGACGGACGTACAAAGACAGATAGACGGAGCGAATTACAATATCGCCATTTCATTTTATAAAGCGTGGTGATCATAATAATAATAATAATAATAATAATAATAACAATAAACAGAAGAAAAACAATAGGTTACCCAGTCCATTCGACTGGGTACCCTAATAATAACACGGGGGATGGCAGGATGGCGTAGCAGTATGCACACTCGCCTCTAAGCTATCTAGCCTGGGCTTGAAGGTATGCCCAGCTATAGACTGTCGTCCCGGTGTTTCACAATGTGTGTGCCGTCTCTTGGTTGATGTTAAACTATGCATTCCGTAGGCTGGTATGATTTGGTGGATGTTAAACATTCCACGGTGTCCCTCGCTAGGAATAGGCGAGCTATCTCCGGCACCAGGGACAAATTCCGAATTCCTGCCCTTACCTTAGTCGAACGTTAGGACTGACCAGCCAGTTTGTGAAATACTTGAGCCAAACTTCCCCCTGCCAACCCCACAAGAACATGTGAATAATTGTGGCTACTAATGAAGAAGAAGAAGAGGAAGAAGAGGAAAAATAATCTTAACACACCATTATCGTCCACGCACGTGCACATGCCCCCCCCCCCCCATCCCCGGCTGCTCGAACGGTGTTTCTCGTAGAGAGACATGAACAATAGGAGATGGTATCATCTAATTGTGCTCCAATGTTGTGTGAAGTTTTGGGAAAATTAATCGACTTTGTCAAGAACTCAAATTTTTCTCCATCTCAATCAAGCACTCCTACTACCAACTGCTAATGTTGATTGCAGTACATATCAGCACAAGAAAAGGCACGACACTCATCCAGAAGATAAGCACTAAATGGCCGAACTCTAGCACATGTGCACAAGTTTTAAATGAGATTATCTTTTGAACAAAAATAAATTGCACAAAATCTGTTAACATATTTCACAAAATTTCATTTCAAGTAATAATGTTTGTAATGAATGTAAAAGTGCATTTACATTATAACAGTCAAGAAAAAACACACTTTTCAAGAACAGTCATGGTTGCCATATTGACCCATTCTCCAGCAGACTTTTGTAATATCACCACTTTTTGTCGTCGTTCATTGAACTGAAATTCATTTGCCAAGACAGCAACAAAAACTACAGTGACGTCTTCCTTTGCAGGAGGTTGTACTTGTTTTTCTTTAATATCCTGCAGGCTGAGGGAAATGATAAAATAAAGTACAAAGCAATCAAGTCTGTTTTGCCTTTGGAAAGTTGAAAGTACAACACAGGAAGTCATGTAATGCAAGTGATTAAGCTTCTTTCAATATATTTATAAAATTGTATGATTCAGAACTTGTACCTGTATATCATTCATCAATGATTATATCAACAAAGATTTGGATAAGATGATTAAGGTTGTGATGGATATAGTTGTTATTGCAATACTACAATTTCGGGGATGGCCACCCGAAAGAGCAATTTCAAAACATCCAAAGTTTGCAAAACCCTTCAATTTTCATATTTGAAAACACACAATCACTTTATCAGAAAGTCTGAAGCTTAAATTTAAGTGGAATAATAAAATAATTGCACTTCTTCAGTTAAAAGTTTTAAAAATTGTCCGAACTGACCAGTAAATATGGCCAGTTACTATAAAAAAGTAGTTTTGTTAGTCCAAGTAAATGACTTGTTTGTTACGTCTCGCTGGCAATAAATTAAGGTACGAGATAATAAAATGATCAATATCAGGAAGGTGGGAAGGGGGGAGGGGTTGGTTTTTTTTGTATACATAGTCGAGGCTCATGGAAGAGCTAGTCCACTGAACGGATCAGGACGGAACAGGACGCAAAAACACATGCATGGGGTGGACAAGATGGATCCAGAAGGAAACTCCAAGGAGGGAAAATTGGAAAGAGGAGATTGCGGTGGGGTTAACGAGGGGAGAAAATATCATGGTTTTGAATTGGGGATGATCTGAGATGGTGGTGAACAGCTGTCTTGAGGACTTGGAGGGAAGGATGAGGTTAAAGAGGATGTGGAAGTCGATTCCACAGGCGGTAAAACGCGTTGGCGTTGATGTTTCAAATTGGAAAAAGGGGTTAGATGGGGTGTATTCTCTCCCCCAACTTGTTCAATCTGTATAGTGAGTACATCATGAGGAAATCAAACTTGGATGACAAAGAGGTTGGAGTCAGGATTGGAGGAAGATGCATCAACAATGTAACAATCTAAGGTGTGTTGATTCCACATTGTTGACAGAAAGTAAAGAAGGATTGATGAAACTACTGCAGATGGTGAAGGAGGAAAGTGGAAAAGCTGGTCTTTATCTAAACCTTAAAAAAAGACTAAAATCTTGTCAACAGAGAAGATTGATGTGTTCAGATTGGGAGACTATATGTGCTTCTAGTCAATACAAAAGGCCACCTCTATTATATATTGTGAACCGTGGTGTCTGTCAGTGCGTTCATCTGTCTCCCGTTTACGGCGGCCGCTTCCCACGCTGCGTTTGAAAAGCCAAACATTCACTTTTGAAATGACAGAAGAACAGGCATGAATAATGTTGATGCCAAATATTTCGCAAGCAGGATATTTTAACCCCCTTTTAGATAAATTAAAACTCTGCCGCCTGATGTTTCACCACCATTTAGTGGTGTGCGGTATAAGTAGGTCAGAGCTTCGGCTCTGAGTGAAACCAAGAATGCAACACAATTAAACTTTTAAAGTCCATGTAATAATATAAATTGCTAGATTAACTTAAACTTTTCCCGTCACTGGGGACGGGTACTTTTGCTACCTTTTCCCATCACTGGGGACGGGTACTATTGCTACCTTTTCCCATCACTGGGGACGGGTACTTTTGCTACCTTTTCCCGTCACTGGGGACGGGTACTTTTGCTACCTTTTCCCGTCACTGGGGATGGGTACTTTTGCTAGCTTTTCCTGTCACGAGGGATGGGTACTTTTGCTTGTAACCAAATAAAATTAGAATATTTTTCTTATTCTCCAATGGTTTGTGGTTTGTTTCGGCAAGAGTGTATTTAGCCGATGTAACCAGACTCGTTGTTGTAATGATTACCATGTCGGCTCTGAGTCTGGGAGGTCAGTGGTTCAAACCCCAGCCGAGTCATACCAAAGACTATAAAATGTTACGTGCTGCTTCCATGCTTGAGGCTCAGCATTTAAAAGGATAGAACAATGGACAAGCAATGGCAAACCACTCAGTATAACCCAAGAAACTGTTGTGGCAGCACCAACGCTCTGTGAAGAGTATGGTACATCAAAATAAAAAAGGCCAGCCCGATTGTGTGGGAGTGAAACTTGGACAATGAGATGGAAGAGGAAAGAAGAATAGAAATTACGGATATGGGGATGTTAAGATGGTTGTGTGGTATTTCATGGAAAAATGCATGATGGAGTGTAGCTCTCTGAAATCATTATTTATCTGTATATAATTTGGTGGGTTTGTGTGTTTCGATGTGTGTTTCTGTGCTGGTCTCATATATTTTGCACTCCTAAACCACGAGACAGAATGAGTTTAAATTTTATGGCTGTACTTTAAGTATGTCTGGGAAGGTTTCAGGTGTTAAAGAGTATTTGAAGTTGTGGGGGTTCACGAGGTGGGGGGCGGGACGACACAAATTATCTACGTAAATGTGTATCGTGTAGCGCCTCTCCTGGCAGAAGAGTTTATTACAAGTCCAGCAGTTTATAGTCTTAATAATAACAAGTAATAAAAACGTTTTTTAATGTAAAAGGATGTGGGGATGATAAACCACCGAGTATGTAAACAAGGTAGGGATGGTCTCAAGAGATTATCAAGTGAAACCATCCCCACATCATTCTTGGAATAATGGTTGTTGCCTGTCCATCCATACATCCATTTGCAATATTTGTACATGTTGTTTGTGTCCAAGTATGAATTTGAACAGTGAAATATTAAACTGCACACGCACGCACACACACAATTGCACAGTATCAGCTATTCCTGAAATATAATCCTTACCATAATTCACGGACCGGTGTTGTTTGTTTGTTTATGTATTTGTCGTGCTACTCCTCATACAATTCTGGGTCGATTACATGCAGACTTGCAACATAGGATCAGCATGACCCCAATTAGTGCATAGGGGTGTTTTATCTTTGCCAGTAGTCTTGGTGGGAGACACAAATTCTCGATGTAAATGTGTATCGTGTAGCACCGCCTCCAGGTGGGGAAGGACATTACAAGTCCCCACCCTCTACAGTCCTGAAAACTTGTCCCTACATTTTCCAGTGCAGTGAGGTGTTTTGAATTTATAAGCAGTAGAAAAGTTTTTGCTTTTTGCTTCATGCACGTAACCCAGGTTATTTTTTTACCAACACAGAGCTGTCAGTTACCTAGACACCACCCAAATAAAAGTATGCGTCAGAAGAATGTGTTGCAATCTTGTCCCTACATTTTCCAGTGCAGTGAGGTGTTTTGAATTATAAGCAGTCGATAAGTTTTTGCTTTTTGCTTCATGCACGTAACCCAGGTTATTTGTTTTACCAACACAGAGCTGTCAGTTACCTAGACACCGCCCAAATAAAAGTATGCGTCAGAAGAATGTGTTGCATGCTTGGACCAAGATTGCCCATAGGGTGGGTACTCTGCAAGAATAATTTAAAGGATTGCTGTAAATGATGCTAATTTCACAACATCCATATTCAACATAACACAAACACACAACACACAACAAACACACACACACCTGTATGATATACAAATCCAAGGAGATGTATTATGTCATTTGCAGGCATAACCATTATTGAAAGAAAGATGTCGGGATGGTTTCACATAATAGGTTGTTGTGACAATCTCTACCTTGTTTACATACTTTTACATTTTTCCCGCAAGCGCGCAAAGCGAAAATTGGGGTTCAGCAATTGGTTCACTTTCTCTGTCTTCTGCACGTCAGTCTACGATCGAGGAACTACTTGACCTCAGTTGAATGTCATATTTTGAAAAATGTTGAACACAAAATCAGAACATGAATCAGAACACAAACCTGCAGTTTAGCAGTACTTTGGTTCTGAATTTGGCAAAATGTATGGCATCTTGTTCCAATCGCACGTGCGCAGTGAAGAGCAAGGTAATTTTTTTGGTCTGTCTGCCCGTCTGGCAGTCAAACAAAACTGAAAATCATTACAAACAGGAAACTTACTGTTTTTTATGGACGTCATAAAGAACACAAACAACTGGTATGAATAACTAATGCAACATGTTCAACAAGGTGGTAGAAAAGACGCAACATCAACGGTGGTAAACTTCTGAAAAAAGTTGTTTGTTTGTTTTTCTACAGCCTTTAAAAAGCTTTATTTTCTTTAATTGAATTATATATTTGAACAATATGGAACACAAATCACCTTCTTGTCACTTTCAAAACCTCCAGTTTGGCAGTACTGTACTCATACAAAATATTAAGGCATTTTATGCCATCTCGACAAATCAAATTTGTCGCTCTCCCTCTGAGTATTGGGGAATATCAAGGATAAATGATGAACCCATGAAGAAGAGAGTAAGTTTTGAGGCAAACAGAAAAACACCAAGATGCAGGCCAAAGAAAACATGGCAGCAATGTGTGAACAACGATATAAAAGATTAAGTATGAAGAAAGAGGATGCAAATGAAAGAACCAAATGGAGATATGTAATCACTCGATCAACCTGCTAAAGGAAAGGAGATTTCATTTCTGTGGTCGTCTAAACTAATTTCATTTCTAAACCAAGAGGAAATTTCATTAAACAAATTTGATGATGATTAATGATTTGTGGTTTATAAGAATATAAAATGCTTTTAACTAAAGAACGAGAGAGTTGATCACCGAACACGTTACCCCACGCAGTGTTCAAGTTAATAATTCAATTGAAATAAAATAATGATTTTAAAGGTCGTATTAAAAAAATGTGAGAGGTTTAGCGCCGTTGATGCAGTCTTATCCACCACCTTATTTAACATGTCCAAGTACTACAAAACTGGAGGTTTTTGGAAGTGATTCGGAGATTTTTTTGTTCCACAGTGTTTAAATATATAATTAAATTGAAATAGAATAAAGACTGTCAAAGTTGTATCAGAAATTAATTCTGGAAGTTTACCGTCGTCGACGCAGAGGCTTTTAAATCACCCTATCGAACACATTACATTAGTAATTATTTATTCGTGCCTGTTGTTTGTGTCCTTCATAATGTCCTTAAAAACAGTAAGTTTCCTGTTTAGAATGATTTTCAATTTTGCTTGACTGCCAAGCAGGCAGACTAATAAAATTTATCTCACTCCCCTCTCTGCGCACCTGCAATCAGGATGAGCCAAAGTACTGATAAACTACAGGTTTGTTTTCCGATTCATGTTCTGATTTGTGTTCAAACTATAACATTCAATATTAATTAAGTTGTTCCTCGATCATAAGCTGACGTTTGTGGACAAACAAACAGACAGACAGAGTGAACCAATTGCTTAACCCTGCTTTTCACTTTGCATGTGCAGGGGAGAAACACGTCCATTCTAAGTCCGAGAGGTCAACGGTTTGATTCCAACCATGGCTGAGTCTTACAAAAGCATTATGAAATGGTATGTAATTCCACGCTTAACGCTCAGCATTTAGAAGATTGAGCGTGGACAAAGCATGAGAGCTGGTATCCCCAGGGGAGTTTGATGATGGAGGGGGAGGGAGGGCAGAGATTTCTCCCTCAAAGTGCCCCAAGAACGAAAGACAGAAGAATGCCGCCACTAGCTGGTGCTGCCGGTACCCAATGTGTCCCTGAAAGTCGCTAAATGGATTTTTTTGGGGCGGAAGTAAAGTCCTGTGTTGTCCAGGGACTGTCTGCTTATGTATGTATGACTTGTGTGGGGGAAAAATTTATATTAATGTATTTTAAATTGTAACAAATGGAGTCTCAGAAATGTAATTTTTATGCTGCAAGTTGAATTGGCTGTCCTTTCTGGCCAAAAGACTTCTGCCCTAAAATGATAAGAAAATGTGTTGTTCTGGAGCAGAGTGACGAGCTGATAAATGTACGGTGGCTTTTCGTCTAAAGGACACGTCTTCAGTCTGGGTGAACATCCCCAACCCTCTCTCATGAAAGTATAAAATGCTTTGAATGTAAATTATGGGAGTGTAATCACGTGAGGATGTATGGCATCTCAGTGGCTTGTACTCCTTGGGACGACAAGTACCAAGTTAGAATAAAACTGTCTGATGTAATGTAGAAGTAAATAGGATCGGGTTGGTGTAATGTTAACTAAATAAGAATAAATGGAATAGAACCAAATAATATTACAATCAATTCTTAAGTTGGGGATTCTTAAGTTCATCAATTAATCATTGATCTTAATCTAGGGATTCTTAAGTCATTGATAGAGGTGACAAGTGTATGGTGTATCATTAGAAAATAAATTGTTTCACAAGGAAGGACTTGTGTGGACATCAGTTTTATCAGTGTGATAGGGTTTTTGTAGGATTTTATAACCAAATCGAACAAACGTTAAACTCTGCCTGAAGTCAAATAGGATTCCACAATCGGCCAGTTAGAATTCAGGGAGACAACGATACACTACTGTGGGTTTAGAAAATCACATCAGTTGTTGCCGAGACTCGGATTCGAACGACGTTGGTGCGGTGCTCGTGACCGGAGGTGCTTAATCTGCCGGAGCAGTGCTGGAGGAACGACAAGTGTTTGAGCGAAGGTAAGGGAGAGCGCTCTCAGCAGGTAACGCATTTCGAACAAGAAAAGTTCATTGTCAGATAATTTTATTGAGAGAAAGAAGAGGATCGCGGCGGAGGGAGTCCGTTTTAAAGTAAACGATAAGTATGTTGTTTTTTTAGAAAAGTGCTGGAGAAGAAGAGTCAGATGACAAGAAGAGGTCGAGAAGGAGCCAGACGAGATATTAAATGGGCATGATGAAGCGAGAAATGCACATGTTTGCATGATACGGACGGCTTGTGAGAGAGCGGCCGAGGACACGGCTGAGACGCGAGATAGGGTTAAAATAGATAAATATTATAAGTTAACTGTTTGTAAGAGTTATAAGAGTTGCTTTTGTTCATTGAACACACTGGAAGTTTGTTGGCAGTGAGGTTGTTATATTATATTGTGTGGAGGTTTTACGGATTTGTAAATGCAATGATTTGCACGAAACGTTTTGTAGGATGCAGGAGATGATTACCGGCTGGGAGCGTGGCTGGTGGTTTGCATTGAGATGCATGTGTTACTAAGAGTAAAAAATGAAACTTGTGCGAGTCCATATTCACTGAAATAAACGTGTTCTGTTGGGATTTTGACGATATTTTAACTCGTGCGAGTTGAGCTGTGGATCTGTTTGAAATGGCATGTTATGCATTCTTGGGATTGTGGTTCCACGCGAAGGTCGCAAATACACTGTGTGAGACCCTCCACTCGATCTGTGGGGGGTGATAGTCTTCACACTGAGTCTTTGTTCAAGCTTTTGCTTTAGGTGTGAAATTCGATTCATATGCAGATTCAAGAGGATGAGATAAGAATGTGATTGGTATTTGTCACGTGATCACACGCGAGTCTATGATATGCAATGCTGTTTAGTGTGTGTGTTGAAGCCATGACAGAGTAATGCAAACTGTGGATTTTGTCTGTCAGAGTTTTATTTTTTTTCCCACTGGATGTGGAGAGAACTTCTGTTCTTGTTCCTTGGTGTTTGTGGCGCACCTCTCTATGAATGTTTAAAGTGAAGTCCATTTTAGAAAAAGTGATGAAGTTTTATTTTACAACTAGGGATTTTGAAATATTGTGAAATAACATTGTGAATGTGGATATCTGTTTCGGAAAGTGAAGTCTTGGGAGTTAGCTGTCTCGCTGGCATTGTGATATGATTTTAATACCTAACCCGGTGGGTTTAATGTGGTCTGAGGAGATCTGAGGACGAGTAGAATGTTTCGAAGATTTTATTTTTGATTTATGGATTTTAAAGGAAAATATTTATATTGTTTTGACAAAGTTGTTTAAGAGAGTTTGGATGTTTTAGTACTGAGAGTTTAGATGTTTTTCCAAGATGGGATAAAGTTTGGGGAAGGTCGAGCGACATGTGTAGAGAGAGTGTTTAGGCTGAAATTTAAATGATATTTGCTTGATAACAGATTTGACAAGTGATTTGACAATTTTTTGTACAACTGTTTAAAATGATTTATTTGTTTTGATAAAGGAAAATGGTATTCGAGAGAAGGTCAGAGGAAGTGATAGATGGTTTGTGTATGTGAGTTGGAAAAATGGAGCTGTTTCTGTTTTGGTGGAGAGAAAGTGGACAGATGGAGAAATGTCAGAGATTTAAAATGTCGATGGAAATAGCAATATGAATGGATGTTTTGAGTATACGTACAACTGGATTTCTGTATATTTTATTCATGTTGTTTTGGGAAAATAAAGGAAACTTGGGATAAATAATTAATTCTAGCAGTATGAGAGGTGGCAACATATAAAATCAGCAGTTAAAAAATAGCTACTAATAGGAACTGTAATAGTAAGTAGGATAGTTCTTTAATTGAAATAATCAATGAAGTCGGCATAGAAGGTTAATTTGATATGGTGTTTATATTGAAATAAAGTTTGTTCGTTCTTCGGTGTGAATGCATTAGGACAAAACAACCAGCAAGTTGAATCATCCATGTTACCTGGTATTAATCGGTTTCAATTGACTAACATATAAAAACAGCAAATTGCAAACCAAATTAGGACAATGGGATGCAAAAGACGCAATAGTTGCTGGGTTGAATCTGAAGCATCACAGGTACTAAGGTGACGTAATACCAATACGTCTGAAATATGCCACTTAGAGGACGATATGCAGTAGTTGAAGCTCTGAATGATGGGAAAAAATATAAAACATGCGGAAAAAGGTCTAAAGCGCAAAGTCTTAAAAGTCGGAAAGTTGTGTGGTTCCATGCGTGGAAGGAATACGGTTACTCAGCCCACAGCCACCACGCTCGGGATCCAACAGTGTTATTTTGCGACCGCTCAATGCGACGTACATGTGAACTCCAGCTGTTCCGATTGAATTTATCATGTAGTTAAGGAACTCGAGACGCTTTCAACACCTGAAAAGAACATCAAACATGAACTCTCAACACAAGTGTGTTTAAATGGATCGCTCAAATAAACTCGTACCTATAACAAGAAATCCACTTATATTCAGTGGCTTTGGACTTGGGTTCTCTTCAGCTCATAGGAGTTGTTATTGATTGTGTTTTGCAATCGATTGTGTCGTGACTAGTGCAAACCTCCACACGCAGTCGCCGTACTGCTCTGCAGTATTATGAAGTGCATGTTTGCATAATGCCTGTAGAAAACACCAATAAGATCATAGTATGAATCACGCCGGCATAAAAATTCAATTGGAAGTAGAGCTCATACACAAACAATTATATCTAACATATTATATTATATTTATTCTCAATTTAGCCAATCCAGGTCGCATCAACGACCGCTGACTTCTGCCGCCATCAAGCTGCTCACGCGTCCGATATTATGCTAATGCATTGGGTTCGTTCAGTAGCATTTTGTCTCGGTAATCGGGCTACCTATTTCTCGGATCCTTCTTGTGAACGTTCCTCCAGCATGTTCTAAAAAGAATGGTATAGTATACCTTAAAGGACGTCCCCTCCGGAGATCCTTTCTTACCCAGTAATAAATACTATCTAGCAGATGAATTTTCATAGTAATAGATTACAGATTAAATGCTTTACAATGCTGAACGTTCCTTATTCTTATCACAACACTTTAGTAATACATCAAAGCCAATAGCAAAAGGAGATGGATAAGAGCACGTGCTGGTGGGACCGATTTCTAATAAAGCACGCACATAGTATATGTTAAATCTGTAATCAAATGGAAGTCTCACGAAATAAACTCTGTTACAATGCGCAATTGAATTTCGGTGTCCTTTCTGGCAAAGCCTATACAACTGCCTAAAATGATTAAAGATTGTGTTGTTAGTGCTAGGCGCTATGAGTGACCTGCATAGGCTATAAATGCTCGGTGGACTTTATGTCTAGGACACGTCTTCGATACTGGGATGGGACTGATGATCTAACCTGAAGGTTAACTGGGCGATTGTGGAATCCTATTGACTTTCAGGCAGAGTTTAACGTTTGTTCGAATTTGTTATAAAATCTACAAAAAACCTATCGAATCACGAAGAAACTGATGCACAAAATCCTCCTTGTGAACATATATTTCTAATGATACCATACACTGTACACTCATACAATGAAATTAAGATATTGATATGGAAATAGCCCGACTTAGAAGATTGAGATATTTACTCTAAGATCTTATATTATTAGTAAATTAATCACAACCGAAGCTATTTACTTCTACTTACATCAACGTTTTATTCACAGGTACTGCATCAATACAGAGCGCAAATCTATAAGTGATTACACTCCCATAAATATACAATTTTCAGCATTGTATACACTTCTGAGAGAGAGGTCTGGGGGCATGTTAGCCAAGAAGTTCTATCTAAGAGAAAAGCCACGTACATTTATTAGTAGTCAACTGCTCAAGAAAAAACTCCATTCTTAAAATGTTGGCAGAAGTCTTTTGCCAGAAGAATGGAACAAATATCAAGCTGACCCGCATAAGTTGACCATCATTCTTCCCACAACATCTCTCTATGAAAGTAAAATGATTTGAATGTAATTTGGAGTGTAAGCGGAGGATGTATGGCATTCAGTGCTGTACTCCTGGACTGACACGATAACCAAAGTTAGATAAACTGTCTGATGTAAATGTAGAGTAATGATCGGTTGGTGTACTGTTAATAAGTAAGAAAAATGGAATTAAACCAAATAATTTATTATAATCAATCTTAATTGGGGATTCTAAGTTATCAATTAATTCAATGATTCTAATCAATGAGGAGAATTCTTAGTTCATTGTATGAGACGTGACAAGTTATGATGTTGTCTATTAGAACAATAATTGTTCACAAGGAAGACTTTGTGAATCTAGTTCATCACTTCGATAAGGGTTTTTGTAATTTTAGTAACCAAATCGAACAAACTGGTTAAACTCTGCTGAGTCAATAGGATTCCACAATCGGCAAGTTAGAATCATCAGGAGGACACGTCAATACTGTGGGTTAGAAAATCCACATCACTTGTATGTGACTGTTCTTCCATGAGCATGAGAAACTGTAGAAAACATTATCATAAATTGTGAAGCCTTTGAAATACTTTTGATCAAACATGAATAAATAAATAATTTGGAATACATGCGATACAAATGCAATGAAGCCAAACATCACGGGCGGGGGGGAAACCTTTTTGGCATTTCATTGGGATGTTTCTTTGAGCCATCATTCCTTCCTCGTCTCTCATTTTCCTGCAAAAGAAGAAATAACTTGCAAGTTACAGAAAGACAGAGAGAGAGAGAGACTTAAAAAAGTGATGTCAATCATATTATTCAAAAAGGCATTTCAAGCCTGTCCACCAAATAAAATTCCAAACATGCTCAATGTGTCAAAATGTTGGCAATATGTTCAAGTCCCACTACAGGCCTTACATATATGTTAACCATGAGAGTAATGAGATTGCTACTCTGAGCACTTGGATACATTTTCTCTGTCCAAGTAACCTTTGCCACCAACAATTAAATGTTTCTGGTAATACTGGACATCCCAACACAAGAAAGCCAGTGCTCTGGTTCTGCACTCTGTCGAAAATGGTGCTTGTAACAGCCCCATCTTAAGCCTTAAAACACATATGCATGAAAATAAGATTCATAATTTTGAGAAATCGAACCCAAACTGAAAATTGAAAAACTGACCATTCATACACTGTACTTGCAGAGGTACCCACACCTTGTGTGGAAGGAATTTAAAGTTTAGAAAAAGAGAGCCAGGTACTATGTACAATTGCAATTAATTAATCACATATAATTTAGCAGGCAATACTATAATAATAATAATAATAGTAGTAATAATAATAATAATAATGCAACGATTAATACAATACAATGTGTACAATATTTAATCAAAAATAACAGGCAGCAATGCTGCTGAAAGCCAATGCCAACACAATCTTGCTCTGGGAGTGAATCTTGACCAGGATCAGATTGATGAGGAATGTCTTCACTGTTGTTCCTGGAGCATCCAGAAACAATAAGTTATGTCCGTCAACAGCATAATTACCTACAATCTCCATAAAGTCATTGTAGATAGCCTGCTGATTGTCTGTGAGGTTTTCATGCAGCTCCTCTGCCTGTGCTGCCATCGCATCCTGATTGTAGGCCACCTCACAGTGGTATTCACATGCAAACTGTCCCTCAGCGCCTCTCTCTTGTGTTGGCAGCCCATACACCATGACCTTGTCCTCAAGTAAGCCGATGGTCTGGTTGTAGATATCATCGTAGCCTGCCTCACTGTTGTTGATGAGACGGCAGTGCTGATGCACAATATCCTCAGCCAAGGAATCATGGGACTGCACCCACAGCTGCTCTGGATTGCTTGGAGTACATGTCGTGAGGATGATTGCCATGAGTGACCTGCACATGGCTGACAACTGGGTAACATGGCCTCCTCCATAGCCAAGTTGAGATGCTGGTCATTCTCTAGGAGACATCTGGCCTGGCATGCCTGGCATGCTTGGCCGTTGACTGTCTTCAGATTTTGGAAGGAAAGAGGACCCACAAAGTCATTGAGAAGTAGCCGGAGTAAGTAGCACTTATTGTGGGTTGATCGTGTAGATGCGGCCATGGTAGCTTGAACACATGGCAGCCATTCAACAACCTCACCCCGCTTGCGCCTGGCCAATTTCTTGTTCCCTCTGTTCTAAGTGAAGTATTCAGGAAGGTCTGTATATTTTAGTGTTCTTGTGAGCCTGGTGTTAGCTTAGTGGTTAGGGTGGCGGCTTGGGATCCGAGGGTCCTGAGTTCAAGCCCCGTTGGCTGCTGAATTAATACAACAGGGAGTTGACTCAGCCTGTCATCCTTCCGAGGTCAGCGAAATGAGTACCAGTGTGTACTGGTAGAGGGGCACTGCATCAGCGACACAGTCGTGCTTCCAAGAAATTATAGCTACCCCGGCAGCTAAGCTGCCATACGCAAGAAGAAGAAGTGTTCTTGCAAACCCGTCCTCACAACACAGCTCAAAGAAGGCAGTTAGCATGGTGGCCAGTGGAGGACCTTGTGTACGGGCCACGGCAGTGTGCTCATCAAAATAAATCTTCTGTCCATTCTCCAAGTGCAGTGCAAGTCCCACCACTGGCGGGAAGTACTCATGTGTCGGATGTTCTAGAATCCACCATACTACCTCACTGCTGCTGCATAGTGTGCAATCTGGAACTGTGTAATCTCATCAACCACCTTGATCTCTCCTTCCTCCGTCTGCTGCAGCTCAAACACAGCCTGGTCCATCCCCTTTGTGAGATATTTCAGAACATACTCATTGCTGTTTATGCTGCTGCAGATCTCAACATTTATGTGGTAGTTAGAATGGATCGTAGGGCACCACCCACTGGTTTGTGATCTGATGCATCTTGATCTTTCCTGTGTTGCCACCATCCTCGGGCTTCCTATGGCAGTACTTGGGATAGCTGTCAACACCTTGCTCAGTGCATTGGAGGAATGCCTTGGGGTCATCCTTTCTGCACTTACCATCATTCATGCATGGTAACCTGGGGTTGATGGCACCACATGGGCTATGGGTCATCTGGGCTATGACAATGCTGTGCAACTCAAGGTCTGCTTCCTTGTTGGGGATCTCTGCAGAGATGACCATGTCAATCTCCTCCGGCTTAATGTTGTTTGGAGTGAGCCATGGGAGGATGTGGGCAGGTGGAAGGCCTCTCCTCTGATACTCAAAGGAGTACAGCCAGGCCCACACCACACTGAAGGCACCTTTCTTTCCGAACTCCATGAGCTTCTTGTGCTTCTGACGGAAGACGTGGGCAATAAGGTCTGGCCAGTCTTGTGGCTCTTGTGCTGGGGAGCAGATTGTCAACTATCTCTGGCCAATTGGGGTTGCAAGTCATCGTGATAAAAAGGTCTGGCCACCCATAGCGTCACACATATGCCATGGTATCTCTCTGTTTTTCATGCATGTAGCGTGGCCAACCTGTGTAAGAGGCTGGCAGCACGACACGTTGGCCAATGCAGTGAGGATCTACATCCCCGCCCAGAAAAGCATCAGGAAGGCTGACATACTCTACCAGTAAAAAGTTTTAGAACACCCCCATTTTTCAGTTTTTACTGAAATTTAAGCAGTTCAAGTCCAGTGAATAACCTGAAGTGGTACAAAGCTAAGTGGTAAACTGACAGCGGTTAAAAAAAAAAGAAAAAAAGTTGATTACCAAAAACTGAAAAATAATGTAAATTTCAGTTGTTAAAAAAGGCCCTTTTCAGGAAACAAGTAATGGGTTAGCAATTGCAGCTGTTCTGCAGCAATGGAAGTAAATTAAGCCTTGAAAGTTGATGTGATGCAAACATTCGCTACAGTGTCCCAACTTTTGTCGATTAGTTACAAACCCTCTGTCTTGTATTAAGCAGTGTTGGAACAGATTGTGTTGCTACACTTCTGAAGCATTATTTGGACAATATTGCACTGCAGGAAGTAGATATTGCTCTCATATATGGTGAGATT
>CM068956.1:152520735-152537879 GCA_035128595.1 Eptatretus atami | reverse complement strand
CTCCCTTCACCCAATTTTGTATACATGGTTGAGGCTCATGGAAAAGCTACAACATAATGCAATGGAACACAATGGAATGGGGAAACACCAACAGCAGAGTAGAGATGAGAGTGAGTGAGATCAAGGGGAGGCGGAGAAAGAGTGAACAAGCTGCACAAAAGCCGAATTAACCCTTTGAACCAATGGGTGAAACTGCAGAACTTTTGAAAAACAGGAAAAACGAGATTTTCGAGGTGGGTCTAGGGGTATGCTCCCTCGGAAAATTTTGAAAAATTGATGTCAAAATATACATTTTGGGGGTGATCCTGTCCATATTGTAACAAAAAAAACTATGCAAATGAAGATGAATTTGGGAAGAATTTTCTTCAATTTCACCTAAACATTCATTGCTGGAGCCTGGTGTTGGTTTAACGGTTAGGATGGCTGGCTTAAGATTTCAGGGTCTTGGGTTCGAGCCCCTGTCCACCGTTGAATTAATAGCAGGCAGGTTGACTCAGCCTGTCATCCTTCTGAGATTAGAAAAATAAGCGGACATCTAATCACGGTAACGCGCTGCAAGCATTTGTACCTGGCTAACTTCCAAAAAATATCTCAAAAAAAAAAAATTACCATGGGAGTAATTCACATAATCGTGGACATGATATGCATTATTGCACGTTAGCATTGCACCTCATCCCGATGAAATGGGTTAATAAACGAATCAAGATATCGGAATAGCACCTCAACTCCTGATAATCGCGGAAACCTCCATATTATGGGATGTTACAAAAATACGGAATTTTCACCCATGCTTTGAACCCGGGCGGCTGTTTTACCGGCCGCTATTCAAACTTCCATATACCCGAGCATCCGGTTTACCGGGCCGCTATTCAAACCTCCATATACCCGAGCATCCGGTTTACCGGCCACGATTCAAACCTCCATATACCCGAGCATCTGGTTTACCAGCCGCTATTGAAACCTCCATATACCCGAGCAACTGGTTTACGGCTGCTATTCAAACCTCCATATACCTGAGCATCCGGTTTACCGCCGCAATTCAAACCTCCATACACCCGAGCATCCGGTTTACCGGCTGCTATTCAAACCTCCATATACCCGAGCATCCAGTTTACCCGCCTATTCAACCTCCATAACCCGAGCATTCGGTTTACCGCCGCAATTCAAACCTCCATACACCCGAGCATCCGGTTCACCGGGCCGTTATTCAAACCTCCATACACCCGAGCATCCAGTTTGCCAGGCCGTTATTCAAACCTCCACATACCGCAGGCATCCAGTTACCGGGCTGCCATCAAACCTCCATATACCCGAGCATCCGTTTACCGGCCGCAATTCAAACCTCCATACACCCGAGCATCCAGTTTGCGCGGCCGTTATTCAAACCTCCATATACCCGAGCATCAGTTACCGCGGCCGCATTCAAACCTCCATATACCGAGCATCCAGTTTGCCGCGGCCGTTATTCAAACCTCCATATACCCGAGCATCCGGTTTACCAGCCGTTATTCAAACCTCCAAAAACCCGAGCATCCAGTTTACCGGGCCGTTATTCAAACCTCCATACACCCGAGCATCCGGTTTACCGGGCCGTTATTCAAACCTCCATACACCGAGCATCCAGTTTGCCGGGCCATTATTCAAACCTCCATACACCGAGCATCCGGTTCACCGGGCCGTTATTCAAACCTCCATACACCGAGCATCCAGTTTGCCAGGCCGTTATTCAAACCTCCACAATACCGAGCATCCAGTTTACGCGGCTGCCATCAAACCTCCATATACCCGAGCATCCGGTTTACCGGCCGCAATTCAAACCTCCAACACCCGAGCATCCAGTTGCCGCGGCCGTTATTCAAACCTCCATATACCGAGCATCCAGTTTACGGGCGCCATTCAAACTCCATATACCCGAGCATCCAGTTTGCCGGGCCGTTATTCAAAACCTCCATATACCCGAGCGTCCGGTTTACCAGGCCGTTATTCAAACCTCCAAAAACCCGAGCATCCAGTTTACCGGGCCGTTATTCAAACCTCCATACACCCGAGCATCCGGTTTACCGGGCCGTATTCAAACCTCCATTTCCCCGAGCATCCAGTTACCGGCCGTTATTCAAACCTCCATATACCCGAGCATCCAGTTTACCCGCTGCTATTCAAACCTCCATATACCCGAGCATCGGTTTACCGGCCGCCAATTCAAACCTCCATAACACCAAGCATCCAGTTTACCGGGCCGTTATTCAAACCTCCATATACCCGAGCATCCAGTTTACCGGCCACAATTCAAACCTCCATACACCGAGCATCCAGTTTGCCGGGCCATTATTCAAACCTCCATACCACCAGACATCCGGTTTCACCGGCCGTTATTCAAACCTCCATATACCCGAGCGTCCGGTTTACCAGGCCGTTATTCAGACCTCCAAAAACCCGAGCATCCAGTTTACCGGGCCTTATTCAAACCTCCATACACCCGAGCATCCGGTTTACCGGGCCGTTATTCAAACCTCCATTTCCCGAGCATCCAGTTTACCGGGCCGTTATTCAAACCTCCATATACCCGAGCATCCAGTTTACCCGCTGCTATTCAAACCTCCATATACCGCAGCATCGTTTACCGGCCGCAATTCAAACCTCCATACACCCAAGCATCCAGTTTACCGGGCCGTTATTCAAACCTCCATATACCCGAGCATCCAGTTTACCGGCCACATTCAAACCTCCATACACCCGAGCATCCAGTTTGCCGGGCCATTATTCAAACCTCCATACACCGAGCATCCGGTTCACCGGGCCGTTATTCAAACCTCCATAACACCGAGCATCCAGTTTGCCAGCCGTTATTCAAACCTCCACATACCGCAGCATCCAGTTTACCGGGCTGCCATCAAACCTCCATAACCGAGCATCCGGTTTACCGGCCGCAATTCAAACCTCCATACACCCGAGCATCCAGTTTGCCGGGCCGTTATTCAAACCTCCATATACCCGAGCACCAGTTTACCGGGCCGCCATTCAAACCTCCATATACCGAGCATCCAGTTTGCCGGGCCGTTATTCAAACCTCCATATACCCGAGCATCCGGTTTACCAGGCCGTTATTCAAACCTCCAAAAACCCGAGCATCCAGTTTACCGGGCCGTTATTCAAACCTCCACAACACCGAGCATCCGGTTACCGGCCGTTATTCAAACCTCCATTTCCCGCAGCATCCAGTTTACCGGCCGTTATTCAAACCTCCATATACCCGAGCATCCGTTTACCGGCCGCATTCAAACCTCCATATACCGAGCATCGGTTTACCGGTAGCTATTCAAACCTCCATATACCCGAGCATCTGGTTTACCAGGTAGCTATTCAAACCTCCATATACCCGAGCATCTGGTTTACCGGCTGCTATTCAAACCTCCATATACCCGAGCATCCGGTTTACCGGGCCGCTATTAAAACCTCCATATACTCGAATCCATCATTGTAATTCACTTTTATGCAGTCATCCTGAAAATGAAGCAAAAAATGAACTCGGGCCTTAAAAAGCAGGTTATACACAAGTTAACATGCAGCACAGATTTGCTAAATCTCGAAAACTTAACTGAAATGACCTTTCACCAAGGTTTCTGGCTTTGATTACCTGCACCACCGAAGGTGGACGGAGGTTATGTTTTCACCCCTGTCTTTCTGTCTGTCTGTCTGTCTGACGCATATTTCAAAAAGTTAGGGACGAATTCGGATAAAACTTTATGGACAGATTGGGTGTGTGACAAGGATGATGATGATCATCATCATCATCATCGTTTTACATCCGTTTCCATGCTTGTATGTGTTAGCATTTAACGAAATGATTATATTTTGGTTCAGGTCGGGATGCAGATCGAGCCTATCAGTGGGATACAAAGCGTAAACTATTCATCCTCGAGGAAGTATGTGCTCCACTGAGTGTCGTAGTTGTTTTATTTGAATTAATGGTTCAACCTCTCCTTTTGTACAACAAACATATCAGCAGAGAATGAAAAAGGCAAATTTAAATGAAGGAATTTAACATGTGCAGACATTCAAAATAGTGATCGACGACAACAACAATAATAATCTCCAATGTGCTCCCTTCCCCCTCTCTTCTCTCTCTCTCTCTCTCTCTCTCTCTCTCTCTCTCTCTCTCTCTCTCCTCTCTATCTCACCACTTTCTCTTGCACCCTCTCTCCATTTCCTCCTCCCTACTCTCCTTTCTTCTCTTCTCAGTCTATTCCCTCCAACCCCTCTCTCTCCTGCCTGTCTCTCTCTCCTCCCTCTCCTTCAAAAAGAAAACTAGCAATTTCTCTTTTACATGAAACTCATGCTTCACTAATTACTCAAGTTGACTGGAACAGGTTAATGAAGTGGATGTGACATTTTATTATTGCTGGGAATTGTGATGCTGTTGATGCATTGCCCACTGGAGTTGACCAGTCTTAAAGTCAATATGATGGATAACATACTTTATGAATGGCACACCGCACCTGTGAAGCATCAATCTAAGTTTATGTTCAGGTCAGAAATCAAACCCAGGCTCGACATCTCAAAGGTGAGGGTGCTACCTCTGCACCAACATGTAGCACCATCTTTCAAATGTCAACTATTATTAATTTACCATATATATATATATATGAAACCACCCGGAACTAGCCTTTGTTGCTATTGTCATAAACAGAAAAATATCAAAAACCTTTACAATTCAACTAGGCAATCAACCAATTCTGAGATGAGTAAAACAGAAATGACAATTGTTCAAAGATTTAAAGATTGGTACTGAACAATCACAATGACATTAGTTGGTAAAAAAAAATTCTTCATCATTCAACTCTTAAAATGACTAATTTTAAGGCAAAAAATGCAAATCAAATTAGACAGAAATCAAGGGACTTCTGGATTCAAAACTTTGGGGTCAATGACTGTGATCAAGCCTGATGAATGAGAATGACAATGCATCACGATCATCCATTTGTCATTAATTTTCCTCAATAATAACAGTCAAACTCGAAGGGTACTCGGTGGAGCACATACCTCCGCCCAGATCGGGATTCTGATCTTCACCAAAATTGAATCAATTCATCCTTATCACAAACCCAACGTATCTACCAAGTTTCGTCCGAATCTGTCCCCCACATTTAGAGATATTATACTCAGACAGACAAACAGACAGGGGTGACAAAAATAACCTCTGTCTACCTTTCGTGGCAGAGGTAACTAGAAAGGCACTCAGTACAGCACATATCTCCACCAGACTGAACAGTTTACATTTTGTATCCAACTGATCTTCACAAAAATTGAATCAATTTGACCTTGTCACACACCCAACACGTCCACCAAGTTTCATCCAAATCAATCCACAACTTTTTGAGATATCCTGCTCACAGACAAACAGACAGACAGCGATGAAAACATAACCTCGTCTGCCTTTGGTGGTAACAACATGCTGCTGACTTGCACTTCAAAAAGCACTGTGCACCTCTCATCCACTTCCAGACTCACTTTATAACTCTTAGCAGTCACATTCACAACAACAACAATGTCAACCACAACCGTAAGGAGCAATTGGCTGATATAAAATACATGCAAGATGAGTAGTTGTATCATTTCAGTCAGCATGATCTGTACAATCACGAAAGAGAAAAGTCTGCCCTGGTTAACCCCTATCCCCAGCACACCCCAAAGCCTACCTCTTCCTTTCCGAAGAGTTTGCTTCTGTATCCATGTTGTCTACCCATACCGTCATTCCTCCCCACATCCCATATTTCTCAAAATCTCCCTCTTTTTCGTCCCTCATCCCCTGCTGTTGGTGTATACAACCCCCTCCCCCCTACCACCCATTATTTTTCTGCTGTTTGTATTATTCTGTTGCGTCCTGGTCCATTCTGTGTTTTAGCTCTGCCATGAGTCTTGACTTTGTACACAAAATAAAAAGTTAAAAGTTGTGATATAAAACCTCTTTATCAAAGTTTTAATCACATTGCACAGCTTGCATTTTGTTAGTATCTTAAACAAACGTTTTAATCTTTATAATGTCCAATGGGAACAAGTTCCACCTTTGGTAGACTTGTCTGATGAAGATAAAGTTTTGTGGTCATCACTCTTCTCCTCTGCCTTGCCCTTGTTCAGCCCAGCTGCAATGCTATGAGAAAAGTGCACAAAGTACATTGCATGTTGAAACGATCTCACAAAATAAATTGGGAACAATCCGCTTCCAGCACACAGTGATACTTTTTGGAAGAGAAAATAGCAAACACACCTTGCAGGGTCCGCAGGTTTCGATTTGTTAGGTTTTGTTTGTCTTTGTTTCTGCAACATCAAATGTGTAGGAAAAGAAAAAGAATATTTAACAGCACAAGCAGGATAGCAGTCAAATAGTAAAAGTGACTTATTGTACATTGCTATTCATTACAGCTTCTTCCTTACACTCTCAGGGATATTCTCAGAAGGTCCTCCAGCCTTGGTTTGACAATTCGAAGAAACCTCAGTCTTCGTTTCTCCAAGTGAGCTTTGCCCTTCGCACTGTTTAAACACTGCATCATTTGGTTTGCCTGCAGCCAAACCAAAAAAACAAAGTTTCAGGGCACTTAAACAAACAGACTTCACATAAAATTACATGATTGTAAGGTGGTGACACCACTCTCCTCATTCACCCAATAAAAGCTCCTCTTTATCTTGTCACAAAAAGTTATTTTTTGAATTTGCTCAGTGCACATGTATGCCATATGCACATATATCACCTTCAGTGGGAAATCCTCCAGAGGTATTGTTATTTTGTCCTTTCTTGAATTTATCTCCTCCCTTCCCTGTGTCTGTCCCACACTTGTTGAGTGCAGGTGAAGTCCTGAGACAATCAGACGAATGCCTGGCAATGAGTGTTGGAAAAATCAAGCTTTGATTAGAATCAAACAAACAACACAACTTACTTCTGTTATACATGTGATATTCATGGCCAACCCTATAATAAAAAAAGATTAATAATTCTCTCTTCATGTCTAAATAAACTGCAATACCAACAGCACAGTTCATTTATAACGTTTATGACATGATATGAAACGGTGAACAAATATGAATGCTCCTCACACCCCACCACGTGTATATTTTTACCTCCGCCACCAAAGGTAGATGGAAGTTGTTATGTGTTCACCCCCATTTGTCTGTGAGCAGGATATCTCAAAATGTTATGGGGGGATTCGGAAGAAAAATTTGGTGAATAGGTTGGGTGTTGATTCGATTTTCGTGAGTAACCGGAAGCAGATACTAGAATTTTAAGTGATTCTTCACTATTGAGAGATGGGGCCAAAAACGATATGTAGCACGATATCTCAAAAGGTTATGGACGGCTTATGACAAAACTTGGTGGATGAGTTGGGTAGGTGACAAAAACAAGCTGATTATATTTTGGTTATGTCCGGATGCAGATCCAGCCTATCACTGGGATACAAAACCTAAACTGTTCAGCCTGGCGGAGGTTTGAGCTCTAATAAATGTCATTCTAGTTGAATTTTGTGATATTGTATTACTCGAGTTATTCAATGAGATTTAAAAAAAAACATTTTAGGTTGCCACGAAAAAACAAGGATCAGTTATGTAAAGCATTCCAGTCTTAAAAGATATGTTGACAAACATACCCTCCATTCTCAGCCTTTTGTTTGCTTTTGCGTATTCTTTCCTCGTTGTTTCTTTTCCAGGTCTCCTTTTTCTGTTTTTTCTTTTGCGTGCAAACAAAATGGAAGAATGTAATTTAAAAAGGATGCTAAAGGATAAAAACCGGTAAAAATAAAAACAGAGGGTTGTAAGTGACCCAATGTACCTTGCTGAGTTCCGTCATTTCATCAACTTTGTCCTCCAGCACCTCTTCCGGAACTTTGGATGTGAAGTCCATTGACCTCTGGGAAACTGTGGGGGGTTCAACAGGTTGAGTCTCCACATCTCCCAAAACACTGAACTGAGACTCTAAGCTTTCTCCTTCCTTTTTTAAAACCAAAGAGTCTTCTTTTCCATCACCAGCACCTAAACAATTAGAAAACACATCGACTCCATGCAGACCATAAAGATTGTATATTATCATTCACAGTCTTCTCCACAATCATAGACTTTAAGTCATGGTACATCTCAGCAAAACAATTCCATTGTTATTGGTTGATCAGTACAATTAGCATATCTTTTATCCAATTTTATACTCAATCTTTAATTGCACAAATGCAATGCCCATATCCTCATCTTTTTAAAATCATCTTCACACTCAAAGAGAACATTCATTCACATCCCGACATTCATGCTGTTCATGCAACCTTCTCAACTGTTCATGTAGTTCTGTTGCTGCCATGACCGTTCTCCTTGTGGACACGTTTGACTTTATTTATCGGTTTTAATGCAAAAACTATATTTGTCTGCTACATTTACTCTTTTGTGAAACTTTACTTGGAAAAAAAAAATACAAGGGGAAAAATAGGCATCTGATAGCTATTTGTTGACTATATCGAACAATATGACAAATACAGATGTTCCAAAAAAGAAATAATATTTTAATTTAACTCAACATTCAAATATCCAGTTTTATCGTTGCAAAGATGCTGATCCTTCCTTTTTTTTTGTCAGTGTTTCAGTTGAAAATCTGAAAATTATGCCGAGTTCCCTTACAATTGTGACTAATTTCAACAGCAAAACAATTTCAGGTACACCTCCATATCCACATCAGTAAATATCAGTAAACTCCCCATGCAAAAAGGTAACTCAAACAGCAGAAGAAAAAAAATGATCCCAACAGGTTTCTCTCTACGTCTCGGACTCAGGGAGGAGCGCAAGCACATGCTCACTTTTTGCCAAGTTCCGCCTGCAAGGGACCAAGTTCCGTAAGATCCAGGACCATGCTGGATACAACGATTTTGATGGGAGTAAGAACCGAGCCAAAGACCGCAGCTTTGGTGAGGCTGAGGGACACAGAAAAGGCGCCCAGAGTTTCGCCGATCGACATGTGTTTGGGATGCAGCCTGGCAACCTGGCCTTGCCTTGCAGCTCGTTTGGTTTTGCAGACTCTAACCCATCAAGTCAGGATGAGACTGAGGAAGAATGAAATCAAGAAGGAAGAGATCAAGAGCGGGCGTACCCCAGAGGCCACATGGGAGGTGGCGCGGAAGGAACTAAATCGTCCCCACTTTGGGAACAGAGGGGGAAACGGAGAACGGATAAGGAGATAGCTTGGTTCATAAGTCGTGGTTCCTTGCTGGGGTGAACATGGATTCTTCAGAACCAGGGAAAGCTCCATTCAGTCTTAAAGACTCGTAAGTGGAGATGAAGACCGGTGGCAGGTTCTTGACAGGGCAAATAAGAAGATATTTTCTCCTAATTATAGATAGCAACCCAAGGGGTTTAACTGTGTTTTATCCTCTAAACGCTGAGCATTAGACAATGACAAGGCAGACACAATTTTGAAAAATTTTGGTACGACTCAAAGGATCAGAAACAAAACACCAACCTCCAAAATTCAGAACAGACACTCAAACCAACATGCTACCTTTGCACCTTCGCTCTTCCATGAGCATAGAACATAAAATGTTTTTTAAATCACTACAAATTAATTTCACATATAGCTATTGTGTGCAGTCTGTGGCTGCTGGATGCATCATTTCCTGGGGGTGCAGCTGTGCCGCTGCTGCAGTGGCCTCTATTACCAGTACACTGGCACTCATTTTGCTGACCTCAGAAGGATGACAGGCTGAGTCAACCCACCTGGTGTTATTTAACGGAACGACAGGGGCTCAAACTGAAGACCCTAAGATCTTCAGCCAGCCACCTTAACAATTAAGCCAACATCAGGCTTATTTCGCACATTAAAACTTAATATGTGTTCACAGAAATGCTATTTAAATAGCAATATTCAACCTGTCGCATGGTACATGCTAAATATCTGCAGCTGATATTGCATGTCTCAGAAAAAAAACTTCAGTGATCGGGATAATAAGTGTCAGGCAATCGATACTACATCGTACAATGTCTTGAAATATGAGCGGCTTGTACTGGGATTTCCTTGATCTCATTTGCCGCCATCTTAATTTTCAGCAAAGGTGTGAAACCAGAAACAGCCAAATATGGTTTTGGTTACCAACACCACAGAAACAAACTGATATATTTCAAAAAATCTTAATCGACAAATCGTACTGTCCATCGGTTCATATCAGTTGGTGGAAATTAAAGATCCCCCCGTGTCTTTAATGAAAAGTTTGCGAGTTATCACCAAATTATGCCTGGTGTTGGCTTAATGGTTAGGATGGTGGGCTTTGGATCCTAGTGTCTTGAGTTCAAATCCCGCTCAGCTGTTGAATTAATACCAGGTGTGGTTAACTCGACCTGTCATCCTTCCGAGGTCGGCAAAATGAGTGCCAGCATGCTGGTATCCTGTGTCGGAGTGGCGACCCATCCAGGATTGTGCCCATTAGCCAAGGAGACTGCTGAGGCAGCACCAACGCTCTGCACAGAGTATGGTCCCAATCTCCTCCTATCACCAAATTCCTGGCCAAGTTCCAAATTCCTGCTTGGAGAAAAAACAAGGCAAACCATGAATCGTAACCCTTGCCATGACATTGCTTCATCAGCAATGGGCCTGACTTAAGGCAGAATACCAAATCGAGGAAGAGAGGGAAAGATCGAAAGGATTCCTTCAGTGCGATTCAATGACGATCCAGATCATTAGCTGGGCATCAAAAGAGACACCTATTAATCTGCCATTAACAAACAAGAGTCCTGGTTAAATGTGAATCAGCCTCAAAGTAATGATGATCGATAATTGTGTGTGTGCATGTGTGTGCATGTGCGCACGCGCACATGTCCTCATGACTCCAAAACCGTGAAACCTAGGGGTCCAAAACTTTGCATGCATACCAAAAGAAATCCAAGCAAATGCATGAATGAAAATTGGGCATTTGGGTAGGGTAACTTTAAGCACCCTTTTTGAAGAAAATTAATGGCTTACCACCATGAAAGGCTTATCATTGGTCAGCAACAACTTCGCCCCGCAGGGGTCTTAGCCGCCATATTGATTTAGCCTATTCAAACATGCCTTGCCTTCGAAACACGATCTACTCTCATGGACTAATTAAAGTACAGTATATAATCAAAATATTATATCGGATTTGAGAATCAGATATCGTGGACTAAATCAGTGTCGAAATCTGCAGTGAAATCTGAGCATTTTAACAAATTAGCGATTTTTATAACTAAGTGCATTTATTTAAGCAAAGCATTAAAATTTATTTTTTCTACTGTTCGGACGATTATATTGAGTGAAAAAAGTGATTAAGGAATGTGCAGAAAGTGGAACTTCATTAAGGGTAATGCTGTGCTCTATAACCTGCTTTTGCAAGCCATGGCGATGCAGTCCACATGGGTCCTTTTTTTCAGCAGTTACGTATGTAGTTTTCGTTTTCACCGTTATGTGCAATCTGCTTTCATTACAAAATATTAATATAAACATTTGAATAGTTGCTGTAATACATTAATAGTCGGCAGTTTCTGCAAGTGAAGAGGGTTTTTTTATTTTTTTTGCTTTATACCGTTTTGTGCAATGTGCTTTCATGACAAAATATTAATATAAATATATTAATAAGTGCTACAATATATTAATAGTCAGCAGTTGCTGAAAACAAAGAAGTACGTAGACTGCACACACGGACATGGTACAAATGTAGGTACGTAGACTCCTCCATAACTCCAAAACCATGAAACCCCGCAGCCTGAAACTTTGCATACATACGAAGGGAACACCAAGGGAGTGCATGAGTGAAAATTGGATATTTGGGTTAATTGAAACACCATTTTGAAGATAATTAACAGCCTTATTTAATTATATATTTTATCATGTGCATCCTCGGACACCTCACTCTCGATGGGGTCTTAAGAAGCATCCTGGGTTACCTCGCTGGGGTATTAATTTGCCATTTTGTTCGGCCTGCTCAACAACACCTTGAGTTGGAACAGGCCGCAACGGTTTATTAACGATAAAGCGCTCAAAATGTTGTTTTTTTCCACTTTCCTTACTTGTATCATCGAATGCCTCATTTACATACCGACGAATCGCTGCTTACATCGCTTTTGTAAGTGTTGTTGTTTTCAAATTAGTATCTTGGAGCGATTTCATGCATTTAATATATGATGCAATTTTCCATGATCTACTCTCACAGACTAAGTATACAATCTAAATATAATTTGAGTTTTAATAATCCAAAAACTAAATAACTCAAAATCTGGAGTGAAATCTGAACATGTTAAGAAATCAGCGATGTTTCGTTTTTTGCAGGTATGTGCCATTACCAATCAGCTTGCTAATGCTTGCCAAGCCAGGCGTTCCTTATCAACGATTTAATTGGAATGCTTGCTTGAGTGCTTAAGCCACTTGCCGAGCACCCAACAGTCGATAGCGGTTCAGTTCGTGTCCCGAACAGGATGTACAGTTGGCAGTTGCTATACGAGGTAGAGGTACGTATAGAGCACACACGCATGTGGTACATATGGGTAGATTTAGATCTGTAAATGGACTCTCTGTGAATGTGTGTGCATGCCTGCATGCTCGGTTACGGGCGCCGTGGTGGCAAAGTTTCATCCCGTAACTTTTGGTGGAGCTTTTAACTTTTAACCTCAGCAGCATACGACGTTTTCCTTTGTCCTCGTGACTGTTTCTAAAGCAATTGGTTATTATATGTGAACCGTTTGTGCTTTACAAAGGTTATGTGGTTTCTCTTTGTGAGTTTCAAAGCAAAATATATTTGATAACACCCGATTTCCAAGCCGTTTGCTGTATTAACGTGTTTTCTAAATTACAAAACCAATTTTTTTTTTCCACCACACGCAGCTGTTTATGCACATCTCCTTGAAACATCTATATAAATGCAACGTTGTATTTTATAATTTGTTTATTGAAATACCCCCAAAACAGGGGTAAAAGCGACTCAAGGTTTTTGAGTTGTATACAGGACATACTGTAGTTGGTAATCGCACTGACTCCAGTCTGCCGATTCCCGAAATCGTCCAAGCACTAACATACATATACATATATATATATATACACACACATATACATATATATATACATATATACATATTGTTATGAATCTGGAAGCCTTGTGCACACAGACAGACAGCGGTCCTTATAGAACAGTTATATCGGTAAGTGAGTGTTTCCAGTTAGGGTCCCGTCCCTAGTCAAATGGGAATTAAATGTTCGTGTGCTGCAGAGTTATTTTGACAGTTAGGGTTTTCTTTTACATTTTTACACCCCTTATAACAACAACAACAACACGCCTTCACCTCGCTTAAACGCAACGCCAAAGCGCCCGCGGTGGGCGGAGTCCAAGGAGGAACCTCGCGGCGGCTCTCGCCCAATCGGGGTGATGCGAGCGAGGTTGCCGTCCTTCCGCCAATGGGATTCTCCACTGTGCTAGGGCGGTCGCCGCGTTGATGTCACCGTACGCCCCGCCCCTCCCCCCGGACCAATCAACGAACTTGGCTCCCGTTTTGGTGAATGACAGAGGCGACGAGCGCATTTGTGCGCCAAAACCGTCCAGTGAGGGAGAGCGGGTAGCGAGGAGGCATCCCCCACCCCAGAGAAGTGGGAATAAGGTTGCGGCGTGATCGGACAGGCGGAGAGCGTGGTTGTCGGGACGAGCGCGAGAAGAACAAGGATAATTGGGTTTGGTCCGCTCGAGCACGGAACGCATCTCGCTGGCGCTGGCGCTGGGCTGGACGCATCTCGCTGGCGGCGCTTCTGCTCTCGTCTCATCGCCGACGCTGGGCTGGTCTGGTCTGATTTCGACAAGAGCGCTGGTCTGGTCTCATCCTGGTTCGCTTGTCTCGGCCAAACCGCACGAGGCGGGAAGGTCCATTTCGTTTCTTTTGGGTGTGCGTCTGTCTGTGGGCTCGTCTTTAAGTAGGAACTGTTAAGTGCTTTTTGCCTTGTACATACTGCATTTCTTATAGTCGGATAACTCTGCCCTTTATGTGTTCCTTCCCCACCTATTGTAAATAAATATCCATTTGTTGAATGTATCAGCTCGTTTCTGTGTTTTCTTCATTGGTTTAACACGGTGCGTGTTGGGGAATTAAAAAAGGCCGTTGTTTCCGTAGTTGTGTTGCATTTGGACCGACAGGACTCGGTAACCATCCGCTCGGTTACGCACGGGTCGAGCCGGTGACGACTCGTCCCGTTCGAGCCCCGTCGAGGGTGCGATACTCGGTAGTTCGCAACGTGGGTCTCAAGGTATTTTGAAGTTTGCAAATAACCCTGTGACGATTCACGGTCCCGGGTGTTGGGGACCGGCGTGAATTCCGGGTGTTCGGTGGAGCCGACTCTACTGCTCCACTAGCAGTCGTGCTCGTCGCCGATACCCGGTCCACAACAAATATATATATATACACACACACACACACACACACACACACACACACACACACACACACACCACACACAACACACACACACACACACACACAACACACGTGGATTATGTCCGGATTGTGCTTTCTCCGGACATATCCAGGCGGTGTTTATGTCTGGGCAGTGTTTGTCTCCGGACGGAGTTTGTGTCCGGACGGAGTTTGTGTTCCGGACAGTGTTTTTTCTCCGGACATGTCCGGACGATGTTTATGTAAGGCCTGTGTTTTGTTCCCGGGGCGTATTTATAGTATGACAGTAGAAAATGTATTTCCGACGTTATTTTATGCAGAACCTTTCCTCCTCACTAGCCGTTCTTCTCCTCCCCCTCCCAACACTCGCACTCTCTCACTCTCTCATTTCTCTTTTTTTCCCTCCACCTCCTCACTCTCCCCTCCCTCCTCTCCCCCCCAACCCCACCTTCTCTCTCCCCCCTTCCTCACCCTCAGCCTCTCTCCCCACCCCTATCTCCCTCTTTCCCCTCTTTTTCTCCCCCCCCCCTTTCCCCTCCTAACCCCCTTTAGTATTCCCGTTAGCTAAGCGATGGGTGGTATTTGCCGGTAATATATTTGCAAAACCATCCACAAGCTGTTTTATCATGAACCATCCTTCTCACCTTCAATTCCACTTGCCACAACTGGCAAAGGTGTGCTGTAACTGCTGCACGAATCTGCATCCCTGTGAAAACAAGACAATAATTCAACAAAAGTAACAGAAAGTGACGCAAACTAGAAATACAACAAATAAAGCCAATGATTTTCCACGATCACACAAAAAGGAAGGAATTCATGGAATCTGTGACCTGAAACGGAAAAAAATAATGTAACTTACAGAAGAGTCAAGATTAGATCGAATAACAAATTAAATATTCACTGCAATACAGTATACGACCTTGTTGTGCATTTGTCTGCAGACAATTCCCAAAGTGTGATTACGTAAAGAAGTAAAAAATAAAAAAGCTCCGTTTACAATTTGATGCACAAGGGACAGTGCCAAAATCAGTGCAACCAAGAGCATGGGCAAACCAATGTTCTGCTCATGTCAACCGCACCTGCTTCGACAGAGTGCAGGTGCAAAGAAAAATTCAGTGATTATTCGTCTCGATCCATCTTCGCTGGCACTAAATACTGAATAAAATTCCATCGAACAATCTCTGGAGGGCCCAGGCAATATGAAATTTGACTTGAAAGTTTTCACTTTTGTTTAAAATTCAGTGAAAATATGAAAATATTGTGAAAGCAAAATGTTGGACATGTGTCAGTGTGCAACATTACAGAAACTTATTTTATCATTGAATTTCAGATTGAATTGTCAACAATAACAAGAAAAAGAGCAATCAGAGATTGCACTCCCTCACCAGGACTTCTTGTGTGTGGTGTGTTACGTAATTAATAGCAGACATAATTAGAACTGCCACATTATAACTGCTAGCAGTGATGACCGAGTACCAAGATGTCCCGCTTTGATCGGACACCTGACCCTGACCCATGAGGTTATTTATGATTATTCAATTAAATTCAGAATAGTATTAAAATAAATTCAATACAAATCAAATGGATGACTAAATTGGTACGGTCCTGCATTGGAGTCATCAGAAGGAACCCGAACCAGCAAGAAGGAAAGATGAAGTCATCAGCAGAAACCTGGATAGGATTCGCATTTCAGCTGCTACTCCTCTACCCTCAAACCCATCCAGGAACAGCCAAGTGAGCCTTATTAAAAAAACAAAAAAAGAGGAACTAGCATCCGTTGAAGACAAAGTCTTCGATATCCCCCGCCATAGTAAATGAGGATTAACAAACTTATATTCCCCAAGCGTGTGCCAATATGTATGTTGAAGTTTCCCCTGATGTCTGACCACGTTCTGGAGAGAAGGATGTTTGAATGGTTTAGGGAAATTAGATTATGGCGCTAAACATTGACCTATCAATTAGACAATTAACAAACTTCTGAACAGGATGTCTTAGGGAAAGTGTATGTGAAATTTTGCCTCAAATCTGTCCAGCCGTTCTGGAGAAGAAGACTTTAAAATTTATTAATTTTCAATCAAGATGGCTGACGACAATGTGATATGACATCATAAATTTACATTCTGCCTCCAATCCTCCAGTGGAATACGTGTGTGAAGTTTTGTGTAAATCGGATGAGGTGTGTTTTTCTATCCAAGATGGCCACCAAACCATGTGACTTGTGACGTCAAAATTTTTACTATGTATGCAGACATGATGGAAGATGATAGTTGCAAATTTTCGCTTAGTTAGGTTATGTGATCCCAGAGAAAACATTATTTAATCTTTTTCTTGAATCCAACATGGCTGCCAAACCATGTGACCTATCAATTAGAACATATCAAAAGGCACCAGTTCACACTTGCTTGATATGTGTAACCAATTTCGTAATATATCTTGAGGGATTTGTATTAAGCTCCGGAACGATGTGACGGACGGACGGACGGAACCCATTTCTATATCCCCCGCCAACTTCGTTGGTTGGCGGGGGATAAAAAAACATTTTAATCAAAAAACAAAAAGAACCCATATCAAAAAATCAAATAATTCCGGATGCCAGACCATGCGTCTCATCAAGTTGAAACATAAAACATGTATTCCCCATCACTACTAGATCATAGATGTGAAGTTTCATGTTCATTGATTAAGCGGTTCCAGAGAAAACAATATTTCATATTTTTCTTCAATCCAATATGGCTGCCAAA
>CM068956.1:152449998-152462477 GCA_035128595.1 Eptatretus atami | reverse complement strand
TTGCTGTTGTTTGTTTGTCTGTAATCACGAAAAAAAAATTCTGCAGAGCACAGTTTTCATTGAAATTTTTTAACTTCGCATATCAGAGGCCTATAGAGGTCCTTTCACGCATAAAATTTGAAGGCGAAGGTTCAAAGGTCAAGTCACTTTGTCCAAACAGGCGGACGCGACGAAACCCTTATTTTTTGAGTAATTGGGTATCGGATCGTCTTTCAAAACTTCATGGGGGAATAGAGTTCATGGTCTGGCACTCAGCTATTAATTTTTGGGTGGCGATTGGCCTTACCTTCATGGTTAGCGCTAAGGTCAAACATATTTGACCCCCCCCAAGGGCAAATTTCAGTTTAGGAACCATTATTGTGTAGTACCTCAATTGAACACCTCGATGAGTGCTTTCTAAGATATCAAGCTTGAGAACATTATGACGTCATTTGGTCGATGAGCAAACGCATATTTTTCATGTACTCTGTAGAACGATTCTCTGGAATCTGCTCGTAGCAGATATTCCTCAAGGAGTCGCTCCTGGTGGGATAGCAGCTCTGTCCTTAGTGTGACCTTAAAAAGTCACACGTTGGTCACCTTTTGCAAATAGATACCCTACGGGTGACATTGTTTATTTTCATGGTTACTCTGTAGAACGATCTCATCGGAATCTCTTCGTAGCAGATATCCTCAGGAGTCCTCCTGGTGGATAGCAGCTCTGTTACCTCAGTGTGACCTTAAAGAATCACACGTGGTCACCTTTGGCCAAGATACGGGTCACCCTAAGGCCAGGTGACATGGTTTATTTGTTTGTTTGTTTGTGAACAGTATTAGGAAAAACTCCTCGACGGATTTCGACGAAACTTGGGGTGGGGGTTAGTATGGTCCAAGGATCATGCCATAAGATTTTGGACTTGGTCCAAAGTCCAATATGCCGCTATGGCGGCCATTTGAAAAAAATATTGAATTTTTTTTTGCATTTCTACAGTTTAAAGTGATTTCCACCCCCCAAAAAAATTGTTAGGAAAAATAAAGAAAAAAACTTAGAAAATTTTGCAACTTTTTTTCAACAAAATTGCGATTTTTGTTTTTGCATTTCTACATGTTATAAGGATTTCCAACAAAAACATGCAAATTATAGATTGCGGCTGATTTGGAAACTCAGGTGGATATACCCACTTAAAATCATTTCTGTCTCAAGGAAATCTTAGTTATGAGAATGATTGAGTATGTTAAAAGTAAAACTAAAGGGAAGTTGCAAACTATAATCTGTGAGCAATGTTGAGTTTAAATTGATTGAAATGGATATCATTTACTGATGACCTCGATGTATTGGGGCGGAGGTTTTGCATCTACCGAGTCCCGCCCCTCTAGTTTATACTGTTTTTGTGAGTGACGTGGTGGAATCTCATGAAGCCTGTCCCTCGGCAACACTAATGGCATCGTAGTAATCTTTGCTTTGATTTATTCAGAGGACACACAGCTGATTCAGGGAAACTTCTCAGTTGACGAGTAATTAACACCAGGTCTTTATTCCAGACACTTCAAGATGCCATGGCAGCAATTTACTGAGTGAACTTGAGCAAGGGCAAAATTCAGTTCTGGTGGGAACCACTGTGTGCGAGGGTACAGGACACTGCACGACTTCTGAGCACTCATCTGTGCGCGGGCTCGTTAATTGAGTAGAGGATGTCACGAACTGCACAAGCGATCGAGTGTGTGGAGGACAAACCAAATCACTGGCAAGGTACAATCCAAATGGTTGTTTTTTATTGTTTATTTTTTCAAAAAATCAGCTCAATGTACAACATAATGAATAATTTTTGGCTTTTTTTTTCGCCGCTTTTCCCTTTTTTTGTTCTTCTCTGCTTTTTTCCTTTTTTTTTTCTTTTTCTTTCTCTTTTTTTATTTTTTTTTTTTCCCTTCCCTTATTTCCCCTTCCTTTTTTCCCCTTTCTTTCTTTTTTTTTTTTTCTTCTCCGCGCTCCTTTTTTTTTCTTTGCTCTCCTTTTTTTCTTTCTTTTTTCCTTTTCTTTTTTTCCTCTTTTTTTTTCTCTCTTTTTCCCTTTTCTTTTCTTTTTCTTTTTTTCTTTTTTTTGTTTGTTTGCTTGTGCTGCCAGAAGAAAGCGAAAGGAAACAGTTGAAGAAAAAGTCAATTGCCTGAATGAAGAACCCGAAAGAGTATACAAGATGTGTGAATGGAGGTCGTTCCTTTTTGCAGTGTCTTATTGCGATAGATATGGACCCACAGAGCAATTCCGCTGAAACTGGTGCTGCTGGCCCACACCAAGATAGACAAATCTTATGTGATGATGTTATTTTTTGGAGCACAACTGAAGTCTTGTGAGGGATGTTGGAATTTATTCATTGATGTACAACATTTATTACTCTGAAGAAAAATGAAATCACACTTTCACCATGGTATCATCTGAATATCACAATTTCTTTCAATGACATTTCTTTCCTGCTGTTTCTAAGGTTTGTGGAATAGCAGTCAGCACAAAAATCACACAACACACATTCATATGCAGACCAAAGACAACAACAAACAATCTCTCTTCTAACAAAACAAAAAAAACATACAGACTGACTAACATATCTTGCAAAAACTTCGTTTTGGCAAGATAATAAAGCCCATACCCACTGTTTACTATCATTTTGTGTGCACCAAATAATGTAAGAAAACCGTGATCTTCATGTATGTAGTTAAAGGTTAAATGACATTGTGTATTGTTCATGTCATGATTATTTTTGCTATAGATGTGAATAGTACTTTTTGGAGAGATGCAGGATAAGTTTCAAGTTGCCAGCAGGTGGAATATCATTTTATAGACTTGCGATAATTGTATAACATACTTTTTCCCACCACCGACATCAACTGTTAAGACACCCTAACGCTGATTCAGAATGATCAATGATTGAGCCAGCTGTCATAAATCAGCAGCCAAAGATCAGAGAGCAAATTACAGCTTTTGCAAAAGACTTGTACTGTATTTGTTAAATGCTCAAACACCAAACAGAGCAACCAAGCATGCTTTCCAACAGTTCTGTGATTTTTTCCTGGTGTATCGGCTTCGATGTCCATAGGCACAAGAGAGGAGGAATGCGAGGGGAGAGAGATCGAGGAGGAATGTGAGGGGAGAGAGAGAGAGAGAGAGGGGGCAGGGCGAGGAATGCGAAACGGAGGAGAGAGAGAGAAGGAGAGAGAGAGAGAAGAGAGAGAGAGAGGAGAGAGAGAGAGAGAGAAAGGAGAGAGAGAAGAGAGAGAGAGGGAATGTGACGAACGGAGAGAGAGAGAGAGGAGGAATACGAACGGAGAGAGAGAGGAGGAATGCAAACAAAGAGAGAGAGAGAGAGAAGAGAGAGAGAGAGAGAGAGAGAGAGAGAGAGAGAGAGAGAGAGAGAGAGAGAGAGGAGGAATGCGAACGGAGAGAGCGAGAGAAGAGAGAGAGAATGCGACGAGAGGAGAGAAGGAGGAACGAGGAGAGAGAGAGAGGAGGAATGCAACCGAGAGAGAGAGGAGAGGGAGGAATGCCAACGGAGAGAGAGAAGAGAGAGAAGCCAACGGAGAGAGAGAGAGGAAGGATGCAACGGAGAGAGAGAGAAGAGAGGAATCCAACGGAGAGAGAGAGAGAGGAGGAATGCCAAGGAAGAGACGGAGAGAGGATCCGGGAGAGAGAGAGGAGGAAAGAGGAGAGAACGAGAGGGAGAGAGAGAGAGAGAGAGAGTAGAGAGGAGAGAGAAGAGAGAGAGGAGAGAGAGAAGCGAGGAAGAAGAGAGAGAGAGAGAGAGAGAGAGAGAAGAGAGAGAGAGAGAGAGAGAGAGAGAAGAGAGAGAGAGAGAGAGAGAAGAGAGAGACGACGAGAAGGTTTGAGGAGAGTTTGAGAGAAGATTGAGACAAGAGACCAGAGACAGAGACAGAGACAGGAGACAGAGACAGAGAGCCAGAGATGGAGATTGCGGAACGGAGAGAGAGAGCAGAACACGGAGAGACGGGGGGAGCCGCAGAGGAGAGAGAGCAAGAGAGAGAGACGAGAGAGAGAGGAAGAAGAGAGAGAGGAGAGGAGGAGAGGAGAGAGAGAGGAGGAGGACATGCGAACGGGAAGAGAGAGAGAAGAGAGAGAGAGAGAGTGGGAGCGAGAGAGAGACGAGAGAGAGAGAGAAGATCAGCACAGACGGAAGAGAGAGATGAGAGAGAGGAAGGGAACGAGAAGAAGAGGGAGAGGACGAGAGAGAAGAGAGAGAAGGAGAGAGAGAGAGAGAGAGGAGCGATTGGCGGAACGGAGAGAGAGAGAGAGACGAGATTCAGAGAGGGGAGGGCCGAGAAAGACAAGACAGGAGACAGGGCACGATTGCACACGAACGGCAGAACGGCGGGCAGGGAGGCAGACGAGAGAGGAGAAGGAGAGGAGGAGAGAAACGAGAGGAGGAGAGTCGAGGGAGGAAAATACGACGCGCCCCGCGGACAGCAGGATAGGCCGAAGTCCGTGGAGGGAGAGAGCAAGAGGAGGGAGGGAGGGATTGCGAACGGGAGAAGAAGGAGAGAGAGGAAGATTGGCCAAACGAGAGAAGAAGAGAGAGAGAGAGGAGGGATGGCGAACGGAGAGAGAGAGAGAGAGAGAAAGAAGAGAGAGGAGAGGGAGGAGGATTGGAGGACGAAGGACAGAAGAGAGGATGTGAAGCGAGAGAGAGAGAGAGAGAGAGCAGAGAGACGAGAGAAGGAGGAAAGGATGAGAGCAGAGAGAGGGGGAATGCGGCGAGAGGGAGAAGAGAGAGGAGAGAGAGAAGAAATGCGACGAGAGGAGAGAGGAGAGGAGGAATGCGAAAGGGGAGGAGAGAGAGAGGGAGGAATGGCGAAAGAGAGAGAGGGAGATGAAACAATGAGTATCGAACGAGAGAGAAGAGAGAGAGAGAGAGAGAGGAAGCAATGGCCGAAACTGGAGAGAGAGAGAGAGGAGAGAGAGAGAGAAGGAGAGAGAGAGAGAGAGAGAGAGAGGAGAGAGATGGAGAGGAGAGAAGAGGAGAAAGCGAACAGAAGAGAAGAGAGGAGAGAGAGAGGAGAGAGAGAGAGAGAGGAGTAGAGAGGGACGAGCCAACGGAGAGAGAGAAGAGAAGAAGAGAGGAGGGAGGAAGTCGAGAGAGACGAGAGAGTAGAGAGAGAGAGAGAGAGAGAGAGAGAGAGAGAGAGAGAGAGGGCGAAGAAGGGGAGAGAGAGGGGAGACGAAAAGATGTTTGGAACGGAGAGAGAGAGAGAGAGGAGGAATGCGAACGAGAGAGAGAGAAGAGGAGAGAGAGAGAGAGAGAGAGAGAGAGAGAGATTGAGAGAGATTGAGAGAATTGAGAGAGATTGAGAGAGTGAGAGAGAGAAGATAAATGAGAAGAGAGAGAGAGAGCAGATTGAGAAGACCAGAGACAGAGACAGAGACAGAGACAGAGACAGAGACAAGAGAAGAGAGAGAGATTGAGAGAGAGATTGAGAGAGATTGAGAGAGAGAGAGAAAGACAGAGACAGAGACAGAGAACAAGAGACAGGACAGAGACAGAGACAGAGGACAAGAGAACGCGAAGAGACGATGAGGAGGGAAGAGAGGAGAAGAGAGAGAGAGGGCAGAGATGCGAAACTGAGAGAGAGAGAAGGAGAGAGAGAGAGAGAGAGAGGAAGAGAGAGGAAGGAGAGAGAGAGAGAGAGAGAGAGGATGGGAAGGAGATGAGGAGAGAGAGAGTTAGAATGGAGAGAGAGAAGAGAGAGGAAGGGAGATTGCGAACGAGGAGAGAGAGAGAGAGGAAGAATTGGAAGGAGAGGAGAGGAATGAAGAGGAGAGAGAAGAGAGGAGGAAAGGAGGAGGACGAAAAGAGACGAGATGGAATGCGAACGAGAGAGAGAGAGAGAGAGAGAAGAGAGAGAGAGGAAGAGAGTGAGAGAGCGAACGGAGAGAGAGAGAGAGAGAAGAGAAGAGGGGAATGGAACGAGAAGAGAGAGGAGGAGAGAGAGAGAGGAGGAGGGAAAAATGCAGTAGAAGAGAGAGGAAGGAGAATGGGAATGGAGAAGAGAGAGGGAGGAGCGAGCGGGAGAGAGAAGAGAGAGGGGATGAGGCATTGGAGAGGAGTAGAAGAGAGAGAGAGAGAGAGGGGAGGAATGGCGAGACGAGGAGAGAGAGAGAGGGGAGGAATGCGAGACGAAGGAGAGAGAGGGAGGGAAGGCGAGAAGAGAGAGAGAGAGAAGAGAGAGAGAGAAGAGGAGGAAGAAGAGGAGAGAGAATGGCGAAGGAAGAGAGGAAGGAGAAATGCGAACTGAGAGAGAGAGAGAGGAGGGAGAGAGAGGGAGAGAGAGAGAGGAATGCGAACGGAGAGAGAGCGGAGGAATACAACAAGAGAGGGAGGAGGAATGTGAACGGAGAGAGAGGAGGAAGGAAGTGAACGGAGAGAGAGGAGATGCGAGGGAGAGGAGAGGCACGGGACGGAAGAGAGGAGCACGGACGGGAGAGAGAGCGGCACGGGACGGGAGAGAGAGAGGCAGGACGGAGAGGAAGGAGGCACGGGATGAGAGAGAGAGGAGGAGGGACGGAGAGAGAGGAGGAATGGGACGGGAGAGAGAGGAGGAATGGAGGGAGAGAGAGAGGGCAGGGAGGGGCAGAGGAGAGCAGAGAGAGAGAGAGGGAGGAGAGAGAGGGAAGAGAAGAGGGAGGGGAGAGAGAGGAAGAAAGAGGGAGGGAGAAAGGGATGGAGGGAGGGGAAGAGATAAAGGAGGGAGGAGGTGGAGAGAAGAGAGAGGAGGGAGTGAGGGAGAAAGAGAGAGGAGCAGGGGAGTGGAGAAAGAGAGACGGAGTGGGGGAGGGGGAGAAGGGAAGGACGGAGGGAGGAGGAGAGGTGAGGGAGGGAAGCTAAGAAGGGGGAAGAGCGAGGAAGGGGGGGGGGTGGGGAAGAGCGAGGAAGGGGGGGTGGGAGAGCGAGCGCCTCACCAAACATTGCGATGCACTGTAGGAGGAGACGTGTGAGGGGGTGAGACAGACAGAGACAACGTGCGGGGAGGAAAAAAAAAATATAAGTGAGAGAAGAGGTAGGGTGGAGGTGGCGTTAGCAAAGAGAATGATAACGTTATGCTTAATGATCGAACAAAAACAACAAAACAAAAAAAACTCATGTCAAGAAAGCTGTTACACACGAAATAAAAGGTTTGTAAAGTATCCGCTGACACATTAATATATTATTTGTTCATGTAGTTTATTTCAGTTCACCTTGGAAAAAAATCAGTCAGCGTAGCACTGCCCTCTCTTCCTCTACAACTTTTATGGTTGACACAAGCTAGATAAGCAGGGTTCGGGCCGATGATCAAGCACTCTTATTTGATATTTTTCCTTGTATCCTGTGATTGAAAGTTTGTGGCTGTTTCCATATTTGTTCACCGCCGTGTCCTCCACCAGCCCTCATTAGTCTCCACAGTCCACATCCCTTATTTCTCATTCGCCCAACCACTCTATTTTGTCCCTCAACACTACTGGGTGTGCCTTTTCCTCTCTTCTTTTCACTGTTCCCTTTGTCTATTATGTCCTGATTCATTCCATGTTTTAGCTGTTCCACAGCCTCGATGTTGTATACAAAAATGATTATACTGACACCCTGACAAATATTGTTCACCCCTTGTGTGTGTGTCGGAGTTGTATACAAAAATGATTTATACTGACACCCTGACAAATTATGATTTCCCATTCGACGCGTGTGTCGGTGTGTCGGTAGTCATGAGGTGTGTCAGTCCACCAGACGGCGGTCTCCTGGGTTAACCTGAGGCGGTCCCTTCGGGTGGGTGCTGGAATGTCCTATCCCTAGAGAGGATGATCACCTGTCTCTGTTTATCATCTGAGCTCAAAGCGTTTGGACATCGGGATTGCAGCTCTCTCTGAGGTTCGGAGACCGGATTGCGGCGAGATAATGGTGGGTGGTTACACCTACTATTGGTCTGGTCGCTCTTGATGTTACTACCAAACCCAAGGAGTTGCTGTAGCTGTGTCCAATAAGCTGACCCCAATGATAATTGAGGTAACACCGGTCAACGTGAGCGTATGAGATTAAGGATTCGTCATCCTTAGGTGTTCATTTCCCGTCTCTGTTTATGCTCCGACTGAGGCGAGTGATCTCACCGTGAAGGATGCATTCTACGCCACGCTCGAGTCTGTGGTTGATCAGTGCCCCGAGACGAGATCACTTCTAGTCTTGGGGGATTTCAATGCATCGACTGGAACTGATAGGGATGGTTATGAGGTGTGTGTTTGGTCCCCATGGGTCAGGAACTATGAACCAGAATAGCACTAAGTTCCTTGACTTTGCAAGAAGTCATGGACTTAGGGTGGCTGGTTATGGTTTCAGCGCCACAGCTCAGTCGGCTGGCTTGGTATCCAACGCTGGCGGTGGGCAAAGGAGAATTGACCATGTCCTCATTGACGGTCTGTGGGATGGTGATCCAGAATGCAGGGTCTACCGGAGTGCTCAGTTCCTCAATACTGACACCAGGTTGTTGTAGCAACTCTAAAGCTGCACCTTAATCCTGAGAGAATGGTACCATCCCACCTAGGCTGGATGTTGCAAGCTCAGGGATGAGAGAGGTGCTGAGGAGTTTGCGAACAGGTCATGTGAGTGGACACTTGGGGGGTCTGGGTGCTTTGGGGGTCCTGAAGAGTTGTGGAGTGCCTTCAAGACCACCGTCCTTGATGTTTGCCGGTGGATGTCTTGGAACTCACCGCAGGCAAAGAAGAATTTTGTCTCTCAAGGGACACTGGATACATTGACCAGAGTCGCAGGGCCAGCGATGCAGAGCTGAGCTGTTCAGGGAGAGCTGAGGCGTAAAACTGTACGTGCACTGAGGGTGGGACAAGGAGGCCTATGTGCGAGGAATCTGTGAGGGGTAGAGCACACTGTGGACAGGTGATTCTCGTCCCGCTTACAGGGGAATTCGTGCATTGCGTTCATCCAAGCCCATCCCTCGAGCACTGCAGTTAGAGCAAGAAGTGGTAGGCTCTGACAGAGGAGTCTGAGTGAAGGCCCGCTGGCCGGTTCTTTGAGCGGTTGTACCAGGCTGATCCCCCAGCTGTCGAGTTGGACGTCAAGGGTGTTACAATCCCTGTTGCTGACCCTCAATCAACTGTGGTCCACCTTCGCTTGTGGAAACACGGGCGTGCGGTGAACCAGTTGAAACGGGGCAAAGCTCCAGGGATCTGTGGCATCATGCTGAACTTCTCAAGGCTGGTGGAAATGCTGCACTCGTGTCGCTGCATGCAGTTTTGTGCTCTGCCTGGAACACAGGCATCATCCCAACTATTGGAAGAGGGGCCTTGTTGTTCCTCTCTGGAAAGAGAGAGGGTGATCGCCAAGACTGCAACAACTACCGAGGTGTGACGCTGCTCTCAGTGCCGGGCAAGGTCTTGTGCCGGTATAATTATTGATAGGGTTCGCCACCATCTGCTTGAGCACCGACGCCAGTCCAGCAGTCAGGTCAGGCTTTACACCAAAGAGGGTCACACGATTGACCGTATCCTTGCTCTTCGTTGTCCTCACCGAACGCAGACGAGAGTTTCGGCGAGGGGTGCTTGCAGCCTATGTTGATCTCTGTAAAGCGTGATGTTCAGTGAATCGGGATGTCCTCTGGAGGATTCTTGTCTTCGTGGGTGCCACAAAACTGATCAATCTGATGTCTGAACTCTACTCTGGTACTGAGAGTGCTGTGAAGTGTGGTGCTCACTCTCTGACTTATTTCCAGTTGTTACTGGAGTTCGTCAGGGGTGTGTACTGGCCCCCACACTTTTCAGCCTTGTTATGGACTGGATTTTAGGGAGGATGTCGGGAGAGATCAAGCTGCGTGCATGTCGTTTGGGAATGTCAAGATCTCGGACCTTGATTTTGCAGATGATGCAGTCATCTTTGCGGAGACTTTAGATATCCTTTTGGGGCGCCCTCGAGGTGCTGAATGAGGAGTCGAGACCGCTGGATTACGGGTTTTGCTTGGGTCAAAACTAAGATCCAGGCTTTCGGTGACATCTTTGATGCTGTCTGTCTGTGTGTCTGTTTGTGGTGAGGATGTTGAGGTCGTGGAGAGATTCACTTACCTTGGCAGTGATATTCATGTCTCTGCTGGTGTGAGTCAGAGGTCAATAGACGTCTGGGTCGGGCCTGGGAGTCATGGATTCACTGGATCATGGGGTGTGGCGCTGCGTGTACCTGTGCGGGAGGACGAAAGTCCGAGTCTTCAGGTCTTGTACTTCGCAGTCTTGCCTTGGTGCGAGACTGGACTCTGACCAAGGATCGTGAGACAGGAGATCTTGACTATATACGTTAATCCTGGTTGTACCAGGTCTCTTCGGAGAATCCTTGGCTATCGCTGGTCGGAATTGTGTGCCAACGACGCGGTTGCTGAGAGAGACCTCGGATGAGATTTGTTACCTGCATAGTCTGTGAGGCAGTGTTGCGGCTGTATGGACATGTGGCTCGTTTTCCTGACGCTGATATCCTGCTCACCAGATTCTCTCAGCGAGGGAGTCTCATGAGTGGAGGAGGCCGTGGGCGACCACGATGCCTCGTGGTTGCAGCAGGTTGACCATCACATCTCAAGGAGATGGGGATGGGCCTGGCATCGCCTGGGGGATGGCCAGACGGAGGCCCCTGGAGTACCGGCGGAAAGTGGACGCGGCGACGCGCTGTTCTGGCACATGCTCCCATACCTGACCTGACCTGACAAACTCTAGCATCGTGATGAAGAGTGCAAATGTATTATGTGCGATATTTTAGGTGCAGGTGTTAGCCATTTGTTGACCTATTAGTGCCCGACTTCCTGACGTGCAGTGCTGTAAATATGACTGCCACGTTACAAGAGTGCATCACAATGGAGCAGTAAGGAGCCATCAGATTTTTACTTGGTGAAGGTGTGAAACCATGAGATTCTTTGGACACTACACAATACGATAGAAATGATATACGGTTGTGGATAAATGTGTTCAATGGCCTTTGGGGTCAGTGTCTGCCACATAGGACAACGTGGCCAGAATTGATGAACTTATATGTAAGGATAGGTGTGTTGCAATAGACAACATACCTGACATCTTCGCTCTATCTCATGGTGCAGTCCACAAAAGTCTTCGTGTCTACAAAGGTGAAAGGTCAAAAATGCTCACTGATGAACACAAGCAGACACAGCACCTCATAACAAACTAGAAGGGCACTTCTAGAGAGAGAAGAAGAGGAGAGAGGAGGAATGACTCCCTCTCCCTCCCTCTCTCCGGTAGAGCGCATACCTCCACCATGTAATGCCTGATCCACAAGAATATATCGGGCCCAATACATTTTTGGAATATCATGCTATATGTTGTTTTTGGCCCGATCTCATAATGGTGAAGAATCACTTTAAAATTAAATAATTCTCGTATCCAGATCCGGATTCGGATCTTCACAAAAATCGAATCAATTCATCCTTGCCACACACCCAACGTGTAAACCAAGTTTCGTTCAAATCCGTCCACAACCTTTTGAAATATCGTGCTACATATCGTTTTTGGCCCGACCTCTCAATGATAAACAATTACTTTAAAAATTCGAGTAGCCAGATCCGGATCCGGATCTTCACCAAAATCTAATCAGTTTGTCCTTGTCAAACACCCAACCTGTCCACAAAATTTCATCTGGATCAGTGTCTGAGATATCCTGCATACATAACTTTTTGAGATATCCTGCATACAAACAAACAGACAGAAAGGGGTGAAAACATTACCTCCTTCACCTTAAAATAAATAAATAAATAAATAAACTTTGAAAATGGACATTGCCTTACAATGTAATTTTTTTTGTAAACCAAGTCAAGGCTCGTGGAAGAGCTAGAACACAGAACAGATCAGGACGCAACAGAACAAAAGGAACAGCAGAAAGACAGGAGGGATACTAAAATATGCAATGTGGTGTCTATCTGTCTGTCTGTCTGTCTGTCTGTCTAACAGTGAGATAGACTAGAATTATTTCTCGAAAAGGGCCCAGCTGTATAAAGCTCGATATAAGCTATTTTTTTTTTTTTTTGTTATAATAAGTAGACATTGACTTTTTAAACATATATTAAGGGTTATTATGCTGAATTTCGACTAGCCTTGTTCCTCAAGCTTAAGTTCGTTTTTTGACTCCAATCTTAATTACCATTAAACAAAAGGCTTCAATATGACAAATTTTGGGGCACTTTCTTGGGACAGCTAATACTATACAGCACATATGTCTCATCTATTTTACTTGATATACATACTGTTAATTGTAATTTATACTTAAAGTTTTAAAAAATGAAAGTGGCCTTTTTGTATGCCTATACTAATGATTCATTCTTGTTTGCAGGCTACAATGGATCCTGTGATTAGCTTGAAGAGGCCTTCACCTGTAGACTACAGCCTGTGCATTTTCTGCCAAACGCGTAAAGCCAGAAAAAACCTGAGTGAAGCAACTGAACATGGACTCACAACACTCAGGAATGCAGCCTGTAGC
>CM068956.1:152429020-152447891 GCA_035128595.1 Eptatretus atami | reverse complement strand
AGAGAGAGATTTCAACCATTTCCCTACTGTAGTTGAACGAAAGGGCCAACGATTTCATCAAGCTAACGACAGTCACGATGGCGATCTCACGACGAAGGTTTTACTGAGCTCAATAGTAATCGTCCAGACATCCCCGGATGTTTAAATAAACCGAAGTGCGAAGCTCGACGAACAAGCCTGCAAAAGAGCGCATCCATCTCAAACAAAAAGACTTCCGGGTTATTGTCGACCGATTTCCTCTTGACCTTAAAATAAAAAGTAACAAAAAAAAAAAAAAACATCCAAAATAATACGTTTTAAGGAAGAAGAAGTTTATACGTAATATTTCACACTTATTAAAATACAAAACAATTGGAGCGATAAAAATAAACAACAACATTGGATGAACCTCAGCCAAGGCGTAAAAAAGGAAGCTGATACACCCTGGCAGTATCGTTCCTCCAATCAAGGAAATACAAGTAACTTCAAACTCAGGAGGGAGACCATTACTGATTATTGGCATCACAACTTACAGATACTTATACAGCTCAAGTTCAAAAACATCAAAATCCAGCCGACCCTCCTGACAGCAACACCTTACGAAGAGACCATTTAATTTCAAAACATCAGGCATTCCCACGACTTTGAGTGAAAGACCTCAATCCCTTCTCCTCTTTTTAAACTCTTAAACTGTCCTTTTGTAGCAGTCAGCGTCATGTCTGCTTAATGATTTCGTACGTCCCCTTGTGGCTGTTGGTTGCATCATTTGCTTGGAGGCGACCCCTGTGCCGATGATGCAGTGCCCCGCTGTTCCCAGTAAGCTTTGGGGGTAACTCATTTTTTCCGACCTCGCGAAGGATGACAGGCTGAATCAACCCCACCTGTGTTATTTCAACGGTAAAAAAAATAGGGATCGAACGCAAGACCCTAAGATCTTAAGGGCAGCCACCGTCAACCGTTAAACCAAGACCAGGCTGTCCATTGTGCTTGAAAGAAATTAATCTCCATTTAATATTTTATTCCGTCGGTATATCCTTCATTGTTTACCAGCCTTCTGTGAGTCATAGTGAGAGGTTTAGCTCTGAGTCTGGAGGCTGTGTAGCGTTACTCAATCAACAGCTGAATCCAGTGTTCCCCAGATTAGTAAGAAACACTGGCAACGATTGAGAATGCCAAGGTGTTCTGTGTAAAAGGCCAACTTGAAATGAAATAACTATCGTGGTTCTGTGTGAAAAGAACGCCCTGTACAGACAGCTGACTGCGTTGGTGGCAACTTGGCACAGTGATGGAAGAGTCAACAGAACTTTGAGGAAAGTTTTGTTGAGGCTATAATGTCCGAATGACGTGACAGCACACTCCTACCTCATAATGAACGGACTTGGGGGAAAGATTTGTGATGGGACACGAAGCTCCGAGCCAACGGTTCAACTTGTGGTCAGTCTGGAAATGCAGATTTGGGTGACGCGAGCTTCCGGAGTGAGCTTGTGTTCGATACATAGAAGGCGAGCAGTGAGCCATTCGAGGAGAGGAGGACTTGAGATGTGAAACCAGAGATTCAAGCTCCAGCTGAGTCGCTGGCATTTGGAGTGGCAGTCAAGTTGGTTTGTGTAAAGCGAGCTGTGCACAGCGGGTCGGGCTGCCCTCGGCTGTGGGTGTCCCTGTAAACGATAGCTTGGCCCGAATCGATCTAAAGTTCATCTAGCGTTGAACCCTCTCTAATGGTAGGTAGAGGTATTCCATTGCCTACCTCAGACGTAGTAACAAAACTTGGACGAATACTCGAGATGAGACCCTCACATATGTTCCCTGTACAGTGCTTATAACTACTGTCCTATGCTTTGAATTATTCATTTATCCCCATACGTATACAACCTAAATAACACGTTACCTTTACCCTGTAGCTACCTCGCACTGTCTTGTCTGCTTACCTCTCAGTATCTATGACCATCCTCAGATCATTCCCCTGTGTGACACGCTCCAAAATTACCTCTTGCATCATGTAATCTCTATTTTCATTAATTCCTTAACCCATTCCCAACACCCTTCACTTGTTAGGTTAGAACTACATCTTACTAATCCTTTACCATTGTTGGCTACTTTTCAGTAAGGGGCTCTTTATAATGCCCCCCCAAAAATACAATGCAAATATGTTTATATATTATATATACATATGAGGCAGGTATGCTTACACGATGGAAGCAATAACGAAACGTGCTTCTCTATTGTCCTCGGGTCGCAATCTGATTTATTTCTTTCATTTTTTTTTTCATTTTTTCTTTCATTTACTGATGTTTTCATTTAGCGGGATGCTTTCCGATGGTCTGTGAATTTCTTTCCTGGGTATGGCTTCGATGTCGCATCGCACAACAATATTACCGGCTTCCTCGCATGTCTCAGATAGCAAACATGCATTAAATTTTTTCCATTTATTTATATTTTAAACTTAAAGGATAATTCCCGACGGTTCTGTGATTTTTTCCCGGTGTATCCGGCTTCGATGTTTGTCGTCACACAAAGATTTCAACTTTCTACATCACCCAGAAGGTACCTCAAGGGTACGAACTTTATACCAGTCAGTCAGTCGGTGAGTGGTAAAGAATGATGATACACAGGTAATATAATGTATTTAATGTATATTATATATATATTATATATATATATATTATATATATTGATGCGAATTCGCGCCCGTCGGCGTGCGATCGCCACGTGACTCGAAATCGCGACCCGGCCATCGCCCACCGGACGGACAATTCAGTCGTGACCTCACCGGCTTAACGCCGGGATCCTAGTTCACGTGGTGGGCCTTTGCGCTCAACCCCGATCGTGCCAATCGCCAAACGCCGCGTGGATAGGGTTGTTCGCCAAACTCGACCTACCTAAGTAACCCCAGCGCGGATGGTAAAATCCGGGCGATGCGCACCTCCGCCGCAGGTCGACTCGGACACCGGACGCTTTAAGCGGTCCGTTCCTTGCTACCGATCCCGGGATACCGAGCGGTGTTATTCGTCGGCCTCGACGGTTTTCTGATTAATTATCGGGCGTATCCAGCCGCACAAGAACCCTTTTACGTGAAGCAAGATGGAGGTCCATAAAGAAAAGGACGAAGCGAACACGGGCACATCGTTCAACAAGTAAGCATTTAATTCACAACACACATAGAAGCACACATATAGCAGTAAATTTACAGCACAATTAGCAAATGACATATATCAATTTAAGACAAAACAACAATAATGCCAAGCAACGCTGCAGAAGCTACGACCGAACTAACGCGAAACACTCGGCAACACTTATAACAGTTTCTACCTTACAAGAACACGGCGCCACAAACACGCATTCACACCTAAGCAAAGGAAAAGACCCCCTCAAAGGCAAGGGAGTCAGACTGGCCGTGGGTCGCTAATGCGCGTGGAACCTGGATGAGACGGCCAGTCCACGAGACCGATCAGGGTCCCTACCCGCGCCCTCGGTGGCGAGCCGCAAAATGTCGCTGAACAGCGGCGGTTTCGTGGGCAACCGTGCTGGTGTAAGTGTGGAACGGGGCCCCCTTGTCGCAACTATCTCAGCGCGGGGGGGAAAGGGGGAATTGTTGATGGCTCTGGGGAGGGAGTATGGCTGGCTTTGCTCGAGTCCCAGCGATGCCGCGATTCAACGCGACCTCGTCGCTGACCTTCCTGCCCCGGACCCGAGCCTCTCCAGGTTCTCCTAGCCGATCTCCCTCCGCAGCACGTTCGCGCCTCCGTAGCCGTTCGCCTCCGTAGCCCGTTCCGCCTCGTAGCCGTTCGCCTCCGTATCTCATCCTGCCCGCCACTTCTGCCCCACATCTTCGCCTTGCGCTCCGTCTCTTTATCGCTCTCAGGAACCCACCATATGCAAATTCTCGATCCAAACGACCTCAGGGGCGGCGCCACGCTCGCCGATTGGATGGAGAAAAAGGGCCGTGAATTCTTTCCTGATCCTCAATTGCATATCCGATTTCCCCTCAGGCGCGTCTGGAGGCGGGGGCAAGCCGCCCCGCGCTTCTAATTGGATGGATCAGATGTGGGCGTGTAGCATTCTGCTTCCGCATTCTCCTCGGAAAAACCGCGCATCTGCACTCGCGGCTCGCGTTATCATGCTGCAGATGCCCGAATGCGCTCGGTGTCCACAGGTGGTGGCGGGAGTGGCCGTAGGAAAGGTGGGGAAGGGTTTTCGGCGGTGCCGATGGCCAGCGGCCTGTTCTGGAATGGCGGTGATGTGAGGTTTGCGGTAGCGGAGTGGTGAAGGTAGGTTTGTGGCTGCTGGCGTTGTTGTTGTTGGCGTGGTTGAGCTCAAAACAAAGGTAAAGAACAGAAAACGCCTAACTCAAAGGATGCGCAGCCCGAATGAATCACATTAATTCCTCTATACAACGGGTTTGGAGCTAACTACACATGACTTTCAGAAATAACCTTCACCTATGGGGACCTGGATGGTGTTCGCGGAAATTTCCAACAGCCGTAACAATATATAATATAATATATGTCGGAGGCATTCGATCACATCTTCACCAAGGTATGACGAACATCGATGTACTTGAGAGAAAAACTGTTTTATTACCCACCAATACGTGTACACGGAGAGGCAGCACACAACAAGAACACCAATTATGTAATTGAAGGAAGCCCGAAGAGTGCTCTACTCTATTAGTTGAGATTACTCCCTTATATACGGTCTATCTTTGGACAAATGCTTATCTCAGCAATTGTTCCTTTCTTACCAACCTAGGACCAGCTGCGGAGGTAGCTGGCTTATATCTTTCAACAACCTGTGAATCAAGCCATGATAAAGAAGAAGTAAAGTTACTCCCTAATTGCTGCTCACACAGCATTCCTATGGATTACTGAAGGCTAACCACATCCTTACTCCACATACAGTGTTCTTTTGACAGCAGCAGAGTATATTTTGATTAAGCTGCAAGCAGAGTAAAGGGTTGGGAACAAACAAAAGCTAACATGAAAAAGGTACAATCCCAACATAATCATATATATATATATATAATATATATATATATATTATATATATATTATATATATATATACTACACTGAAACGCAAAAGAAACTTACGCACTTGTTTGAAATGTAATAAAATTATAACAGTTCAAAAATAAAAACAAAACCAACAATTGCTAATTGAACATTGGCATTTTATTGATGACATGTCAAGTTTTTGACCAAGAATACACCCATCTCATAAGTTTGTTCTACAGTACAGAACAGCACAGGGTTGCAATGTCAGTCCCCTTTCAATAGCATGTGTGGCCACAATTGTTTGGAATACAGGCAGTGCAAATCGTCGGCGCATAACTGCCTACCAGTGCCTTTGGATGGATTGCTTGCTGGATTCCTGTCCCACTCAGTCCTCAATGTCTGAAGCATCTGGACTTAGGCGCATCTGCTGTCCTGCCTTGCAGTGGTGACTCTGGCCCTCCCCTACCGAGGTCTGTCATCTGCAGAGTTGTGGAGGTGTCTCTGTCCACCAGGGCCGATATCGTCTGGTGTTGAACAGCAAGGCGACGTGCCACCACGGTAGCTCAATCCGCCTGCAAGTATGTCCCAAGGCACCTGCCGTTGATCCCTTTGACAATCGTTGGCAATGTTGATTGAAATGGCCCATTTTGCACTGGCCTTTTAAAAGCCAATATCAAGACATCACGTGCAGCTCATAAATCATCCCGTACCCTTGGCATAATCACTGAACAGTCAAAATGGCTTAATTCAACAGTGTGCTATGAAGTTGACCATTGAAGGTTCAAGTGACCATCCGTGACCGTTTTGTCTGACAGTGAGGACCCACTATGTCCACAAATAAGTTCACACATTTACTACACGCAGTGTTATTGTTTGAAATTTGAAGGTTTAAAGGTGGTAAGTTTCTTTTGCGTTTCCAGTATATATTGTTACGGTTGTGGCAATTCACAGATCACCATCAGGTTCCCCGAGATAGTTATGTCGATAGTGTGTGTCAGATTAGAATTCCGCCACCGATGTCTAAAACGGGAATATTCGTGAACCGGGCTGTGCCATCTTTGAGTTAGCCATTATCTTTTGGACTATCTTTATTTTAAAAGCGAACAACATCTCCTCACCATCATCTCCACGGCGGCCGCATCTTTTCGCACAGCAACGGCATCCAAACAACCGACAACTCTCCACCGACAATCCACGAACGACTTCCTCGTTTGGAGGCGAAAGCCGGTGATTCCTACACGTCCGCGTTTGAACGGCAAGAATCGGATCAGAATGACAAAAGGGGCGGAGGCCAGCCGGGTGAAGGGTCCCGAAGGGGAAACCAAACACCACCCGAACCCGATAAAAGGCCGGGTCCTGAAACGCCGAGAACCAGTTGAGTTCGGAGTGGAGCTCTGGGAGTTCGGAGTTGGGCGGGCCCCACAAGGATCAGAGCTGTTGATCGTTGGAGTCCGTGGAGTTTGGAGCCTGGAGTCCAGTCAAAGCCTGCAGTGCAGTGCAGGAGTTGTTGGGTCGGTGGCAGGCGGCAGTGAAGTCGCCAGCCGAGAGAGGTCCGCCAGCTGGAGAGAAGTCGCCACCAGCAACCATAACGGTCCGAAGTGATCGGGCCGCCGGGACGGTCCGAGCGAACACTGAGGAGTAGCGGGCTCTAAAAGAGCATCAACTCCAAAAAGAAAGCAATGGCCCATTCTCCCTTCCTCTGAAGCGTTGTCGGCCAGGCCCGATCGACCAGGCCGCACGGCTAGGCCTGGACCAAACCAACGCCGCCGTTACGACAGCTGCCGGTTGAAACGACGAGACATACGGAGGGTTCCGCCAACCGAAAGACCATCGAGTCGCCCCAGGCGACAAGGTAACCCTGCACGGCTCGCGAGCTCCTTCGGTCTTCCAAGCTTCCGGGACATTAAAGGCCTACGGGCCCAGTTCTCCTTTCTTTTCTTGGGTTTTTGGCAAATGGAAGTTTTGTTTGCGGCTTGTCCATAAGTAGAGAAATTGTTTAAGTGCATGTAAATGATAATAGACAACGGTTTCTGTAGGTCTTTTTGCTCGTGTCTTTGTCGCCTACCCCCCATTCATTGCCTTGCTTGGCATATGTGCATTTGTACAAATAAATGTCCGCATTGTTTGAATATTCACTACCTGCTCGTGCGTCCTTCCTCCATTGAACTGCCATATTTGCGTTCGGAATAAAAGGCTGGTTTATTAATAGCCGATAAGATAATCGGGTCAAACGGGGCTTTGGCGATAATAAAACCGCTCGGTCAAATTGGCAGATGAAGAGCTGCTTAAAGCGGCTTGTTTCCAGAGCAGGTCCCGTTGAGCGTAACAACTCTCGGTAAGTCTGTCGCGCGAATAATTAGGTAAAATCGACAATTCGGCGATCAACGTTGCACCTTTAGCGCGGGCAGAGCATTGAAAGGTTGTGGTGTGGTTAAAAACAACACAGTAGCTGGATTTGGCGTTGATGGCGCCGGAAGCTACGAACTGGTTGCCAGTCCGGTGGGCGCGGCGGCCGGCAAATTAGCTAAAGGCGGTCGTCGCCGCACACGGAGTGGCGGAGAATCCACCAACAATATATATAATATATATATATATATATATAATATAATATATATATTGTTAACGGTTCTAGGAACCGTAATGCATGCAACATACAGTTCTCGCCGAAGTTGTTATGCCGTTAAGTATATGTGGAACAGATGCCCTTCTTGTGTTTCGTGGGGAAAATTAAAGGGTGTGTTGCGATGTTTTTAAATTAGATTAATAAATCATATATCCCCTCCATTATGACCACAAATACCTTAACTCTCGCATGGGCTGAACAACCGCAGTGTTCACCTACATCGCTAACTGGCGACTCGCTGCCTGAGGCAACAATCCTCTTGAGAAGTTCCATTTGGAGAGTCCCACACGTTGTGGAGTGGGTGGCTTCCCGGCATGGCCAGAAACCGCCGCCGAGAAAGGGTGGACCCATGAAGCCCCCCTCAATCAAGGTGGACAGTGACATCAGCTTCACCAAGGCCCTCACCGCTGAGGAGATGGATAAATTACGACACCATCCTCAGGGTAGAGTGCTTGGAGTTCGGAGAAGTCCAAATGGGTTGGAGTGCTGAGAGAGAGTGCTGAGAGCGGTTCGTAGAGGGCTTGAGAGGGTTCGTAGAGGGCTGAAGAGTCGGAGGCTTCGTTTGGTTGAGTGCTGAGAGGGTGAGCGAGTGAGCTGAAAGTGAGTCGTCCTTGGGTAGTGAGCCTGGAAACTCTGATCCCACCTTGGACTCCGCTCTACTCGACCGGGCTCTTCGCAGACACGGTCTCCACCGCGAGCGGGCTGTGGACCGAGCCGCATGACATTGACAGGTGACACACCATGGAGCATTCCTTTTCCCCCAAACTCAGAGTCGAGAACTGTGACCTCAAACTCCCTCCCTCCCTGGCTTACAAAAGTCCCTTTGCCATTCAACTAGGTTTATTTTGTCCGAGTGTGTGGTCTGAGTGTGTGGTGCCAGTCTTTAAGTAGAAACTGTATAAGTTATTCGAACCTCTGTAAATCTTGCACTGTTATTATTCTGCTGGTGACAAGTCTGCCTCTGTGTCTGTCCTTTTATAAGTTGCTGTAAAATTGTCGCACTACAATTGCTTTCATCTTCCCCTGCATAACACCCCATCAAACCTGTTACCCTGTACACGTAAACTTTCCTCGCTTTAATTGTGAAAAATTATTGTGGAAATGTTCCCACTTGTTTTCGTCTTTTCCTTCAAATGTGGTCAGCAATGGTCGATCCAAGTTTAGCCGGGTCTTATCCAACCCGATATCTGTTTTATTCCTCAGCCGATACTGTCTTGGTAATTCCGCTCGGCTGCATCCGATCCGGAGTTGATTAGTTGGTACTCTACCGTAGTTGGTAGAGTGACCCGGTTGGGCAAGGCGTACTGAGGGCGTGGTTTCCCCGGTAGACGATCACCAGCGTGGTTAATTAAGGTAAATTTGGTTCGAGACAAAAAGACCCTACGCTACGGCGGTGGAGGTATTGCGTCCACGTCGTTAAGCGACAGTTCAGCCGCGTCACGGAATTATCCGGTAGCGCGGCCTACAATTCCGGAAGTCTGGTGGGAGACGACGTAACTTCCCCCACCTGAGCGGTCGTTCTCGCCACCGGACCCTGGCCCGCACAATATATATATATATATTATTTATTAGCGGGGTGTGCTTACACATCGTGTTTACTTACGGTTGTATGCTTGCACATTGGTGTAAGCAATACTAACCCATGTTTCCTCAATTGTCTCAGGTCGCTCACTTGCATTTGATTTTTCATTGAATTATTTTCCATTTATTTTATATTTTCATTTACCCGGATGCTTTCCGACAGGTTCGATGATTTGTGGTCCCTGGTGCAGCGGACCTTTGATGTCCATCGGGCACACAAATTAGCTATGCTTCCCATTGTGTCAGTCGCTCACCTGCATTTCTTTTTTCATTTAATTTATTTTTATTTATTTAATATTTTCATTTACAAACGCTTTCAATGGTTCTATGATTTTACACCACACACACACACACACACACAACACAACACACACACACACACACACCACACACACACACACACAACACCACACAACCACACACACACACACACACACACACCTTGGCCCTAAGGGAAGTGCTAAGTACTTATACTCTTGAAAGGACAAGAAAAACAAAATTTAGGACCTCCCCCCCCATAAACAAAATTTAGGACAAATATCTAATAAATGTATGGTGAAAACACATGACAAAAACCACACACACTTCGTGGCTTCGTGCACATTAAAATGATTGGCTTATTACCATCTTTCTATATCGCTCTAACAGTAAACATGTAACACACAAACTGAGGATTGTGAACCAACCAGACTCCTGTCCAGCTCGGAGAAAGTTATAAAACTGCAGCGTCGACATGGGAAAATGATCGATTCCAAGTGAATGGTGTTTAGAGTCGTACAGGGAGAAATGATTTTAAAAATTGTGCAAACCGCTTCAACATCAAAAGTACGTCCTTCCTTCCATCCGTCGGTAAAAAAAATGAAGAAGAAGAAACCCTCGCATCAACGTGTTTCTTCGTTTGTAGTTTATTGTTGTTTTCGTTTGGGGTTTATTGTTTTGCCTTGTTGAGAAAAATAACCATACAGTCCTCAACGGGGATACTCTTTAAGCGGTGTATCAGTTTCAGTGGCCACCTTGCCTTCCGTCACGGGTGTGAGATTTTTTAAAATTTTATTTCATCGTGATGTTTGACCAACATAATAAATAACAAAGAAAAGGAAGCGGGCGGGGACGATAAACGGTGTTTAAAAAAAATAATAATTAATTTGGCCTTTATTTCAGAGACCAAAGTCCAAGGATATAAATCAAGATACAAAGCATGAAACACCACAATGTCCACGTCATTCCGCATCTCTTCCAAAACAATCTTTTCTTAACCCCCCATTATCCCTTCAGCCTCCCCCCTTGATTATTGTGTCCAACCTGAACGCAGTACATTCGCCCTTCCAGGCAGCCTCGACGATTAAAAAGGAATAATACTAAGTCTACCTACACGTACTAGAGGATACACACGGTAATAAAATCAACAGTCTCAAAACATCGAACACTTTCCTCACACCATTAGACACGTCACAGGTAAATCGAACATCAACGCACATCAATAAAATGGTGCAAACGGGTAATAATGCGCCTTTGGCCAATCATGCTGGGATACGAGAAGTGACGTCATTTCGGAGTACAACGTGACGTCAGAGATAGAGATCGAGGTTGTTTATTGACCTTTTTACTGCAATTTTCGGCGCGAAAAGCAAATTAATATATATATATTTTTTAGTAACACTGAATTGTTTGGAATATATAATGTAATAATAAATGTATAAAACGAAAATATATGAATTAGGCATGAGAGGTATTAAATAAAACGTCATTTCACAAGATCAAACATTCTCGCGGGATTCTGATGAGTCGTTGAATGAAAACGCTCGATTTGTTTCGCAGTCCTTCAATCAACGCTTTTGGCAAAAGGGCTTTCCGCAATTGAAATCATTGTTTTTTGGTTCATAATTAACCTGAATTAAATATTAAAATGGGCGCCTTCGTTAATGAATACGTGATTTTTAATCCTCACACAGGAGGAAAAAAAGACACGGAAAGTTGTGGAACCAACGGCGAAGGTTTAATTGACGTCCACCGTGGCCTTTTCCTTTTTTCGAAAGTCCCTCGAAGTCCGAAAACTCGACCGTACCATTCATGAGTCGAGCGAGGGGTGAGATCGGGCAGAACCATGACCGCAACCCCGTTAAATCCTGTCATATATTAAAGCTTAGTAGAAAGCGTTTGTTTCGTTATGATATATGTCTAATCAAATTTTTTAAAAATCGAGATTGCGTGTTAATTTAATTGTACTTTTGTGTAATGCTTGTTTAACTTTATTATTATAATTTTTTTTTTTTTTGGCCTTTCTCCGCGTCAATGCTGTGTGCGAGCACCCCGCCGAATGGTACCGCCAGCCCCAGATGTGGACGAGCGGGAAGCGCCGATCCCTGCGCATTTCGAGGCTCGAGCTCCTCCCAGTCAGGTTCGTCGGAGCGTGTTTGTGTGTGTGGTGATTAGTGTGTTGTTTTTATTTTATCGGCGTTTGCTGTACAACAGCATTAATGCCACGCGTTGATGCGTCAAAGAGATGCTGTCAGACATTACCACACGGCGTGTTTGTGAGGAGATTGTAGTGATCATTTTTATCTGTGGGAACTTCATTGACGTGTCGCATAAAAAAAGTCCCTTGTGTCAACTTTGAGCTTTATAACCTTTGATGTTCAAAGTCCAGAACCAAAGTAAAATGGTTATGAAGGTATGTTATTAACCCTCAGCCACGAAACTGAAGGAGGTTATGTTATCATGTTCTGTCTGTCTGTTTGTTTGTTTGTTGTTGGCAAAATCGAAAGATTTTTTTTCAAGTATAATCGTGAGGCGATTTTTGTTATTCTCTCTGTTTGTCCGCCTACGGGTGACAATTTTAAAACCGATTTCACGAGACTTAACCAGTGGTAAGAGTTTGTCGTAAGGAAGAACGTCGATGTATTTTTTGAGGTCAACAATTTTTTTTAATCATTATCAAGCTTTAAAATCCTCATTGCATCCGATGACGAGAAATTTGAGCAGCATTTTCATACGGCTCACTGAATTCAACCACCAATATTTTTTTGAGTCAAAATTAAGCCAAAAGGTCAACGTAGGTCAAAGGTCCAACAACTTGGTGAGATTTCCCAAATCCTCATATCATCCATTGACTTGAAATTTGGAATCGGAAGGATTTAATTTCAGGTCACTGAATTCAAACCAGCCAGTTATTTTGGAGGTCACATGGACCAAAAAGGTCAACACAGGCACGAGGTCAACAACTTAGGTGGCATTTCTAAAAATCCTCAATTTTCATGCGATGACTTAATTTGAAGAGGAGTTGCATATTGTCATTTAATTCAACGAGGCTATTATTTTTGAATCTAAAGGCAACGAATCTCAAGTTTCGTAAGTATATTGATGACTTCCGTCCTCTGTTGTGTGTTTGTGTGTTGTAGGCACGATAACTCGAGACGGAAGGAAGCCTTAACCAATGTCAAATTACACCACGTGATTCAGGAGGGTGATGGCTAGTGCTGATTAGATTTTGGTCAAAACGGTCAAGGTCAAGGTTCACAGTGAGTCAAACATCCAAAAAAAAAGTTAATAAACTGAGAACGGAAGAAGCTACCAATGTCAAATACACCACGTGATTAGGAGGGTGATGGCTAAGCGCTGATTAGATTTGGTCAAAATCGGTCAAGGTCAAGGTCACAGTGGAGGTTCAAACATTCGATTTTTGATGGTTTGGTACAATAATCGTATGAAACTTTGGTTTGCGTCCTACCTTCTCTAGAGGACAGCTTTTATTAGAACAAGGTCAGAGGTCAAGTTGACTAATTTTTTGTAAGTACCAGTCTATGGACTGCTTGTTTGTTTGTTTGTCTGTCTGTGTGTGTGCAGGATTCTCAAAGTTGTAGATGGAATCCGATAAAATTTAAGTGGGCACGTTGGGTGGGTGGACAAGGACCAACTGATTAGATTTTAGTGAAAAATCCGAATCTGGATCGCGGTAATTTGTTTTTAAGTGATTCTTCACCCATTGAGAGTTTCGGGCCAAAAACTTATCGCATCCATACCATTGGGACCAATACTCCTGTGCAGAGCGTTGGTGCTCGCCTAAGCGGTCTGCCATTGGCTATTGGACACAACTGGACGGGTCGCCACCCAACATAGAATACGCATGCTGGCACTCATTTGCCGACCTCCATCGGAAGGATGACATGCAGAGTCAACCCCACCGTATTAATTTCAACAGCCGAAGTGGAGTTTGAACTCAGGGTCCTGCAATCCAGACCTGCCACCCTAACCATTCAGCCAACAACAGGCATAAACGATATAATTGTGGGCCGGGGTTCGGCGGCGATAAACGACCACCAGGGGGAGCGTAGAGCCGTCTCCCACCAAACACTCCGGAATTTAGGTTCGTGACTCCTGGGACAACTCCGAAAGGTCACGGTCACTTAGAGGACCGTGGTCGCCAATAGTTTTGACAGCGTGAGGTTAAGGGTCCACTGTCTAATTCCAATTTACCGAAGTCCACATCACTGTCTAACTCCGGGTAAACCACACCCTGGCCGACTTTGTCTGAACCGACGTCGCTATCACCCGACTCAGATCTGCGGCGTAACGAGCGGAAGTTACCAAGCCCGTGGAACAGACCCAATGACAACTTCCGGTCACAAAACGGCCTTACATATTTCCTCAATACGCACTCTTGCTAGGCCAATGAACAGAAAACAACGAACAACGACTGGAACATTAACAAGGGGGTTTATTATAACAATAATCGGGGAGGGGAGCACACAAGAGCAGAGTTATCCAAATAAAGAAATGTAATGTACATGAACACAGGCACTTAGACAGTTTCTACTTACAGGACGGCGCCACACACACACCACCACACACACACACACAGACACACACACCACACACACACACACACACACACACAACTGGAATCCCGTCTGGTCTTTATTCGGTAGAGCCTGGTGGGTACCTTCCCGCCCTCGTGCGGTCTGGTCGAAGCTTCGTCCGGTGCGGACTCGAACCCGCCGCCAGCAACGCAGCACGCAAAGCGCACAGGGACCAGGGACGACGCCACGGACGCCAGTCAGCATGGGAACGGACAGACCGAAGACGCCAGCAGGCAAGACGAGGCCTTCCATCTCCTTCTCCTCATTCTTACGACGGAGCGAACCTTCCTTTCATGACGGGTCGCCACCTGCATCCTTATCTTCCCTCACCTCCGCGGGTCGAGAGAACGCTCCTGAGGTACTCGCCTCCGGATTGGAACGAGGGGTTGTCGGGCGACTCGTGGCTCCGTTGAATTGGAACGAGCTCACGGGGTAGGGCGAGGGACCTCACCTGTACGTGACACGCTGCAACGTGGCGATGGACGGCGATGGTGTGAAAACGAAAGATGAAGATTTAAAGATATAAAAAAACCTGACTATAAAAGTAACTCGTAGCGCACACACAAAATTCCATTATAGTGGGGCAACTTAGCTAAATTAGCATAACAATTGTGCATTTTGTGAGGAAAAGCACCAATTTGGCACACTAGTAGCCCTATCATATTATAAACAGAATTGGATATTGGGCATCTCAAAATTTTTGATGGCAGTTGGAAAATGGGCGCCACAGCCTCAGTGGCTGAATTTTGAGATGGCCCAATATCCATATCTGTTCAATAAATGGATAGGCTACTAGTGTGCCAAATTTGTGGCTTTCCTCACAAAAGCAGCATTGTTATTGCTAAGTTGCTCCATCTATTAGACAGAAGACGGGACCCTGATATAAACACATACTTATGGAAAATAACTGAACTGTGGGGGCTGCTGTCCTGTCTGTGTGCAAATGGCTTCCAGATTCATAACAATATAGCATGATATTTCCAAAAAATGTATTGGCTGAATATGTTTCTCGTGGATCAGGAAACACGTGGCGGAGGTCATGCGCTCTACCGGTGCCCTTCTATTGCATTTGTGATGAACTGATCGTAGCCCTAAGTTCATCCAATATTGGTTTGATGAGTAAATAACAGTGTCATATAGCCCCATATAATTACAGTCCAATGCGGACTGGTCAGGTGAACGAGAGTGGCGAAGCCAATTGGTCTACGACGCACCCTGAAACCTCATTCAAGAGCCGTACACATTTTTAATAATGGCAACCAAGGAGCCTACCTCGTCTTATTGTTTGGCAAGTTAATAAATGGAATGTTTATTTTCATTGTAGTTTTGGGAACAAATGCGGTTATTTTTTGGTGGTTGTTGACTTCACCACGAATTATAAAGTTACTTTCATCAGAAAAAATGCCAACTGATATTGATATTATTTCCATGCAATAAAAAATTTCAAATGGTACAATACTCGTGCATAGACATAGGCAATATTCGTATCATGGGCCGAGGGGAGGGGGGTGGGAAGGTTAGGGGGCTTGGAATACGTTTGTCCTGTTTGGGAACATGATAAGCATGGTTGCCTCAAAGACGTCTGGGGTGTGTTCCATTACCAATCAGCTTGTGGAGCACTTCGCCAAGTGGCTTAAGCACTCAAGCAAGCACTCCAAAAAACGGTTGACAGGAAATATTTGGCTTGGCAAGCGATAGCAAGCAAGCTTCTTGGTAAGAGAAAACACCTCTGGTGCTCCAATTTTCTTTCAGTTGTGACTGGTTTAAAAAACAAACCAAGAACTAACATTGTAACTGTTTAAAAAGGTAATCATACGTTGGAGAAGAATTGGTTTGTGTTATAATAATTCTTCTTCCAGGTTGGTACTGTGCACAAACAAAACACGCCTGAGCTATTTATCACACTTATTAAAATGGAGTTTATTCACAAGGTGGAAAATCCACACTTGGGAGGGGAACAGTGAAGTTCCAACAGCTTCTGTCTTGTGACCTTCGTCCCCTGGCAAAGTTTGGTTGAGATTGGATAAGTTAACGACCAAAGCGTATTAGACAAGACGTATTCTGGAGAAATGTGCATCCGAGAAGGCATTTTTTTAGTAAAAGTTGGGAACATGACTTTTTAACGTAATTAAGGTATGGCTGAATTTGACTAAGCCTGTTCCCAGCTAAATTTTTGAGTTTTTTTGACGCATCTAAATTTACTAAACAAAATGGAATGCCCGAATTGACAAATTTTGGGCACTTTCTTGGGACCAGGCACTACTATACATTTAAATAAATACACATTGTTCACATGTAAACGCATCTCAAAATGGCCCTTGAGCATAGATGCAAGCTACTAGGCTAATAAAATTCGTAACATGCAAAAATCTATTATTATGCTAATTAGCTACTGCTATTTACCAAAAAATTGTTATTTTCTGCTGTAACTTGTTACTTATGCATGCAAACCTGAAATGAGATGTCCTAGACCTATGTTTTGAGGTCCAAGAAAAATTATCAAGGACATATTTGAAGCATTTTAATTAATGTTTACATGTGTTACCGATGTTCATTAATAAAATGTAGAAGTTAAAATGTGCCTAACTCCGTAATCATAAAAACTAAACAAAGTTATATCATGCTGCTACGTGAACAGTTTTTCAGGAATGCCCCCTAAAAAACCCAAATTCCCCCCCTTTTTTTTCAAAAGCAAATCACAATTGTTATTCATGCAAGGAGTCTGATCATCAAATCTGTTGCTGGCATGTACAACATTGATGTGGGCATCGTAATCCTGATTCCGGCAATGTGCAGCGGCGAGTCTTGCATTGTTTCCGACATGCAACAGGCTACCATCTTGAGGCAACTGTCTGGAATGGAACTCAATGCAACAGTATGGTTTTGGCGTCCTGATTCCCCAAGTCTCCATCCCATTTCAGAGGGCATCGGGAGTCAGGTGGGGGGGGGGGGGGGGCAGTGGGAATTTCTTCCATATAAATCGCTTAATAGTGTAACTCTCATGCAGTGGAAACGGGAGCATCAACTTGTTGGGAGACCATGCCTTCTTGGTTTCCCCCGTCTGGAGAACAAATAAATGTCGTGCTGCATCAACAGAGTCTGTTGTGTGCACATTGTATATTCTGCAACAAAGGTTTCTGAAGATTTGATGGTTTCCTCTGTGCCACACTCAGAATCCTGCCCCCTCCCCCCCCGGGGGAAACCATGGGTTTTTCCTTTCACAAATTGTTTACCCAGGGCTATCATCCTCAGGAATGCCTGGCCACCGACGATCAGTCTCAGTAGCATATTTAAAAACTCTCTGGAATGCATGCTATAGCATAATTTTTTTTTGTATACCTTGTTCGAGGCTCGTGTGAGAAGCTAACACACAACACACATCAAGGGGGGGGGGGCATGACAAGAAGGGTGTGGACTGGGAAGGAACAAAACAGTGGGGGAAAAAAAAAACCAGAAAAAACCCAACGTTTTTTTAGGAGATCTGTGGAAGGGAGAGGGATGGACGGGGAACATGGGGAATAGAAGATGGACATTACAGGGACTTTCAGGAAGAAAAAAGCAGGGATTTTGAAGGAGGTGGGCTTGGTGATTATCGGGGGTAATAAAAGATCGAGGATTTGATTGGTGGACTGATAAGAGGTGGTGGTGAGCAGCTGTTTTGAGGAAAGGCCTGGAGGGAAGAATGGGAATGAATAAGTGAGGGAGTTTATTCGCAAAAGGTGGGAAAAAAGAGGAAATGAAAGAGGTGTAGTGAGCAGTGATTTTGGATTTTGAGTATTTTTAACCAAGGGTGTTGTTGTGCGGACCTTGAGCGCCCTGCAGAAATGTGGTGGGGAACAAATCGCAGACGAGACAGGGGGAGGCTGGAGAGGAACAGTAAGACAGAAAGTACCACGAGCCAAGCTGCGGTGAATTGAGTGAAGAGCCCGAAAGACTATAGCCTCATTGCGGAGATGCAATGATCCGAAATGCCTTGTATGTGGGCAGATAAGAGCAATTTTTGAGAGGAATCGTGCAAATGATGATACAAGCATAAAAATTGGCACATTTGTTCTCTCAGGGGGAATTGTAAAACAAATCTGCCCGATTGGCCATTTGAAAATCCAAATTTTGAAAAAATTTGAAAAAAAAAAACTTCAAAAAAAAAATTGAAGTCACAGCTGGCTGAAATTCTTGAAGCACGTAGCAAACACTTCCAGCAGCGGAATCCGGGGATAAAAGTGAACATCCAACCAGAGAACCAAGGGAGATGCAGTCATCATTGATGATTCAGCAATTATCAATGCCCTACCTCCACGCACTTCAAGGATATTTGATGACTATGCTAAAGAAGACATCATCCCAGTGGAATCCTATGGTGCCGAGGTACGAGAAGGGTGGACGTCATGTTTGATGTGTACAAGAAGTAAAGTCTGAAGTCCGAGGCAAAGGTAGAAAAGGGGCAAGGAATCAGAAGAAAGTGACAGGAACCAGTAAGACCCCAAAGCCCCTGGAGAACAAATGTGCCAAATTTTATGCTTGTATCATCATTTGCACGATTCCTCTCAAAAATTGCTCTTATCTGCCCCACTACAAGGCATTTCGGATCATTGGCATCTCCCGCAATGAGGCTGAGTCTTTGGGCCTCTCACTCAATCACCCCACACACACACGAAAGGAGGATGAAAGAGGTGCTAGTGAGCAGTGATTTGTGATTTGGTATTTTACCAGAAGGGTTTGATTGCGGACCTTGAGCGCCCTGCAGAAATGTGGTGGGGACAAATCGCAGGAGAGCAGGGGGGAGGCCTGTAGAGGAGACAGGTAAGACGAGAGACACTACCACGAGCCAAGCTGCGGGAT
>CM068956.1:152330977-152410610 GCA_035128595.1 Eptatretus atami | reverse complement strand
GCTTGACTGGACTCCAGGCTCCAAACTCCACGGGACTCCAACGATCAACAGCTCTGCATCCTGTGAGGGCCCCGCCCAACTCCGAACTCCAGAGCTCCACTCCGAACTCAACTGGTTTCTCGGCGTTTCAGCCCGGCCTTACGGGTCGGTGGTGTTTGGTTTCCCCTTCGACCCTTCACCCCGGCTGGCTCCGCCCCTTTTGTCATTCTGATCCGACTTGCCGTCAAACGCGAGAGTGGTAGGAATCACCGGCTTTCGCTTCAACGAGGAAGTCGTCGTGTTGTCGTGGAGATGTTGTTCGTTTGTGGATGCCGTTGCTGGCGAAAAGATGGCGGCGCGTGGAGATGATGGTGAGGAGATGTTGTTCGTTTTAAAATAAAGATAGCAAAAGAATAATGGCTAAATCAAAGATGCACAGCCCGGTTCACGAATAATTCCCGTTAGACATCGGTGGGGAAATCTAATTGGACACACACTTATCGACATAAGATCTTCGGGGAACCTGAATGGTGATCTGTGAATTTCCACAACCGTAACAATATATACTGAAACGCAAAAGAAACTTACCACCTTTTAAACCTTCAAATATCAACAATAACACTGCGTGTAGTAAATGTGTGAACTTATTTGTGGACAATAGTGTCCTCACTGTCAGACAAAACGGTCACGGATGGTCACTTGAACCTTCAATGGTCACTTCATAGCACAGCTGTTGAATAGCCATTTTGACTGTCAGTGATTAGCCAAGGGGTACGGGATGATTTTAATGAGCTGCACGTGATGTCTTGATAATGGCTTTAAAAAGGCCAGTGCAAAATGGGCATTTCAATCAACATGCCACGATTGTCAAGGGATCAACGGCAGTGCCTTGGGCATACTGCAAGGCGGATTGAGCTACCGTGAGGTGGCACGTCGCCTTGGCTGTTCACACCAGACATATCGGCCCTGGTGGACAGAGACACCCTCCACAACTCTGCAGATGACAGACCTCGGTCAGGGAGGCCAAGAGTCACCACTGCAAGGCAGGACAGGCAGATGGTCCTAAGTCAGATGCTTCAGACATTGAGGACTGAGTGGGACAGAATCCAGCAGCAATCCATCCAAAGACTGGTAGGCAGTATGCGCCGACGATGCACTGCCTGTATCCAAAACAATTGTGGCCACACATGCTATTGAAAGGGGACTGACATTGCACCCTGTGCTGTTCTGTACTGTAGAACAAACTTATGAGATGGTGTATCTTGGTCAAAAACTTGACATGTCATCAATAAAATGCCAATGTTTCAATTAGCAATTGTTGGTTTGTTTTATTTTGAACTGTTATAATTTTATTACATTTCAAACAAGTGGTAAGTTTCTTTTGCGTTTCAGTGTATATATATATATATATATATATATATATATATATATATATATATATATATATATATATATATATATATATATATATATATGTTGGGATTTGTACCTTTTTCATGTTAGCTTTGTTTGTTCCCAACCCTTACTCTGGCTTGCAGCTAATCAAAATATACTCTTGCTTGCTGTTCAAAAAGAACACTGTATGTGGAGATAAGGATGTGGTTAGCCTTCAGTAATCCATAGGAATGCTGTGTGAGCAGCATTAGGAGTAACTTTACTTCTTCTTTATCATGCTTGATTCACAGTTGTTGAAAGATATAAGCCAGCTACTCGCAGCTGGTCCTAGTTGGAAGAAAGGACAATTGCGAGATAAGCATTTGTCAAAGATAGAACCGTATATAAGGGAGTATCTCAACTAATAGAGTCAGAGCACTCTTCGGGCTTCCTCAATTACATAATTGGTGTTCCTTGTGTTTTGCTGCTCTCCGTGTACACGTAATGGTGGGGTAATAAACAGTTTTCTCTCAAGTACATCGATGTCGTCATACCTTGGTGAAGGTGATCGATGCTCCGACAATATATATAATATATTGTTACGGCTGTGGAAATTCGCGAACACCATCCAGGTCCCATAGGTGAGGTATTTCTGAAGTACATGTGTAGTTAGCTCCAAACCCGTTGTATAGAGGGAATAATGTGATTCATTCGGGCTGCGATCCTTTGAGTTAGGCGTTTTTCTGTTCTACCTTTGTTTTGAGCCAACCACGCCAACAACAACAACGCCAGCAGCCACAACCTACCTTCACACTCGCTACCGCAAACCTCACATCACCGCCATTCCAAACAGCCCATGGCCATCGGACACCGCCGAAAACCCTCCACCACCTTCTCCTACGGCCACTCCCGCACCACCTGTGGACACCGAGCGTCGGGCTATCTGCAGCGATACACGCGAGCCGCGAGTGCAGATGGCGGTTTTTCCGAGGAGAATTCGGATCAGGAATGCTACACGCCCACATCTGTCCATCCAATTAGGAAGCGCGGGGCGGCTGGCCCCGCCTCCAGACGCGCCTGAGGGAAATCGGGATATGCAAATTTGAGGATCAGGAAAGATTCACGCCCCTTTTCTCCATCCAATCGGCGAGCGTGGCTCCGCCCCTGAGGTCGTTTGGATCCGAGAATTTGCATATGGGGGTTCCTGGAGCCGATAAAGAGACGAGCGCAAGGCGAAGAGTGGGCAGAAGTGGGGCAGATGAGTACGGAGGCGAACGGCTACGGAGGCGAACGGCTACGGAGGCGAACGGCTACGGAGGCGAACGGCTGCGGAGGGAGATCGGCTGAGGAGAACCTGGAGGCTCGGGTCGGGGCGAGGAAGTCAGCGACGAGGTCGCGTTGAATCGCGCATCGCGGGACTCGAGCAAGCCAGCCATACTCCCTCCCCAGAGCATCAACAATTCCCCCTTTCCCCCCCCGCTGAGAGAGTGCGACAAGGGGGCCCCGTTCCCACTTTACACCAGCAGGTGCCCACGAAACCGCCGTGCAGCGACATTTTGCGGCTCGCCACGAGGGCGCGGTAGGACCTTCGGTCTCGTGGACCTGGCCGCTCATCCAGGTTCCACGCGCATTAGGCCCACGGGCCCAGTCTGACTCCCTTGCCTTTGAGGGGGTCTTTTCTTGCTTAGGTGTGAATGCGTGTTGTGGCGCCGTGTCTTGTAAGGTAGAAACTGTATAAGTGTTGCCGAGTGTTCGCGTTTAGTCGGTCGTAGCTCTGCGTTGCTTGCATTATTGTTTTTGTCTTAAATTGATATATGTGCATTTGCTAATTGTGGCTGTAAATACGTGCTATATGTGTGCTCTATGTTGTGTGTGAATTAAATGTGCTTACTTGTTGAACTGTGCCCGTTTCGCTTCGTCTTTTCTTAATTGGACCTCATCTTGCTTCACGAAAAAGGTTCTGTGGGCTGGATACGCCCGATAATTAATCAGGAACCGTCGAGGCCGACGATAACACCGCTCGGTTATCCCGGTAGCAAGGAACGGACCGCTTAAGCGGTCCGTGTCCGAAGTCGACCTGCGCGAGGTGCGATCGCCCGGTTTACCATCCGCGTGGGTACTTAGGTAGGTCGAGTTTGGCGAACAACCCTACCACCACGGTGGCCGATTGGCACGATCGTGGTGAGGCCGAAAGGCCCACCCGTGACTGGATCCCGGCGTTAGCCGGAGGGTCACGACTGAATTGCCGTCCGGTGGGCGAGGCGGTCGCGATTCGGGTCACGTGGCCGATCGCACGCCGACGGCCGAATTCGCAACACTGGTGTCAGAGAGGCGGGAAAACAAACCCTCTCCGTCTCCAAGCTAAATTCATAGGGAATCGGTCCAGGGGTAGAGGAGCGACCCCCGATTCCCTCTAAATTACGAGCGATTAAAATTAACCCTTACGTGGAATAAGATGGCGTCTCAAGGCGAGCGGTGCCGGGGGTAGATATGTGTAGTATGTTTAGAATCATGGCTCAGGATGGAATCCCATGCAGGACATTGGTGTGCAGGAACAATTTCCCCCCAGACGAGCCAGAGCTCGAATTGGCGCAGTGGCTGGTGGCGGACGAACGCCCCCCACGTGCGAATTCGCCCACGGATCGGACGATGGAAATGTTTGAGGCATTGATGAGAAAAATGGATACAAAATGGATGAAATGAAAAACGAAATGAAAAACGAAATAAAAGGAGTGAAACAAGCAGATGGAAACAAACACAAACGAAATGAACGGCAAAATGGATGGAATGAACGAAAAAATGGATGGAAACGCACCAGAATGGAAACAAACACAAACGAAATGAAAAACGAAATGAAGGAAGAAATAAAAGAAATGCGGGGTGAAACGCAGCAAATAGGCCAATGCCTGCAGGCGGGCATGAAAGCAACAGCGAAGTGCGTAATGGCGACGCCACGTGTGGGGAGCGAACGAGCTGGAGGGGGTGCAACGGTTGTCAGGCCCGCGGTGAAGGCGGGTGAGAAAAAAATAATTCGGGAGACGTGTTGGGCGAGAAGCGTGGAGGTGACGGAAAAAGTGACGGTGACCAAGAGGGAAAAATTAATTGGGTGACGGAGACGTGCACGAAGAAATAAAATAGTGGAGTGTGAGAAAAGACTTCAAGACATGACGAAGAGAGTTGATAAGCTGGGACTGGAGGTAAAAACGGAGACAGAGAAAACTGGGAAGACGGATAGACAAACACAAGGGAAGCCGGAAGGACAGTTAGAAGCCAAAGCAAGGTCGGAGTGTACGAGATGAGAAAGGAATTAGAGAAGAAAACTGAGTTACAGAACACCAAAACAAAGAGACGAAACTACAAAACGAACTGAGAGTGTTAAAGAGGAACAAGAAAGAGTACTGGAAGAACAAGGAATGAGACAGGAGAAAAATCTGTCAGTTGAAAGAAATAACGAGATTCAGAATGAGGAACAAGAAAGACAGTGGAATAAAAAACTGAAAGAGTATGAATTTGAAATTGAACGACAACGAAAAAAAATAGTGGAATACGAGAGAATTGAAGGAGCAAGGAATGAAGCAGGAAGGAGAAATCAGGAGATGAAGGACACAACGAGATTGGAGAGGGAAGAACGAGAGGAAGATGGGATAGAAAACAAAAGGAACATGAAGCCGAGGTTGACCAATTGAAAGAAAAGGCAAGGCTGGAGTGCGAAGAGGTAGACAAAGAACAGCGAATGAAACACAAAAAGAAATTAACCACAGAAGAAAACCATTGAAACTGGCAGAAGGAAAGACAGGAGAAGAAAACAAGGGAAGAGTAATGAGACAGCAGCAACTGAAACACAAGAAGGAGATTAACCAAATGAAGCAAACCATGAAACTGGAGAAGGAAGACAGGAGAGGAACAAGGAAGAGTAATGAGAGAACAGCGAATGAAACACAGGAAGGAAATGAGCCAATTGAAAGAAACGACGAGATTGGAAAGTGAGAAGCATGAGGAAGAGTGGGAGGAGAAAACAAAAACTATACGAGTTTGAAATTAATGAACTGAAGGAGAGAGTAAAATTGAAATCCGGAGTGATGGAAAAACTCCAGAAAGAAACAGAAACTAATAGATGTATAGAGACCAGGAGATAGAGAAAATAGAGGAGAGACTGCATGATAATGACGGGGTTAAAGGAACAGAACACACACACACAGAAGTAGTGGAGGATGATGGGGTGAGCTCGCGGACTGGGTGGAGACCCGGTGTGAGCAGCTGGATGGCCGCCTCCAGGAAGGGAGGGAGGGAGTATGCCCCTTGAGGCGAATCACGACCAGGTGGGTTCGGTCGTGCCAAGCGGAGTTGAAGGACGAGTGCTGTGGATAGGTGCACGTGTAGCTTGGGGGGTATAGAGGCCCCGGGAACCCTTGTGGGGACACGAATCCCCAGTGTGGTGGTGCAGGGTGTGCGTTTGCGAGTGTGCGGAGATGCGTGCTTTCCGGCACGCATGGTGTGAGAGAGACCCCTGTGCAAGTGGAAGGTTGGGTGTGAGTGAGAGGGTCCGTGTGAGGGAGACCGTGTGTGTGAGGTCTCTGTATGTGAGGGAGATGTCGGTCGGCATGCGTGAGCATGCAGCCGCGTCTCCGGTGTGAATGTGAGTGTGATGGAGTGGAGTCTGTGCGCGTGACACGCAGGTGTGCGTGGGTGGAACGGAGACGACGGCGACAGAGAGACACAAGCCGGGTAGCGGCCGTAGCTGTTGTGGGGACGTGCCGGGTTCACCCAGCAGCGAGCGCGAGGTCCGTGCTGTGCAGCGCACGAGACCCCACGTGCTCGCTTGCGCGGAGTGAAGCCGGTCCGGAAACGCCAGCGGTGGATTTGCCGATCCGCGGACGGACAAAGTATAGGCAGGTAAACGGATTTGGACCGGATGGGTTCTCACGCGAGCTTGTGTTAAAGCTCTAACGGGCAGAGCACAGTGTTCGCGTGGGAGCCCTCGGAGTGCGAGGTTTGCTTTGGGGGTGCGCAGGGTGACGTCATGGCTGCACGTGGGGTTGGAATCCGGCAGAGGGGAATCTCTGCCGGATGGTACCGTCCAAGAGGGACGAGTACACGTGAGCTGCATGACGTCACGGGCAAGGTGCAAAGTGCGCGAGCTGTGAGTTGCCGCGCTGGTGCGCGCATAATTGGAAAAACAAAATTAACGAAAGCAAGCCTCGCTTTCGGGTGAACAGGATTCCCGGTAAGGGGTGGAAGACCCCTTACCTGGGCACAGGATGGAAACTAGCTAGGGGAAGGGTTAGCTTAGCTAGACCGGCTCCATGGGGCAGGGTAAGTCCTCATGGGGCCCGTGGAATGGATTAGGTAGAGGATTGTAGTGAGCTTTAGGTGGGAAAATGATTTTTTTGATTTGGGGACAGTGACAGACTTTGAATGTGTAGTGGGGTCGTGTTTAGCTACGTAGTGTTAAAAGGAACGTGCTGTAGTGTAAGGGACGACGTGGGAGCACGAGGTAGTTAGGGGAGGTAGTTAGAAGGATGGCAGAGTTCAGCGGGTGTGCGTGTTGAAGAGTTGGTGAGTTGAGTGGAAAATGTAGTGTTGAGTGAGTGAGGCCAGCGGGTCTGTGAGTGGAGCGAATGTGGAATGCATGGTGCGATGAGTGATTGGGGGGAGGAGTGACTCCCGCCCAAGGGACCCCGGGGTCAGTTGAGGTGAGTTAGTGGGTTAGTTAAATTGACAAAATGGAGGTCGTTTTGTTGTTGGTGGGAAAGTAGGCTCGATACCCATTTGGAGGGGTGCAGGAGCCCTGTTGACGGGCTGGAGCGTGGCTGCGAAGGTGAGTATCGCTGAGTGGGTACCCCGGGCACCGGGCTAGTCGGCCGTGGTAGGCCAAGGGCCCATGGGGGGCCGGGTAGCGTAGTGGGCACGGGTGCGCCCGCTTGGTGCGGGGGCCCGGAGCGCCGTTGGCCGCGTGGGCAGTGTCGTGGGCACGGGTGACCCCGGAAAGGGGCCCGGGGCGCCAGCCTGCCACGTGTGCGTTTCAGGGGAGTTGCCATGGGGGCACTCCCCGGTGTTTAGGGAGCTGGTAGGCTCGGAGGCAGTGTAGTGCCCGGGGTGCCATCGTAGGGGATTCGGCAGAGGGTCGTGCCTGCCAAGGGAGCCACGCGTCCCACCACGAAACCGTGCAAGGGCACGAGGGAAAATTGGAGGCGCGGCCCGAAATTGTAAGGCACCAACACAGGCGACGGGAATCTGGGTTGTTAGAACCAATAGATTAAGCGAGAGGCGCTTGTTGAAAGCCCCGGGGTAGTTTAAAGTAATGGTTAGGGTAGATTAGGAATGTACCCTCCGCACCATCCATCCCTTCGCTCTCGTTGTGGGCCGCTGGACCCACTTTGGGGTAGAGATCGCTGAAGTCTGGGGAGGCATCCTGAGGCTTCATTGGGCCTCGACACAGGACGCTAGCTCTCCCTTATTCCCCTCCGGAAGGGAACGTAGGGGTTGGGAGTAGGCTAGGGGACGATAGGTTAGCCGAACAGAGACAGTAAAGGGGGTTAGGGACGATTTCTAGTGGGGAAGGGATGAAAATAAAAACGACAAAAAAATAATGTGGGGCTAAATTGGTTTTTGACAAATTAAGGGGGTGGTATGGACAGTGACAGGCAAAGGCGATAGGTGGGAGGGAGACAGGTAGGTAGGTCCGAGCCCGCCTTCTGTGTGGCCAGCACCACCGCACTCCTCCACCAACCTCCACGGCACGGCAAGAGGCCGGCCAACTTCATCTGCAGCTGCTGTGCTTCAAGGCCTGTGCCGGTCAGCTCCACTGCTGGCTGTTTTTGCTGCAAGGCTGTGCCGGCCAGTTCATCTGCCGGCTGTGTTTGCCTGCAGCGGCCTGGTTCTGCAGGCTGTGTTGCCTGCTCACCTTTGCCATGCCATGCCCACTGCCCCTGTTCACCAGCCCCGTTCAATTTTGCTTTGCCCCCTTGTTCATTGCCATGTGCGCCAGGATCCGCAAGCAACAGTTTGCAAGCTGCAGGAACTGTCCTGTTGGCAGCTGCAACACGGGCCTGCAGTGGCGGCCCGTGCACCGGTTTTCTTTTGACTTTGCCTTTTTCCTGCAGAGTTCATTGATCCGGGCCATGGTTTAGTGTAAATTATAAGGTTAAGTGTTAAGTTGTGTATTGTGTAATGTAAATATGAGTGCGCCCCCGGCATGTCTGTCTAGCGCCGGCAATTTTATTTAAGTCGTCTGTGTGAGTGAGTTTGTTTAGTTAGTTACTCAGCCCTCAGGTTATTTATTTTGGGGACACGAATACCATGAATGTCGCACTCAGGGATCCGTAGGTAAAACGTACTAGGGGAGAACTACACATGATGGCACACGATAATTGACGACTCGGACGAGTCTGTAAAAAGGGGGGGTAGTGTTACGGCTGTGGAAATTCGCGAACACCATCCAGGTCCCATAGGTGAGGTATTTCTGAAGTACATGTGTAGTTAGCTCCAAACCCGTTGTATAGAGGGAATTAATGTGATTCATTCGGGCTGCGATCCTTTGAGTTAGGCGTTTTTCTGTTCTACCTTTGTTTTGAGCCAACCACGCCAACATAACAACAACGCCAGCAGCCACAACCTACCTTCACCACTCGCTACCGCAAACCTCACATCACCGCCATTCCAAACAGCGCCATGGCCATCGGACACCGCCGAAAACCCTCCACCACCTTCTCCTACGGCCACTCCCGCACCACCTGTGGACACCGAGCGTCGGGCTATCTGCAGCGATACACGCGAGCCGCGAGTGCAGATGGCGGTTTTTCCGAGGAGAATTCGGATCAGGAATGCTACACGCCCACATCTGATCCATCCAATTAGGAAGCGCGGGGCGGCTTGGCCCCGCCTCCAGACGCGCCTGAGGGAAATCGGGATATGCAAATTTGAGGATCAGGAAAGATTCACGCCCCTTTTTCTCCATCCAATCGGCGAGCGTGGCTCCGCCCCTGAGGTCGTTTGGATCCGAGAATTTGCATAGGTGGGTTCCTTGGAGCCGATAAAGAGACGAGCGCAGGCGAAGAGTGGCAGAAGTGGGGCAGATGAGTACGGAGGCGAACGGCTACGGAGGCGAACGGCTACGGAGGCGAACGGCTGCGGAGGGAGATCGGCTGAGGAGAACCTGGAGGCTCGGGCGGGCGAGGAAGTCAGCGACGAGGTCGCGTTGAATCGCGCATCGCGGGACTCGAGCAAGCCAGCCATACTCCCTCCCCAGAGCATCAACAATTCCCCCTTTCCCCCCGCGCTGAGAGAGTGCGACAAGGGGGCCCCGTTCCCATTTACACCAGCAGGTGCCCACGAAACCCCGTGCAGCGACATTTTTGCGGCTCGCCACGAGGCGCGCGGTAGGACCCTTCGGTCTCGTGGACCTGGCCGCTCATCCAGGTTCCACGCGCATTAGGCCCACGGGCCCAGTCTGACTCCCTTGCCTTTGAGGGGGTCTTTCCTTTGCTTAGGTGTGAATGCGTGTTGTGGCGCCGTGTCTTGTAAGGTAGAAACTGTATAAGTGTTGCCGAGTGTTTCGCGTTTAGTCGGTCGTAGCTCTGCGTTGCTTGCATTATTGTTTTTGTCTTAAATTGATATATGTGCATTTGCTAATTGTGGCTGTAAATACGTGCTATATGTGTGCTCTATGTGTGTGTGAATTAAATGTGCTTACTTGTTGAACTGTGCCCGTTTCGCTTCGTCTTTTCTTTAATTGGACCTCCATCTTGCTTCACGTAAAAGGTTCGTAGTGGGCTGGATACGCCCGATAATTAATCAGGAACCGTCGAGGCCGACGATAACACCGCTCGGTTATCCCGGTAGCAAGGAACGGACCGCTTAAGCGGTCCTGTCCGAAGTCGACCTGCGCGAGGTGCGATCGCCCGTTTACCATCCGCGTGGGTACTTAGGTAGGTCGAGTTTGGCGAACAACCCTATCCCACGCGGGTGGCCGATTGGCACGATCGTGGTGAGGCCGAAAGGCCCCCCGTGACTGGATCCCGGCGTTAGCCGGGACGGTCACGACTGAATTGTCCGTCCGGTGGGCGAGGCGGTCGCGATTCGAGTCACGTGGCCGATCGCACGCCGACGGCGCGAATTCGCATCAAATATATATATATATATATATATATATATATATATACATATTAAATACATTTATATACCTGTGTATCATCATTCTTACCACTCACCGACTGACTGACTGGTATAAAGTTCGGTACCTTCTGGGTGATGTAGAAAGTTGAAATTTTGTGTGACGACAAACATCGAAGCCGATACACCGGGAAAAATCACAGAACCGTCGGAAATTATCCTTAAGTTAAAATATAAATAAATGAAAAAAATTAATGCATGTTTGCGATCTGAGACAATGGGGAAGCACGGTAATATTGTGTGCCGATGGACATCGAAGCCGATACACCAGGAAAGAAATCACAGGACCATCGGAAAGCATCCGTAAATGAAAACATCAGTAAATGAAAAGAAAAATGAAAAAAAAAATGAAAGAAATAAATGCAGATGCGACCCGAGACAATAGAGAAGCACGTTTCGTTATTGCTTCCATCGTGTAAGCATACCCTGCTCATATGTATATATATATATATACATATTGCATTGTATTTTTGGGGGGGGGCATTATAAGAGCCCCTTACTGAAAAGTAGCCAACAATGGTAAAGGATTAGTAGATGTAGTTTAACCTTAACAAGTGAAGGGTGTTGGGAATGGGTAAGAATAATGAAAATAGAGATTACATGATGCAAGAGGTAATTTTGGAGCGTGTCACACAGGAGAATGATCTGAGGATGGTCATAGATACGAGAGGTAAGCAGACAAGACAGTGCGAGGTAGCTACAGGTAAAGGTAACGTGGTTATTTAGGTTGTATACGTATGGGGATAAATGATAAATCAAAGCAGGTACAGTAGTTATAGCACTGTACAGGAACATAGTGAGGGTCTCATCTCGAGTATTGCGTCCAGTTTTGTTACTACGTCTGAGGAAGGATGGACATACTCTACCTACCATAGAGAGGGTTCAACGTAGAGTGACTAGATCGATTCGGGGCCAAGCTATCGTTACAGGGCACCCACAGCCGAGGCAGCCCGACCCGCTGTGCACAGCTCGCTTTCACAAAACCAACTTGACTGCACTCCAAATGCCCAGCACTCAGCTGGAGCTGAATCTCTGGTTCACATCTCAAGTCCTCCTCTCCTCGAATGGCTCACTGCTCGCCTTCTATTGTATCGAACACAAGCTCACTCCGAAGCTCGGCGTCAGCAAATCTGCATTTCCAGACTGACCACAAGCTTGACCGTTGGCTCGGAGCTTCGTGTCCCATCACAAATCTTTCCCCCAGTCCGTTTCATTATGAGGTAGGAGTGTAGCTGTCACGTCATTCGGACATTATAGCCTCAACAAAACTTTCCTCAAAGTTCTGTTGACTCTCCATCACTGTGCCAAGTGCCACCAACGCAGTCAGCTGTCTGTACAGGCGTCTTTTCACACAGTAACCACGATAGTTATTTCATTCAAGTTGCCTTTTACACAGAACACCTTGGCATTCTCAATCGTGCAGTGTTCTTACTAATCTGGAACACTGGATTCAGCTGTGATTGAGTAACAGCTACACCGACCTCCCAGACTCAGAGTAAAACCTCTCACTATGACGTCACAGAGGCTGGTAAACAATGAAGGATATACCGACGGAATAAAATATAAATGGAGATTAATTTCTCAGCACAATGGACAGCCTGGTCTTGGTTTAACGGTTGAGGTGGCTGCCTTAAGATCTTAGGGTCTTGCGTTCGATCCCCCTATTTTTTTACCGTTGAAATAACACCAGGTGGGGTTGATTCAGCCTGTCATCCTTCCGAGGTCGGAAAAATGAGTACCCAGCTTACTGGGAACAGGGGGCACTGCATCAGCGGCACAGGGGCGCTCCAAGCAATGATGCAACCAACAGCCACAGGGGACGTACGAAATCATAAAGCAGAATGGACGCTGACTGGACAAAAGGACAGTTTAAGAGTTTAAAAAGAGGAGAAGGGATGAGGTCTTTCACTCAAAGTCGTGAATGCCTGATGTTTTGAAATTAAATGGTCTCTTCGTAAGGGTGCTGTCAGGAGGGTCGGTGGATTGTTTTGAACTTGAGCTGTATAAGTATCTGTAAGTTGTGGGGATGGCCAATTAATCAGTAATGGTCTCCCTCCTGAGTTGAAGTTACTTGTATTTCCTTGATGGAGGAACGATACTGCCAGGGTGTATCAGTTCCTTTTTTACGCTTGGCTGAGGTCCATCCAAATGTTGTTGTTTTTTTTATCGTCCAATTGTTTTGTATTTAATAAAGTGTGAAATATTACGTATAAACTCTTCTTCCTTAAAACGTATTATTTGATGTTTTTTTTTTGTTACTTTTTATTTTTAAGGTCAAGAGAAATCGGGTCGAGCAATAACCCGGAAGTCTTTTGTTTGAGATGGATGCGCTCTTTTGCAGGCTTGTTCGTCCGAGCTTCGCACTCGGTATTTAAACATCCGGGGATGTCTGACGATTACTTGAGCTCAGTAAACCTTCGTCGTGAGACGCCATCGTGACTGTCGTTAGCTGATGAAATCGTTGGCCCTTTCGTTCATACTACAGTAGGGAAATGTTGAACACAATGAACGGGTCTAATTCCTTATCCTTCGAGTCTCGGTTCCTTTATTATAAATGTTGACATTGAGGAGCCAGGTCACCATGACGATTCCATCCCGACGTTGCCTCGCTCGATGAAATGTCGGTTTATTCGTCCGTGTGCCGGTTATAGTGGATGCTGTGAAGTGTGAGCGGTGATTCGGTTAAACCAAGCACAGCAGTCATACTCGGGGACGCTTCCCGCGGTGGGTGGGGGTCTGAGGAGCTGGAGTCGCTGCTAACTATCGGTCATCATAGGCAGTGTATTGTATTGTTACGGATCTGGCAACCATGAGCACTCAACATTCAGGTCCCCATAGCTCAGTTATTTCGATAAGTAAATGTGGATAGATAGCTCCCTTTCCCCTATGTATAATGGGAATTAAATGTACGTGCGCTGCGAAGTTATTTTATAGATAGGATTTTTACACTTATAACAACTACAACACCTTTGCTCCATCCTGACGCCATTACGCACGTGGCCAGAGGTGAGGAGGTGGGCGGAGCCACAAACTCCTCCGCCCAGAAGGGTGGGAGTTTCCCCGCCTACCGTGAGCCTGTCCAATGGAGGACGGCCAGGGAATCGCGCCGCGATGGGTCCGACCAATGAGGAGGTGAGTGGCCAGGAGAAGAAGCCCCTCCCTCATGAGGAGAAAGAGTGGTTGTCTGGACCAGCGAGGAGAGAGACGGTGTGCTCGTGGCAGGAGCGATCGCCAGTTCGAGAGATCGTGGCGTTTTGCCAAGCAGCAGGATCGTGTGTGAGACATTCTTCGTGTGGAGAGGACATTCTCAGTGTAGACATTTCCAACCTGGCATCCAAAGCCAGTGAGTGGTTGTCAACGAGGGTCTGCAGACGGTCGTGGTCGTGGACTTCGGGTCGTGGGTTTGAGTCCCACCGTGGTGGTTCGAGTCGTCGTGACCGGCACGAGGCGGGGCAGGTACCCCGGGCCGGCTCTCCCGACTGAAGACCCATCGGGTCCATTTTCTTTTTGGGTGTGCGTGTCTGTGTGTCTGTGGGCCCGTCTTCAAGTAGAATTGTTTAAGTGTCTTGTACATACTTTCCTTCTATAGTCGATAACTCTGCTCTTTGTGTGTTCCTCACCCCCCCCCCCCCCATTATAAATAAATCCCCTGTTAAATGTTTCAGCTCGTTTCTGTGTTTCTTTCATTGGTTTAGCACGGTGCGTGTTGGGAAATTGAGAAGCGGCAAATTGTGCATTTGGACCGACGGACTCGGTAACCATCCGCTCGGGTTACGCACGGTTCGAGCACGCTAACTGCTCGTTCCGCTCAAGTTCCGCCAAGGGTGAATTTACCGTAGTTTGGACGACGTGGGTATTTAGGTAAATTGAAATTGGCAATCGACCCTATCCCAGCGGTCGACCTATTGGCGATCTTCGGTCCGATAAGGGACCCGTCGGCTCCGGAGTTATCCGGGGTGACGACCTATAAATTCCGGGTGTTCGGTGGAGCCGACTCTACTGCTCCATCTAGCGGTCGTGCTCGCCGCCGAAACTCGGGCCCACAACAGTATCTATATATTAATACTGAAGGACCATTTTTGTGCTCCTCCTAGCGGTGCGTCACGTTTTTCTCGGTACTGTGACCTGGACTGAAAGAAACTTCGTACCTGTAAGAGTGCATCGCACATAGTGGCAATAGTCAACCTTCAACTCTGAAGCATCTATATATTAATACTGAAGGACCAATCGTGATGCTCCTCCGTAACTTCGACATTCGACGCGGACTGTGCAACGGCACTAGACTGTGCATTCGAAGACTACACAACCATGTGTTAGATGGAGAAATCATTGGCGGAAACAAACACGGACAGCGAGTTCTGATTCAACGGCTGAAGCTGGCACCATCGGACGTAGCATTGCCCTTTACACTAAAGAGAACACAATTCCCCGTCCGGCTTGCATACTGCATGACCTTAACAAGGCGCAAGGACAAACATTTCGTAGAGTGGGAATATACTTACCATCTCCAGTTTTTTCGCACGGACAACTGTACGTCGCTTCTCGAGAGCCAGAAGTTTTGACACAGTGTACGTCAAAGTAGACACGTGCACAAATCAGGGAACTTCTTCACAAGGAGTAGTGCACACCAAAAATGTCGTGTACAAGGACGTTTTGTAGGCCCATTAGGTGAGGCCAGGAGTACATCGACTGGGATCGGCTCTTACAAGAGCCGCCACTGGTTTCATATTGGGCTCATGGAACGGAATCCGTGTGTGACAGGGTTTCGGTTAGTTTCTAAAAATTCATTTGAATCTGTGCAGGTACAGGGCAAATGTTGATCGTGTTGGATTGTTTAATGTGCTGTTTGTGCTTCACTTGCATTTGAATCACTGATGTGTGTTCCAGGCACAAAAGTTTCGGCTCTGGTCGTTCAGCGAGGCTTTGGAAATGCAAGTGGCGATGGGTCCGTGGAAGGAGACGAACAAACGAAGAAAGCGAAATTGGAAGAGAACGCACAGAAAATGCAGGGTGACGTGCATGGGGTCCAAGGAAAACCAACAGAGGCAATCGGTTTGGGTCAAGTCCATTTCACCCGCCCAACAAAACCGACAATGAAGAAAGAGGAGACAGTTGAGAAAAAGAGGTAAAACGTCATCGTCGTTTCTTCACTACGTTCTCCTTTGATTGCTCCAGCCCCTTTAAAGTCATCACCTTTTATACCCACTTCACACTCCAAAATCTCAGGGTATATCGGAGGTAAATCCCATTCTACCCCACCGCACTCGCTACCTTTGCAAATTCGGAACTTTCACACAACACTTTTCTTCCCCCCTCCTGGGGGAAGGAATTTTTAGGGCCGATACTCCTGGGGTATTTGAACCCTGCGCAAGGCTAGGGTTATCTCGGCTGCAACACTGTACCTCCAGAGTTATCTCGGAGGATATTATGTGTAGTGTGAAACAGGCGGTGTTTATTTAATTATTGCGTAAAAGTTTACATAATAGTGTGGGGTCAAAGGTCAAAAGTGTTGTTTGCAGGAGCTCCGTCGACATGTGGTATGTTGTCCACCAAAGCCATGGACAACGTGCACAAATAAGCCAGTGCTGGCTTCGACAAGCCTCAATCAAACAGAGCTCCAAATCTTTTTCTTCGAAGCTGTGGACAGCGTTGCCTACTCTGGCTGGACCAAATACTCCATCACAAACTCTTAAAAATCAAGAGGGAAACGGCAAACCTTGCTTCGGGAACGGGCACCATTTTCTATGTTGTGGCAGTACTGTGAATGCGTCCACTGTAAAACAAAGCATCGTGGGTCCAACTCGATTCCTGCGATGGTAATCAAGAATACCTAGTCTGAGAAGGCAATGAAATACCTCGGGTAAGCTTGTCCCGAGTCGGGCAAACCCACGGGGTTAGTGAAGCCAGTGTGAAAGTGATTGAGGGGTAAAGAACCACGGGGTAAGAATTTTTTTTCTTTGGGGTAAGCAGTGTGGAGTGTGAAAGGGGTATGCGTTATATTTAGATGATCATGACCGACGGAACCACTTTTACAATGTAGTTATGAACGTGCAGGAAAAGTACGAAACGATTGTAGTTAAATAGATAGACGTTGAAGTGAAAACAGGCCAACGTACACAGGAAAGCTCAGGGGTGGCATAGTTGCATTTGTTTTCCGGATTTACGAGAACTGGTTTGTGTAGATCTTGATTTAAGAGGTCCCGTTGAGTTGTGGAGATGGATGAATTGAGGTTGAGGTGGATAATGGAAGACAGAACGCAGTGTGAGGATTTGATGGTACCCTGAATACTCGTACGGGGTATCAGGTGTGATGATGTAACTGAAAATCTGGTTTACAGAGGCTGTGAGGTTTGCCTTGATTCAAATGTTGGACACTTGGCACTCAAGCAATCAATTATGTACCATCAAATCATCCTCAGGATATAACATCTAGCTGCCTGAAACTGAAGGAGTCTGGTTTTGTTATTGTCATTTTGAGTGCTCATCCTTTCGTTCGAAAGGATTGGTTCACAGTAATGCACTTGTTTTTAAAAAAACAGATTTTAACATGAAAGCAACGTTACATTGCTCAGACATCGAAACAAATTTTCAATGATCTCCGGTCGTGTTTATCGATCTGGATCTTCTTACACCCTTGTTTTTCTCCGTATTTAAAACTTGGAACACAACACATTGTGTCTATTTTGTATTCTGCCTTCCCACATTGAAATCTGTTTTTCTGCTCCTTTTGTTCAGAATATGGGGCCCAGAGTTTGAGTTGCCCCAATACACCCGCACAACACCTTTCAAGTACCATGTTGAACATCGAGACATGTTTGCTCGACGTCAAGTCATCGATATCCCAGAGTTTCATATTGGTGAGTCATGAGCCTGCGGGCCACGAGTGCATTCCTTCAAAGCTTTAAATCTTTTCTGTTTTTTTTTTTGGAGGGATTAAATTTGACACCGAGTGTGTCGAATACCAGAGTTGATTCTAAAATTTCAGGTTTCACTGCTTGATGTGGAAAAAAACAACGAGAGTGAAGTCGATGGCGTGCCATTGCAAATCCCCACGCTTCTCACCTTAAGCAAAGTTGAAAGATGGCAAAGTTCCACCAGGATTGACCCAATGTCATATTTTGAGTTAACATGTTTTTCTGCGACCCCAAGTCCCCACCCCGAAGGCATGAACCAGGGGTAATATTCAAAAAATCGTTCCATATTTCAAGTGTCCCTCAATGTTGATTGCATATACAAAGTTTCATTTTAAAAATGTTTATAAATGTGCCTGTAATTGCATTTTGTTTTTTCTTATTTGAACTTTTGACCACAAAAATGATAGTGCTCTCGCACCTTCGTGCCATGCGGTGATCATAACTACCAAGTTTGGTGAATTTCTGCACAACTGTTTAGAGGAGATAGCGTGACAGACAGATGGATGGATGGAAGGATGGACGGACAGACAGACTGAGCCGATTACAATATCCCCCTCCCCCATTTTTTTTTGTTTTTTTTCAAAAAGCCTGGGGATAACAGCATGTGAATAATAAATTTACTGATACCTTGCTTCGGGAACGGGCACTTAGTGGAAAGTGAGTAGGTTGTGAGGATTGCTCGATGTACGAGTTGTGAGGAAGGGGGTTCATGAAGGCGATAAGTAAGTGAATCTTGCATGGTTGTCCAATGAGAAGACCATCTATATAGATAGGTGGTAGGACCATGTATATAGATAGGTGGCAGGCAAGTAAGGAGGCATCCTCTGGGTCCCTCACTGCATCGAGGCAGTCAGTTAATTTATTAGCCCCCGTTGGACTTGGTCCGAAACGGGGGACTTGAGTTTCGTGTGCGTGCATCCGCAACCATATCACGGACATGTATGTACCGATTTTATTCTACTTGGCACAAAGACAACATTTGATGGTCTACATATGCATGTCTTTTTTTTTTTTTTCTTTTGAGAGCAGATCCAAGATGACTGACTGGTGGCCATTTTGGTTGTAAAAAACCCGACGTTGAACACGTCCTCAACCATTTCTCGGAATGCACTTACCGATGTTGTTCAAATTGGCATCCCGATAACGAATGATGGCTTCATATGCACGCCATTTTTTTTTTTCAGATCAGATCCAAGATGGCCAACTGGTGGCCATTCTGTACTTAAATGTGTCCCCAACTCATTTCTCAGACGTGCATGGTCCGATTTTGGTCAAACTTGGCACAAGCACAGTACATGATAGCATACACGTGACCCTCACTTTTTTTTGTGATCTGATCAAAGATGGCTGACTGGTAAACTGGTGGTCATTTTAGTTGTACATAAATATGGGCTAGCCCTTTAACTCCAAACAGCAAAATTACTAAAATGGGGACTATGACATTTTATGTCTTTTTTACTTGTTTTCTTGTGTGCCTGCTTTGTCCACTCAGACATTCCTGCTCTTCTAATATCGCTCTTCCGTGAGCCTCGATGTTGTATTTAAAGATTGTGTGTGTACGTGTTTGCAGGCAGTATCCTGGCTATTACAAGAGCTGATCCCTATTCTCCATCACGCTCACTCCGATTTGTGGGTATCTGTATTAGAAGAGGGGGCTACGGTCTGGGGGCAACTTGCACACTTCGTAACGTCATTGCTGGCGAGGGTGAGTCCTCCTCTTCCATTCCCACTATGCCAACGTGGTTTTTCATTTTGCTTTCTCTCACCCTTTGCATTCCATAATCATCTTTAATTGTTTTGCTAACCTCACCGAAGGAGAGAGTATTGTGTTTGGGTCTGTTTGTTTGTCTGTCTTTCTGTCTGTCTGTTTGTTTGTCCGCACAGAACTTTTGTGTTTTTCTTCGCAACCGCTTGTCTGATTGAGACAAAATTTTCACCATTCGTGTGACTACTCGTGTGGAATGTTTTAATCATAATTGTGATGTCATCAGTCACGTGATTTGGCAGCCCTTTTTTTTTTTACCTTCAAAAATCTTCTTCTCTGATGTGGCTGAACAAATCGAGGCGAAACTTTACACGTATGACAGCCTATCCATGAGGAACAAAAGGTTCACACATATGTCATAGATCACATGGTTTGGCAGCCATATTGGATATACCCAAAAACATATAAAAATCTTCTCCAGAACGGCTGAACAGATCGAGGGGAAACTTAACACAAATGTTCCCCAAGCCATGGGTGTACAAGTTTGTTAAGGAATAATTAATAGGTCATATGGTTTGGCAGCCATATTGGATTGAAGAAAAATATTAAATTATGTTTTCTCTGGAAACGCTTAATCAATCAACGTGAAACCACATTTATGATCTGGAAGCGATGAGGGATACATGTTTTAAATTTCAACTTGATCGGACACATTGTCTGGCATCCAGAATTATTTGATTTTTTGATGTGGGTTCTTTCTTTCTTTTTTTTTTTTTTTTTTTTCAATAAGGCTCACTTGGCTGTGCCTGGATGGGTTTGAGGGTAGAGGAGTAGCAGCTGAAACCCAAATCCTATTCAGATTCCTTTAGATGACTTCATCTTTGCTTTTGCTTGTTTGGGTTCCTTCTGATTACTCCAATGCAGGTCTGGTACCTATTTGGTCTTCCATTTGATTTGAATTGAATTTATTTTAATCCCATTCTGAATTCAATTGAATAATTAATAATAATAAAAATAACATCATGGGTCAGGGTCAGGTGTCCGATCAAAGCTGGATTGTATCAAAGCGGGACATCTTGGTGCCCGGTCATCACTGCGAGCAGTTATAAAGTGGCAGTTCTAATTATGTAACGCCAGTACACAAACGCCACACAAAATGCACCACGCAAAATAAGTCCTGGCGAGGGTCTGCAATCTCTGCTCTTTTTCTTGTTTTTATTTGCTTTTTTTCTTCTTTGTTTTCATTAATTGTGTTGCTCTCTTGATGCTCTTTACTCCAACTTAGTTGATGCCCTTTAGATTGTTCTCTTCCTCTTTCATCACATCCAGGAGTGGAAATATGTTTTGAGCTTTATTCTCCGATCATCCTTTCGGTTTCTGTCCTTCGCCTTGCTCGCCATCCGGATTCTGATCTTCGATACCTAAGAGATGCTCCTTCACAATACTCTACAGTTCCAGTAGATTCCAGCAGTTGGACAGAATCCCCAGCTGTCCCTGTTCCTCTTGAAAAGGTTTCACAAAAGACTCATTTTTCCTTCTTTTTTTTTTTTGGGTCACACCACAATCACACTTTACACCGCCTCTTTACATGCATACCCACTCTTCTTTCACAAACAACTTCCTTTCTTCTGTTCATGTTTCCTTCATTCCCTTCATATCATTCCCTTACTTCCTGTGTCCCTTTACCATTTCACCTGCTCCCTCCCCCCTCTCCACATTTGAATCAGGTGAAGAGTTTAACTATCACTGAAAACCGTGATCCCATTTCTTAAGACGAAGACCCACATTAATTTGTAACAACCCATTTTCAGACATTGGTACAACTCCGGCCACGACCGTGGAGCAGGCGCTGGTGGCTGCCCAAGTATAACATCACGGGGGCAAAGGTCGATGCAGAGGCACCCGGTGTGATCGCCACACGAGCCATGGGAAAGCATGTGAAGAGGGTGAAGAGCGAAAAACAGAAGGAGAAGGAGAGAGTGATGTGGGAGAAGGGCCAGAGGAAAGGAAAATTGGACATTGGTGCTGAATGGATATCTGAGCAGATTCGGGATGGCACTTACTACAAAGGTTGAAAGGTCAAGAAGTGGTTTTCTCAACTATAATTCCATCGCTTCGTCCACCTGCCTGCAACCACAACGTCCTTAGAACCTGCATGGAATTGCTGGAGGTGATAACAGGAACATATGGGATGCAGCTTTGTCTTTTTGAACCAACCATTGTTATAATTAAGACCTTGTTTTACAGGGTTGTTTGCCATAATTATGTGTTTCTTTAATTGGACTTCCTTGAGAATGTTTTTTTTGTCACTTCTTATGTCATTCAGCCATTGAAAGTTATGAGTTCAACAAAGTATCCATTACTTTATTGGATATGGTTTTGTAATTTACTTTCTACGTGTGCTGTTTGCAATCCCAAATTGCTGACTTGTGATCATTTGGAAGAACTTGACATTGGGTGGAAGAAATGCGATGATGTAAAGAATTGCCTCAATACCACTCACCATTACACCATCAAACTCTCATTGACAAATAAACATTTTGCATTTCTGTTACCTTCATTTTAAAAGTGGTCATCAAGTCGCAAATGAAAATTATATTCTTGTAACTGCCTTTCAAACAAGTTTGAATTGCGAACATACCCCGTGGGAGTTCATTCGTACAACTCTCAGGTGAGTGATAGCACGGACGACAGATAGTTTTGAAATTTGGTAAGATTTTCATCGCATCAGAAAAAGAAACCAGAACACCTCACAAGAGTGAGGCTAGTTTCATATCATCATTTGTGACTTAATTTTGCATTGGGCATCGCCCAGCGCATTTAATATATATTTTTTAAGAAAATGGGCCAAAAGGGCCGTTTCTCGGCCCAAAGGGCCGGAATCGCACTTTTGGCTTAGTTAATGCCTGGGGAATGGTCTCTGGAATATACCTGTCAAGTTTGGTTCAGTTCCGTTCACCAATAACTGAGAAATAACAATTTTAAGAAATGGGCCAAAATGGGCCATTTCTCGGCCCAAAGGGCCACAATCGCACTTTGGGCTCAGTTAATGCCTGTGCATATGTGTCTAGTATATGCCTGGCTGTCAATTTTCATCGAATTCTGTTCACGAATAATGGAGAAATGGACGTTCAAATGAACTGTACACAAGAAAAGAGAGAACGTGAGTGGGGCTTAGAACCCCATTGGGTGGAAGACCCTACGGGGTAAAAAAAATACTCGTTTTGTTACCCCCAAGATGGGAGAGATTCTTCTTATAACCCGGAGAAAATAAATGAAGATGCTACAGGGTGGCCATAAAGTCTGGAAACATAGGTGAATATACATTGTAAATGGTTTGTTGACATCACATTACAATACATGACATGTTCAATGTGTTGTCCCTCATGAGAAATGCACAGTTCAATCTGCTGTGAAAAATTGCAATGAACACGGTACATTAATGCAGCGTTTCCATCAATCCCTGCACGTGCATCCGTGATGCGTTGTCTCAGATGATTTGTGCATCTGATTTTCACTGAATCTTGTATTCACTGAATCACTGAAAAGGTACTTGTACCTTCAGCATACCCCAGAAGAAGTAATCAAGGGGGTTCAGATCTGGTGAGCGTGCTGACAATATTATCTATGTTTCCAGACTTTATGGCCACCCTGTAATGTGCCTTTTGTGTTGTTTTATGGGTGAAACCTACATTGACAACAAGACACAGAAGGATAAGTTTTTTAAGGAATGTTTATTAATCCATACTGTCTACCTTAAACACAATAATACTAATTAAATGTAACACATAATGACTTTCCTAATTAAATAAGTTCAAGCGGCAGCAACCACATTGCTCCTACAATTTGACTCATGACTCTCGAGGTCGCAACTTATGTCAAGCAAAGAGTTTGTACAATAAACCCCAGAGGGTTATAAATGGTGAAGGGTCAGCGGTGAGCATGTTCAAAAGGATCTAGGTCAGAGGGTGCACACAGGATGAAGCCAACAGGCCAGTCTCGTCTTAAAAGTCCTCAGAAGGTGAAAGCCTTGTATCACTTAAGTGTGGAGAAGAACCCAAGTTCACAGGTCAAGTTATGTGAGACATTGAATGTGTCACTTCAAGAACAATGTGTTACTTGAGAGAGGAGGACCGGGCAAGCTGCCTTCTCGATAATGCACCGTCGAGGATATGCGATCTTTGAAGTCATTTCTGAGACAACAGCGGTGCAATGTCCAACAAGTAGATTTGACGAGTAGAGGGAGTTCAGCAAATTATACCTCATCGGGTATGATAGAACTTAAGCTGAATCTCCACCGACCAATGTGCAAGAGGGTGAAGTTAGTCCGTTGTAGTCAGGGAATAGGGGAGTCGCTGAACCCACTCAGGCTCGTAAACAGTAGACCACCGATTCCTCCTTTACTGGGTGAGTCGGTTCTAAAACAATTTGCCCCACGTGAGAACAAGCACAACAGCTCAGGAGAATGTCCTTTCCTTTCTCCCCTTTGTCTCCTTTTTCTTGACCCAAACTGTCTCCTACATCTCATGTTGTTGTCGGTGCCAAAGCCGCTGCACCCCCCCCCCCCCCCCCCCATTGGTAGCAGTGCAACCCAACATGACATTCAACAGCAACAAAAAACCTTTGCCAAAGCACAATTAAATTAAAATACTGGTTTCTAACCATGCAACACAAGGCTGTGGGGTAGCATCATTGGCTGAGAGCACAGCCATGCCACTGATGGTTAGGGTAGGCAGGTTTGCTGGTTAGGGTAGGAATTTGTGATTTTTTCATGGTGCCTGTGATAGCTCACCTACTCTTCATGAAGGACACCATGGGGGTCTTTAATGTCCACCAACAAATGCTGACAGACAGGATTTCCGTTTAACGTCCATCCAAGGGACGGCACGCAACGTTGATGAATCATCCTGGTTGTGAAACACCAGGATAACAGTTTATAGCTGAGTCAGGATTCAAACCCCAGGCAAGACAGCTTTGAAGCAAGTGTGTATACCTCTAAGAAATCCTGTCAACTCTCAGTAGGAGAAACAACTGATATGATACTTTACATGATCTAATCATGGATAGAATGTTACCTGGAGACTTTAACTTTTCAACCAAGAGTGTGACAGCTGGTTTCGCACCATCTATTTATTACGTACACACGAGAGGTGATGTTTGTGGATTGTGGTGCCACAGTTAGTGTTTCTTTGGGTAATTATACCCTTCAATTTGCGTACGTATTAAATATATGCCCACTTGTAATAAAAAAAAATGTTTTTTAACTATTCTGGTTATTTGTTGAGCAAATGGGTGTAGGTCCTTATGATGCGCAAGACAGGAAGTAGTTGTAGCTCTTACACTGTTAGTCATGTTGCCTTGTCGACGTTCGCCAACTTTTCCGCTATTTGCTGGCACTGTTGTGATAGTTCGCAGTAGAGTACTCCCGACTCTTGCTTCCTGCTTTTTAATTTTTAAATATAGTTTACGACGTGTATCAAAGCGCCGTTTGGAAACGAAGGAGTGAAATGAAAACATCACTGAGGTTGAACTGCACTTGCGCTGTGTACTGGAGTTGCAGTGAGATTTTCGGAGTGCGGCGGTGTATAGTACTAAGGCGTTGTTCGGTACAGCGGGTCGTCACCAAAAATGATTAATTACTTTTTTTTTTAAACATTTAAATACCTGATACATTCCGGGCGTATATTGATTTAAGACTTAGCTGAATTTTCCAAGCCGTTCTATAATAATAATAATAATATGAGAGTTTGAATATTACAAGGCGCAATAATCTCTTCAGACTTGCTTCCTCAGCCGACATCCCCCTCACGGATCCAAGATGGCGGCGCCATGACTGTGGTGAATTTGGAATTCAGGTAAAAAAAACATGTATCATGTAAAAAGTGACGTAATTGGCTAATGTTTTGTCATCAACGGTGCTCGAATCTCCAGCCGGTGACGCCGTCATCTATTATTGCAGCATTTTACAAAACTAGTACGTGACCGTACGTGCGTGGCCGTACGTGCAAAAAAAAAAAAAAAAAAAAATTGTGACGTCATAGCACCGTGTCCTGTCATTGGTTTGGTAAATAAATGGCCATAACTTGGGAACCACTTGTCTGATTAATATCAAACCTTGAAAAGGCACATACTCAGGTCCCCAGCAATATACCTGGCAAGTTTCAATTAGATCGGACCAGTGGTTGTCGAGAAACAGGTCACAGACAGACAGACAAGCCGGTAGGCGGCCATGGGTCGCCGAGCATCCGATGACCTTTGACCCCTGATCTGAGTTAATCTAGTACTAAGTACTTACGAAATTGCAATCGAATCGGTTAACCCGTGTATGAGAAAGGGGGCTTTGAATGGTCATTTTGCCCGAACAATGCACTCATTGACCTTTGACCCCTGACTTAGCCGAGATAGGTCAATATGTCCTGAAGCAAAGTTGTAGTACTCATTGAGTACTATGTACCTATGAACTTTCATTCGTATCGGTTAATCCGTGTAGGAGCAAGGGAGATTTGAATGGTCATTTTGCCCAAAAAATGCACTCATTGACCTTTGACCCTTGACCTAGCCGAGATAGGTCAATATGTCCTGAAGCAAAGTTGTAGTACTCATTGAGTACTATGTACCTATGAACTTTCATTCGTATCGGTTAATCCGTGTAGGAGCTTTTGCGTGAACGTTACCGATTTTGAAGGTTTTTCGGCGTTGCTAGGGAACCAAAGCGTCCCTAGCACCATCACAATTCCCAAAGCACTAGGTCATAAGATGTACCTACCACCCGAGTTTGGTCAAAATCGGCCCACGTTTACTACCAATTATGCTGATGACAAACGAACAAACATCCAAACAAACAGACAGAATTACTGACAATAAGGGTCACCTATTTCAGGCGACCGCAACAGGAACAGAGTATTGCTGGAATTATTGATAGATTATTGCAATTTACTGATAAAACTTGTCTTGGCGCCACAACGTCCACTGAAGCACACGCTGGGCCGCAGATGTCTCTTTGTATGTGATGTTTGTTTACATTGAAATACTGTACCTGGATATAGAGGGGAATTTGGCGCGTAATATCCACATCCCCGTTCGTCTTACCTACCGAGTACCTACTCATTCAGATAAGACCGATAACCCCTTCCTTTTGAAATAAATGGGATCTTTAACGTGTCCACTGTGCAGCTTAAACTCAAATAGGACACCCAGCTTAAATCAGCGAAGACATTCCCGTGGATCCATCACCCTCTGGCCCTGTTAACCACAAGGGTGACAGTTTGTCGTCTGGTCAGGAATCGAACCCAGACTAGAGAACTCAAAGGTTGAGTACACCGCCTCTGAGTTACTGTCTCAGCCCAATTATAGATTTCATTCTCCTGATGCTTGTAAGGCCAAATGGCGTTTGAGTGCAAGTGTGAAATCTGTGAGTCTGCATTGTTTGTTGATGACGTAGGTGTGTGACGTATTCATGCTCTCCAACATATGACGGCTGTTGTTATCGTTGACTATTAACACAGGTCTATTCTGCACCTGTACTGTATTGCAAATCAAATGACCGTTTCCTGAGGACCCGAACGATGATGAAATGAACTTCTCTTGTGGGTCCAATTATAGATATACATTATCCGATGCTTGTATTATATTACTCTCAAGTCCCGAATAAGCGTGCATGCACGCTTATTAAAAAAAATCGTTCTTGCACGCTCAGGTCATATTTACACCGGCGAGCGTGTGGGGTGTAACTGATGGATTGTGAGGGAGAGGAGTTGGCTCAATAAGATTTGATGCAAGAGGTGGAATCCCCAGATTCCGATGAGAACGAAAGTCAGACAGACATTGTATCAATTCAAGATGACCTCCCGTCTACCTCCACTCTCTCACAGAAGCTACAGATGATGAACAAAAAGCAGACTGTGCATTCCTTGATGACATCCAAGCTGTGATCGACAAACATTCGTCTTCCACACCCGAACTCTTCACTCCCAAGTTCAGCAGATTCAAAGCAATCTATGCAAACACCCGAAGGAGTGTGAAGAAGCGCATACAGATTGCCAAAGAAAAAGCGTAGAGTACAGTACGCATCTTGGCATTGTAATGTATGTATTTCAACAATAAAATCCATGTTCTGTATTTGTCACATTTCTGGTTTTTCCACCCTGCCCTCTTATTCGGACCTGCACGCTTATTAGACTTTTTTGGATTTTCCACCCTACACGCTTATTCCGCCCTCTACTCTTATTAAAATTTGGAAAATGTTCCACCCTACACGCTTATTCGGGACTTGAGAGTATAGATATCATTATTATTATTATTATATCGATATCATTACACAACATAAGCTCCTTGTTTTATTTTTCACCTCCGTCACTGAAGGTAAAGGAGGTTATCTTTTCATCCCTTTCTGTCTGTCTGTTTGTTTGTTTGTCTGTGTGCAGGATATCTCAAAAAGTTGTGGACGGATTCAGATGAAACTTGGACAGGTTGGGTGTGTGACCACGACAAATTGATTCGATTTTGGTGAAGATCCGGATCCGACTACTGGAATTTTTAAAGTGATTCTTCACCAATGAGAGATTGCGCTCAAAAATGATAAATAGCACGATATCTTTAAAATGTTTTGGGCCAGATATGTTCTCGTGGATCAGGCATTACGGGGTGGAGGTATGCACTCTACCGGGTGCCCTTCTAGTTCTTCCTGAGAAGGCCATAGTACGATCAACATACTGCATCATGTATGAACTAAAGCATTCACGCCTCAAAGATTGTTTTGTTGTTAGCTTGTAGAGGGTACGCCACTGGCAGTCCAGTCTTGGAGCATGTAGTGACCCTTTGGATCAAGTTTGTGGAGTAACAATAATAACAACTTGCTTACCAGCGTTACTTGTTAAAGAGCAGGTTTTGGGTCGCTGATGACTTCGCGTGATTCGAAGGTTGTAATCACAATAATCGTTGGGCAATTATTTTCTTGCATTTGAAACTCAAAATATGCTAAAATTAACTTTTAAGTCAAAACTTTTGTCAGTGATCGAAAAACAGACCGGAATTTACCGAAGATGCTATGACGTCACGTTCTCCGAAAACTTCGTGAACATTCGGAAACAGCGTGTGAACAATGGCGAGATGCGAATCGAGAAGTGATTTCAGCGGCGATGAAATTGAGTTTTTCATTCCGATATTGCCGAGGACGAGTCGGAGGATGATGGGAATTATACTATGAGTTTCTGGCCCTGAGCCATATAAATTTGAGCCACTTGCAAGTGCCAGAAAATGGCCTATTTCGTGTACAAGTGGCAGGACTGACTGTCCGGCAGTTCACACTGACAGACTCCACCAGACAGATTGGTTTGTAGATTTTCATTTTCTTGTTTGATGCATAAAATAATGTAAAGTTTGATTCGTCTGTGACTTGATATAATAATTTTTAACCCTCTAGTCACTCAAGAGTCAGAAATAGAATGAATCAATATGGACCAGAATAATTATACACCGTAGCCTTGGCGTTGAAGTCTTTCTGACAGCTGAGCTTAACCCCAGCGAAAGTGAACAGTTAGAACAAACCAAAACTTTCAAGAGACTGTTGTGGCATATAAATACCAAAACATGTTTAGCCTCATTGGGAAATTATTCTAACCAATTTAGAAAAAAAAAAGTGGAAATTGATCAATTTTTTACAATTGAAATGATTAGCCCAATTTGCTGATGCTGTTAAGAAAGTAATTTAATCAACAATAAGTTGATTTGTTGAGAAATTTTTTCATGCTTGTGTTTTCAGAAAGTTTATTTATGTGTTTTTCCATGTACTCTTTAGAATACATTTCAAGGTTTTCTCACGTAACTCAACAATCGTCTGTGACAGAGCAGTATCTGGAGAACTTGCTCAACCAGCAAGTCATATTTACAGAGTGGTGATCAGATGTGTTTATGCCTTCGTAATCCTCGGCTGTGAAATGGTCACCACAAATGACAAGTCTATCCAAAAGGGTCTCTTTACTGTTTTCTTTGGGGAAAATTCGCCCGTTTTGTTTGTACAAATCTTTCACTGCCGGCGAATGTTTGATTCCTTCGGGAATCGGTGGGAGCGATTCCTGTTTTCAGCCATTTCGGCAAAACATGACGACACACGCACGAGGCCTGAAGTACAACATTCCAATAACTTTGTTCTACAATAATTCAAAATAAAAAAGGATAATATAGCCAGTTGCAAGCTCAAAAAAGCGAAATAACGGCCTGCTGAACTGGACTCTTCTTCAATGAGCGAGTGAGGGTCTGCTTTGTTTTGGAGAACGTGACGTCAACATCCATATATGGCACGCGGCTGTTTTTTTCAACAGCCTCGAGCAATAACAACTTCGGAGTTAAATTTCATTAATTTTCCCAATAGTTAGGCAACCACAATAGTTTGCATCGAACTATTTGATGCACATATAATCATATTGATAAATTTTCAGAACATGTTTGGTGACCCGCAACCTGCTCTTTAATGTTGTCTTGTTATAAACCGAGCCAAGACAAACTGCAGTGCCTTGTATTGTATCACTCTTATTGAGTCTGTCCATGTTAATAAAATAAAGGTGGGGTGAAGGCCTGCCTATTCAAGGCAATCGTCACCCATATGCCGCACCTACCTCCTCGAATTTAAGGAAATTTTTCCTTGATATGTAACAAGCAAAGGAAAGAGACTTGGTTACACAATCTCACAAAGGTAGGGTTTTACCTGCCTACTGGGCTACCTGTATCCTCCACTGCCTCCACCTCAAAATACTAACTACTCCCACCTTGTGTCAGCTGATGAAAATGTTGGCCCAAGTGTTTCACAAACTGGCTGGCCAGGCTTGACATTCGACAGAAGTGTATTTGGCCAGGTATTTATCATTTGTTCACTGGTCCGGCGATATGTCACCGACTCTCGAGAAACACACCATGGGATATCTAACGGTCACCAACGACTGGTGCTGACAGACGGATGTTCCACATTAACGTCGGCACACACATTGATGCTGTACGGACAGGAGAGTGCAGATTTATGTCTTTATTTTGCATGCCAGCGTCGTTTCTCCAAACTGCTTTGTGACCTGACCTCTTTGTAATGATTCATGTCACTGTACAGTTTGCATTACCATCCTGTGATAATCTCGGTTTATCACAGCAGGAGAGCTTAGTTGATAACGAATTCATCGTTGACCTGAGCAAAGGTTCATTGTTTGACATTTATCCCCACATGTTATTGAGTTTGACCAAATTGCTGATTCTATTGTGGATGTCAGCAGGAGACGCTGCATTGTGAAACACGTCTTACATAAGTGTGATGGACTATGAGGTCTCGCTTTGTTGAAATTACTTTTTCGATGTATCTATAATCTACTTGTTTTTGACTCCACCTCATATGAATATCCCAGTAAGTACATATATATATTTTTTATTTTATTATGATGATTATTTTTAATGAATGTAGATTAGATGATGAGTGTTGTCCAGGAAATGCTCTATATAACGGTTTATAACTGTGGTTGTGTTGCACTCATGGAACGAGACATACAAGATTGACCTGAGCTTGCAATGTGTGTTTGCAGTGGGGGGGCTGAGCTGCTCTTCAAAGGCAAGAAGGAACACCGCGTCAAATTGGATTCGGAGCAGACATGTTCGTGGCTTGTTAAGTTGATCTCTTGTATACAACGTGTTGAAACTCAGAAGGAGTGAATTGCTGTTTGGCCAATAAAATAGCAGGAACATTTGATGTGAAACTTTTTGAAGCGGTAGTCAATTATTTGTGCATTATTAATACAGCATTTTATTTTTGTCACTTTTTTTAAACAACTGTTGGATCTCATGGAATAATCTTTTGTGATTGTATAATTCTCCTGAACGCCATGAATTGGGCACTGAAAGTTGAACGGGTGTTGAACGTCGTGAATTGGAGCTCTTTCCAAATAAAGTTCTGAAATAAATGGGGGCATTCAAAAAGATGTTTGATCCAGATAGTCCAAGACTTGCCATAAAAATGGTATAACAAGGTGTGTAAATAATTTAAAAAAACATCTGTTTCGTGTCTTAAATTATATTGCTACAAAATTGAATTTGCTGGGATCGCTTTACTGTCTTACTTGAGGAGATAATTGTTCAATACCATGCCGTTTTGTGGGCCATGGGGGCTTGGTGTTCTTCGGGGGTCCGGCCTTATCTTTTCGGCCTGATTCAGCTCTTCGACGCGTCCTTGATTGAGGTGGGCTGTTCCTGAAAAAACTTGTGTGGTCCTATTAAGCCATTCATCTTGCTTGTATTCCTACTGCAAGACTGCAGCGAGCAACCATGGAGAACCTGAACGGTCCTGTCCACCCCTCTAATTGTATTGCAAATGCCATAAATCCCAACCTGTCCACTTTGCACAAATATGATCAACAAAGTAGTTTCTCAGCACCATTGCACTACATTGATCTTATAACTTCTCATACTGCTTCTTTTTTTGCTTCACTGTCGACATACTTGTAAATAAGTTATGAAAATCTCTACTGCTCACTACATCATCAAGTAAATCATCAACTTCTTCATTGTAAATTGGCTGTGACTGCCTTTCCTGGGCTTGTTACATCTTCAAGTTAATTGAAATGATACATTCTCATCAGAAAGCGCCCGTGACAACTCAGGGAACGGTAGAAGGGAAAGAGGGGTAGAATTTCTTTGGGTGGGGGGGGGGGGAAGAAAAAAGAGGAAAACCATATCCTTTTCTTTATTGATTTGACATAGAAAAAGAATGGTGCTTGTGATATGGCGCGTTATCTCCTCATTCGTTCGCCGGGACTCATGGCAACCTGCGCTCCGTACTGGTGCGCTCCGCACCGTTGCGCCGTATGTGGCCGGTGGTGAACCTGTCTGGCTCCGCAGGGGTGGCGGCACATTGAAAGCAAGGCAGGGAGTCCCACTCGCACACACTCGAACAAGGAGCGAAGAAGGGCAGCCGCACACGCTCGATGCTCTACCTCAAAGAAGCTCTCCCAGCGACTCCGCGTCGCTCCCTTTTATAAGTCCCAGGCGAAGGATGTGGCGAAGACCGGATAGCGACACGCTGTGGCCGAAATCCCGCTCCTCTATTGGGCCACAGCTGCCCTAGCCCCGCCCCGCAATGCTCCAGGACCGGAAACCGGCTCAGATGCCTGCCAGCCCCGGCACGGTTCGGAGCTCCCCGCTTAACATGGCGAGCATGCTCCTCGAGCTAGCATCCCGGCCCCGAACGTGCACGTTGTTTGTACGTAGGAGGGATGCGGACTTTTTCCGCTACCCACGGGCTCCTCCACGAGCTACAACGCACATTCGGAACCCGAACCAAGTCCCTGGATCTCCCTTCCTGCGACCCCTCATAGTTGCTTATGGTTTTGTCGTGGTCCAATGACTGAATGAGGGTTGTAATTATGGTCGCTCACCCGGGACGTTCCCGGTGAGATGTGGTGGTAAATATAGTGTCTGTAGCGTGGTCAAGCGCCGCGCGGTGCCAAGAACAATGGCTGGTGCCGCATGGTGCTCGAAATAGAGTGGCGAATTGTAGCAAGGTAGAAGTGTGAAGGGTTGCGGGAGTATTTTTCCCGTGTGCGGGAGGCGATTGTGGTTAAGATGGTGAGGTTCGGTGAGTGAGGTGAGGAGCGAAATGAGATGCTGGTTGGAAATTGGCGCGCAGATTTGAATGGGAAAATGGCGCACAAACTCCCGAGGAAGGATGTCTTGTTCATAACGAGGAAGGCGATCCGAGCCACGGGTCGCACCGCAACGTGCTTACTGAAGTTATTTGTTGAACAGCGTACGTGCTTGCATGCTTGGTGTGTATTATGGCTAAATGGAAAGGGTTAGAGTCGAGGTCAGAGTAAGGATTAAAGATATATATATATATATATACATATATATTAGACCCAACTACGAATCCCACGCAACGCAACTCGTCCTGTTTACCCACTGGACATGAGGGAAGGACTATGTATGCGAATATTAATGAAATAACCGCCTGGGAATCACTACTGTATGTTGGGTACCATTGCCTTAGAGGCATGCGGTTTTGTAGAAACGCAATAATATATACAGTAAATGCCATTCTCTGTCTCTCCCCTGTCTCTCTCCCCTGTCTCTCTCCCCTGTCTCTCTTCCGTCTCTATTCCCTTTCTCTCTTCCTGTCTCTCTTTCCTGTCTCTCTCCTGTCTCTCTTCCCTGTCTCTTATGCACGGCCACATCTTTTAAGTTACAAACTCCAAACTCGGGGTACAAATACAACTTTGTGTTCTAAATAACATAGCCTATGTGGCAGTGGCCTCACGCGGGGTGTGTGGGGGATTGGGGGGAGGTGTAAATTCTCTTTGTGAATGTGTACCATGTTACGCCACCTGGTGGTGGTGGCAGAGTGTAATACAATTCCTGTTTTACTTGAGGCAATGCTGAGGTTATAGCACTCTTCACACAGGTAAATGTCATCCTTTCACTTCACCACCCCCCCCCTTCAAACAAAAAAAAAAACACGGAGGGGCTGTCATCGTGTGTGAGACATTTCTAGCAAGAAGGGACATCAAGGACGAACGTGGGGCAAAAGAGGGGGGGGGGGGGGAAGTGGGACTTTAGTACGAGGACGGGGAGGGTGGGTCGTGGGTGGAGGGGTTAAATCACTCTTCTCTGCACAGGTAAATTTGTCTTACTTTCCTTCTCATTAACGTGCCGACTGCTTCATCAGCGAAGCAATGGGTAGGCTCTGCTCGTATTAAATAACGCAGTTCTCTGGATAGGAGGTATGTATGTATGTATGTATGTACAGGTAGTGGACAAAAAAATGGAAACAGTTCGGTAAATGAGGGTTAGTGGGTATTTCTAGTTATTCAAATAGGTAAAGAGCTAAACAATCCCACTCGTTGTGGGGTTAATGGAATCAATTGATCAGTGGTTAAAACGATGATTTCATTTATTTCTTGACTCCTTGCCTTTATCTTCAATCTTTATTTTGTTCAAGGATTTGTCCCTTCTCATTTTGAAGTCGTAAAAGTTATTCCGGTGTTCAAATTTGGTGATAAACAGGAAATGCACAACTACAAACGTATTTCTATTCTTCCTTGTTTTTCTCAAATCTTAGACTTGTTTATGACCATCTTTCCAAGTTTATGTCTAAATTAAACCTTCTTTATGACTAACAGTTCGGCTTTAGATATAAACATTCCACTACCTGGCTCTTGTGAAACTAGTGCACAAACTCGCCGATGCAGTTTGTAACAAAATGTCCACTGCCAGCGCTTTTATTGACCCATCGAAGCCTTCACGCAATTGACTATATAATAGTATTCTCTCATCTAAGGTTGAATTTTTTTTTTGCTGCCGGGGGGGGGGGGGGGGGGGGGGGGATTTCCCTGCAATGGTTCACTTCTTATCTCAATAACCGTTAACAGTCTCATGACTCTTACTAATTGTGATTCCAGCTGAAAATCCATTCCACATGGTGATCCACAGGGTTAGTCCTTGGTATATCCTTGGCATATATATAATATATATATATTATATATAATATATATATATATATATATATATATATATATATATCCTTGGTCCTCTCCTTTTTCTACTTCTCTAGTGACTTGCATTTGTGGTGGAAAATAACTCGATTTCCACAATGGTTCAGCATACAAAAGAGAATCCTTAATACAAATACGTACGTGCACATACGGGAGAAAATATAACAATTAAAATTCTCAAAAAAAAAACACATTAATGCAAGTCTTGTCTATGAAACAGGGACGATTGGGGGAAATGATTGAACAAGCAGGATAAAAGAGAAAAAGCTTTTCATCTACGAAAGAGTAATTATTCCCACAGTTTGAAATCAAAATAACTGCTTTCTGCTACTGGGAAAGCAGTGAAACGGTGTAAACAATGTAGGCAAGGCCCAACTACAACCAATAAGAAAAGAACACAACAGCCCCTTCGAGGTTCCTCTGGGTTTGGAGGTACAGACAGTTACACAGATCAAGGGAGTGAATCATTACTTCGGTACGTTCTCAGCATTTATAAAGAACAACATTACATTGACTAGTGCTACTCACAGAACCTCAGAAGCTCCCACAATGCATCTCCACAAAAAGCCCCACATTATATTCTTTAAACTTGTGAACTAAATACGAAATATTTAAAGTTATGTTTAATCATGTACTAATTAATATACTTAAGTCTTCCTGGAACTTATGCAATATTTCCAGGTTGTTCCATAGTTTCAATCAAAAAATGACAAATCAATATCAACTGGTCAGATGGATGTTTTACAGAATACATGGATAACCATGTTTACAAGGTAATCCTCTCAACTGCAGCATTTTTCCAAAGTTCAAATAATATAAACAGGTCGTCTCCTGGTTCAAAGTCAACACACTTTCTTTAAACCAAGAAACCAAGTACATGCTCTTCATTTTGAAGAAATCTCCCAACAGCACAAACCTGATTTAAATTGATAATATGCCCCATCGCGAAGGTTCACTCGGCTAAATTTTTAAGTCATCGTTGATGATCAACTCACCTGGTCTGAGCACATCTCCTTTATCATGAAAACTTTCTCATAACACGGGTGTTCTATCCATATTACGTTAATGTCTACCCTCAACCACTTAAATTTATCTTTGCAATACCCCTCATTTATTGTAATATTGTATGGGCACTCACCAGCAAGAATAAGTTTCATTCTCGAATTGTTACTAAAAGAAAAAAAAAGCTTTGAGGATTTGTACCTTCTCTCATCCTCGAGACGACACTGCACCTCTTTTCGCGACACTTAACACTTTCACTTTAAATTATTTTAACAAATTGCACACAGGGATATTTAAGTACAAGTACATCCATAATCTTCTTCTCTGCACTGTTTCTTACGAGGGGGCTCTTTGGTCCATCGGACCAAATTTTCATTGGTCTTCACGGCCTCGGGCGTTTTTGCTAGTCTGAACAAAAACAATAGGTTTCTTAGCCTGGAAGCCTTGGAACCCTCATAATAATAATAATAACAAGCCGGTAGGCGACATGGCTGCTCGCTCTAGATGGAAAGCTGGCCGACGCGACTAGCCATATTCATGTACATGCTATCAATCAATTTAGCACAATAAATATGATTATCACAGCCCTCTTAGTTTGCGCCAGAAACCCGCCTTGTGAAATTCAGGCATGTTTCCAAAGAGACTCTAACAAATGGCAGCCCTGGTAATTCCATTTATCTATTCGCTAAAGATTTTATTTTTTATATAATGCTGTAAGACATTCTCCTTGGGCACAAAAAAAAAACAGGTCCCTCGGAGGTCCAGTTTCGGAGGTATTGATTTTTTTGTACAGTCCACAATAAGTGTACGATGTACGATAAAGTATTTTAGCTGTTGCTAAAGGCCCTGTCACACCTTGACGATTTAGCCAACGTATGCCTGACGTGTGCAAAATTGGGCTAAAATGCCGGCACACGTCGAATACGTTATGGGTAAGTTTGTATACGTTAAGAGCACGCTGGCATACGTCGTAGAACGCTGGCATACGTCGTAGTACGCTGGCAAACGTCGTAGTTCGCCGAGCTGTTAGACAAATTTTCCATGCTTGAAATTCCTGACGTATGCCAGCTATGACTCACACGTTCCGCATAATACTGGCCATAAGTTGTAGGCACGTTACGCGATTGTTGACACACGTCGACACATGTTACTTGTAAGTTACTCATAAGTCGAAACACGTCGAGGTAATGTTTAGCGTACCCGAAACTTATTTCTAACCTATGAGTAACGTGTTGTAGGCACGTTACGCGATCGTTGACACACGTCGACACACGTTACTTGTAAGGTACTCATAAGTCGAAACACGTCAATGTAATGGTTAGCGTCAGTGTTCCAGACTCCCTGGTTTTTTTTGGTTTTTTTTATTTTTTTTCTTCGTGTATGACGTCATGTTGACACTTCGATTTCTAGTGCGGTTATAATATAATATAATTAAAAGGCTGCTGCTCAACGATTTAAATCATAACAGTCATACCGAAGGAAAAAAACAAAACAGGGAGTCTGGAACACTGACGCTAACCATTACCTTGACGTGTTTCAACTTATGAGTAACGTATGTCGACGGTGTTCAACGATCGCGTAGCGTGCCTACAACTTATGCCAGCGTATGCGGAATGTGTGTCATACGTCGAGTACGTCGAGAAATTTTCAACATGCTGAAAATTTCTTGACGTATGCCAGCGTACTACGACGTATGCCAGCGTGCTCTTAACGTATACAAAACTTACCATAACGTATTCAACTGTGTCCAGCTTGGTTCGGCAAATTTTTCATACGTCGGCATACGCTGGCTAAAACGTCAAGGTGTGACAGCGGTTTCACACTTCGATGTCTAGTGCGGTTATGATTTGAATCGTCGAGCCGCAGCCTATTAATAGCCTACGCCACGTGATCGTCGGCGATACGCTGCCGCGCGCTATGCATAAGTTAGACTATCGTTGGGCATAGGTTGTGAACGCCGACAACACGCTCAGCATTCGTTGGTATAAGTTATCTATATGTGATTAAAACGTTCTGTGTACATTACTAATACGTTATGCATACGTCCAACACGTTATTATACGCCCAAAAATTAAAAAAACATCAATAGTTCAGCGTACGCCAGCGTTTTACATACATTTTGATACGTTGCCATACGCTGGCAAAACGTCAAGGTGTGACAGCGGCTTAAGCAACGGAGGTGTGCATAGCAACCATTCATTTTTGTACACACTAGCCACATTGTACACATTTCACCCAAGTTTCATCAAAATCAGACTCTTTCTCTTCGAGATATTCGCAATTAACCGTTTCTGAAATGTTCGACATGTACTCGCCAAAACCTATCTCCTCCTACAAATATTTTTGTTAGGGCTGCAAATTGGCATGAAGGGAGCTAGATAGATTGCGCACAGAACTCTAAGCTTCGATTTTTCGATTTTTTTTTGATTTTTTTCGATTTTTTGACCACTTTAAAGGGCCGTTGCTAGGGCCCGGGGTCCCATATTTGAAAGCACACGATTCCCATAAATATTGGTCCTACCTACCAAATTTCATTGGAATCGGTTGAGTGGTTTAACCCTAGGCTTGACCAAAGTTTCGCGGACAGACAGACAGATGGAAATGTCCAGAATAAGGGTGCTTTAAAAGCAGCCAATAAATTAATTAGAGTATTTTAGGGTCTTGGGGGTCTTAAAGGTCTTCAAAGGCTGAAGTAGTCTCAGCAGTCTAAAGGTCAAAAGGTACATTCCACACACACACACACACACACGCACACACAGCACACACACACACACACACACACACACACACACACACACACACACACACACACACTCACTTGCCATGCTAGATCTTGCAACAACTTGTTCTTACCATACATTCTCATGTCATACTCCATGAATGTAATGAGTTTTTACGGTCCTCGTCTTTGGGACACTATTGACGGAGCAGTGAAAGCCCAGTCACCCGTGAACAAATTCAAATCTTCTTTCAAGAACTTTCTCATTTCCCAATATGTATTTTTATACTTCATAGAACAAAAGATTCCCCTGATGATGTCCAAACAATTCTTGCATTTCAGTAAAAGTCCATTCTTGTGTTTGTTTTTGCTCAGTCATTTGTTTATCCTGTACTTCCTGTATAGTTGTTGTGAATCATTATTTCGTTATTTATTTTTTTACTGACTTACCATTGTACGGAATATGGAAAAATTAACCTCTATTTATTATTTATATTTATTTGATTCGACGTTGTTTCATAATTTGTTTTGTACATCACCTGTATGTGTAAAGGCTACAAGCTGCATCACAACTACAAGCTTGCTTTTTGAGATTCAGCCTCCTTCATCCATTTAAATGTCTTTTGTACACGATGTTGCTTTCGTTGACAGCAATGAATGTTGTTTTGATTTTATTTAATTTGAACATTCTTCATAATGGATTGGCAGAGGACTTTGTTTTTCATAGAGCTACCACATTATTGTAGATTTCTGTGCACAGGGAGCATGCGCAACCTCCTCAAATGGATTAGACTGCACCTGCTTACGGATCGTCCAGAACTTCTCTTACATGGGGACTCGGTGTGAGTGGTTCACATTGCATCGTCACTGATCGCTCATTATTTATTACACTCAAATATGATGGAGTACATTCAAATGATACAGTGAAAAATTAAGTGAAATGAAATTGAAATTCAAGACTGCAGACTATTCTTTATGATTTCAATCACAAACCCTCTTTTATTTGTTCTTACAAATCGGTGGAAGGTTTACCAGTGAATACTTACCCATAGCCTTTCTGCAATTGGTCTATTTGTACAGAGAATTATATTATTAATTAACTATGGATTTGATTTCTTTCCCCTTGGGCTCATCCAAAAGCTAAGTGATGTCACCATTGTTCGACAAAATGCTACCGAAGAGACATCTGTTCATTCATTTCGTTAGAACTGCACAGAGGATCGAGAGAGGAAATGGCAATTGGAGCAAGTTATAGTGGCTGTTATTTGCAACCGTGATTGTTGTGATGATGGAGGAAAAACTGAATAATCCAGAAATGGAGCAGTATTCAGGAAGTTATTGTTGGTGTAGACAGGATAAGTTGGTCCCATTCCTGCTGCCTGTTTTGGGTGAAATATACATATTGGTTTAAACCATTTCTCAAGAAACAAAGATTCACCCCCACTGCAGTAAACCATATGACAACATTACCCCAGAGTACCTGGTAATGTATCACTTGGATGTTACATGACCTAATTGTCCAAGTAGAATGTCGCTGTGCACAAGAACAAAATGTGTTCCTCACATTAGTGGCACAATTGGACAATGAGGCTATAAACCATAAACTTGTGTTTGTGTACCATTAGTAAGCTGTTTGTTTGTGTAACTTGATGCTCACCATAAAACAAGAAACATTTGTTTTTCAGGAGGCCTGGAATTCTCGTTCTCATCAATGATGAGGACTGGGAGCTCATGGTGCGTGTGCAAACTTCAACGCTGAGTTATTGATTTGTTAAGTTATTTATTTGATTCATTCCCAAGTATATAACATCATCCTTTTCAGTATGGTCAATGAAGGCCCAAATGATTTGTCAAAAGGTGGGGCATAAATGCAGGCCAGTCAAATTTTTTTTTATATTATTTTTTTTTTAATTTGTGGATATATATATATATAGCATGATATCTCAAAAAGTTGTGGACAGATTCAGACGAAACTTGGTGTACGAGTTAGGTGACAAGAACAAACCGATTAGATTTTGGTTGAGGTCCGGATCCAGATCCGGCCCATCGGTGAGATACAAAACGTAAACTGTTCAGCCTGGCGGAAATGTGCACTCTTTCGAGTGCTGTTCTAGTTATCATAATGTTCATTTCAGTAAACATGTTGATTTATTTTTGGTTTAAATATGAAATGACAATAGATTGCATTTTAGAACTCCTGCTATTGTGGTAATTTTTGTCATTGGTGTTAGCATTCGTTGTTAAAATTAACAATACATTCACCCAACCTTGCTGGTGATCTTATTTCCATGACTTGATCCATGATAGGTACAATGGCAGCAACCATTCTGGCCAGAGACTATGGAAAATCAGATTGTCAAATTAAAGAGTATCATGAGTTTGGGATTTATCTCATCGGCTCTTGGAATGACATAATGTGTATATGTGTTTTGTTTTCCTTCTTCGATAATCATCCATTTTTCACTCACATTTCTCTTTTTGCACCTCATATGATTCTAGGGTCAGCTGGAATACAATCTGGAGGAGGAGGACACTGTGCTATTCATCTCGACGTTGCATGGTGGCTAAGGCTGCCTGCAAGCTTCATCACAACCAAAATCTACAGGAAATGTTTTTTTTTAATGAAAAAGAAAACTATTATATAACCACAGGAAGAAGGCCCAGTAAAGGTAGGAAGAGACTGACTGCAATTCAGCATCGATTATAAAAGCGAGTGTTGTGCCCAGAGTTTTTTTTAGCTGCTAATGCTGTTTTGCAATGGTACATCTCGTATTTGATCGAGTGCTGTAGTGTTGTTTTTTTTTTTGTCCACAAATTCTGCACCACTACGATAGGTAGTAATTAGAATGTGCAGGCCCTCATGGTATAGCTTAACTCGTGTGATGCTTAATAGGAGCATGGTGGGAGCGGGCTACTTTATTGTGGAAGCCATCTGTGGAAGATTCTGCACTGTGTTTAAAATGGTCCAATGAATGATGTGCATTTTAATAAACGAGGTTTGTTTGAAGATTTGTAACACCGTTATTTCACTAGATGGTATTCATGGAATACTTACCCTGTGCAGTCTTGAGAAGGACTTGGTGCAAGCCAACTCTTGTTTTTTTGTTTTTTTTCAAGGTTTTTTTTTTTTTTTTTCATTGATCCAATATGGTGCCAGACCAGTGACCAATGATGTCACTTTTATCAAACTATATTCCCCATGAGTAGTTGATCAATTAGTTAAAGTTTTGCATTGATCGATTAGCGGTTTTAACAATTGCAGAGAATTTTTTTTTTTCATACTGACCAGATCAAGCATTGCACTTGTTGAATTATAACGTCGTAATGAAGGCACCGATGACATCATCATTAACACATCTTATTCCCTGTGGGGAGTACATCACAATGAGCCATGTGTAAATTTTTTCCATGGAGTGGTTTCGGAGATATGGAGGTGCAAAAGTTTTCGGTTTTTCCAAGATGGCACCTGTACCACTTGACCTATGACATCATAATTATGACTAAAAAATTCCACAGGAGGAGGTGCACCTATTTGGAAAATTTTATGTCACTCAGACTAACAGTTGCTGAGAAAATGAATTTTTAAAATGCAGACGTACGTACGGCACACGTATGTATGGCACACGGACGTGACCGATCGCTTAACCTTGCTTTTAGCTTCGCGAGCGCAGGGAAACAAAGGATCCAGAGAATAATCGTGGAACTATGGACCTGTTAGTTTGACTTCAGTTGTGGGAAAGATGTTGGAGATGTTAATGAGGGACCAGATTGTGAACCATCATCATACTAATCCATCCATCCATCCATTGGTAAGGGTGGTGGGCTTGGGATTGTAGGATCCTGAGTTCAAATCCCACATGCTGTTGAATTAATACCAGGTGGGGTTGACTCTGCCTGTCATCCTTCTGAGGTCGGCAAAATGAGTGCCAGCTTGCTGGCATCCTGTGTCGGAGTGGCGACCCGTCGAGGATTGTGCCCAATAGCCAAGGAGACTGCTTTGGCAGCACCAACGCTCTGCACAGAGTATGGTCCCAATGGATGGATGGATACTTTAATAGATTGGGCAAAAGATTGGCAGATGTAGTTTAAAATAAAGAAATGTAAGATGCTGTGGATGGGTAGAACGTTGAAAATAGGGATTACAAAATGCAAGGGGCAGTCTTAGAGCATGTGACACAGAAAGTATCCTTCTTCTTCTTCCTCTTTCGTCTGAAGCACATAGCTGCAAGTAGCATTACTGGCCGGGGGGGCTGTGCCACTGATGCATCTCCCCCTGAAGGTTAGAACAGGAGTTTGGAATTTCTTGAGAGTGCCGGCAATAACTCGCCTACTCTTTGTGAAGAACACCTTGGGATCTTTAATGTCCAACAGCTAATGCCGATTGACGGGACCCCCAGTTTAACGTCTATCCGAGGGACGATGCACACATTGATGCCTCGTCCTGCCTGCAAGACACCAGGATTATCCCATTATTGTAGTGGGTACCAGGAAGCAAGTGTTGCAACTGTTTAGCCAAGACAGCCTTTTTCAAATTTAAATTGTTCCTGGTTACCCCCAAACTGTTTTGTGCACCATGGACAGGTTAATGTGTGGCAGGCATTTCCTATTGGTCAGGATGCATGCAGCAATAGCTGGTGTGGTACTTACTTCCTGTTACCGATTGCACTGATGGGGTCTGATCTCAACTTAGTCTTGTTGGTTTTGAGCAGTTCAATCCAGGGAGGAGCTTCTGCTCCACGCTGACGAGGGCCAACAAGCTTGAAACCTGTGTCCGTGGATGTTCCCTCTCTGGGTTGGACTCGTCTGTAAAATTGAAAATTAAATTCTCTTCCTGGTGTTGGCTGTAGTTCAATCCTGGGAAGTAGGGGACTGTAGCTCTGCTAAGCTCATGCCTAATATGCAGAGCCTATGCAACTGTTTAGTCAGAAGAGCGTTTTAAAATATATATATATTATATCAGTATAATATAGCTGGTGTTGGCGCGTGGTTAGGGCAGCGGCTTGGGATCCAAAAGGTCCTGAGTTCAAGCCCCGTTGGGCCACTGAATTAATACACCAGGGGTTGACTCAGCCTGTCATCCTTCCGAGGTCGGCGAAGTGAGTACCAGTGTACTGGGCCGGTGTATACCCGGTTAGAATAGGTGTACCAGATCCCTGTGTCGTAATAGGCGACCAGGGTTGCGTCAGGAAGGCATCCGGCGTAAAACCTGTGCCAAATCATTATGCGGATCATAACGGATGATCCGCTGTGGCGACCCCTAACGGGAGCAGCCGAAAGAAGAAGATATATATATATATATATATATATATATATTATATATATATATATATATATTTTATATACAGTATACATATATTATTTATTGTTATCTAGTACCCAATTCCGTAATGATGTTCATAACAAGAATTCTTCAAACTTCCCTGTCCAGCACTGATTCCTGAAGTTCTGGCAGACACCCAATATATCTATATATATAAGTTGAAAGTGTGTTTGTGTGTTTCTCTGTGACCTATGCACGTGAAAAGTACTGGACTGATCCTCACCAAACTTCACATGCTGACAGAATGTACCCGGGAGTGTCAATGTAAAAGAATTGTACTTCCGACTCCCGGTTTCGAATTATGACGTCATCACCTGATTTCGTAACGTTAATTTTTCAAGTTCAGCCGATTGACATGGGGCCAACGCCAATACAATATATGTAACATATGATTTTAAGTTTTTGTTTGTCTGTGTTTTGTTTGTCTGCACAGCTAATCTCCTGAAAGGTGAAAGATAGGAGCTAACCACTGAAAAAAAATAATGTCAGGATGGGCCCCGGGAAGGTTATAGGCTATGTGGCAAGGCCCCTCGCTGGGGGGGGGGGGGGAAGGGGGTGTGTTCCCCCTCACCAACCCCCTTAGCCTATGACTGCCATGCCCAATAGGGAACTGATACTGTGCTCGCGTCAGACATATGTATAGAAGATTAATTCATTCAAAAAGAACCCGGGCAGCGCCGGGTGCATTCACTAGTATATATATATATATATATATATTATATATATATATATATATATATATAATGGATGTATATATATATATATATATATAATATACAGAAGTAAATGGACACCATGATTTTAAAGGAATATATTTATTGAACGTTTGAAGTATATTTGATCCATTGTAATACCTTCACTAGTATTTTGTAGACTTCCCATCTGCATACTTCAATGCTTTTACTCTTTCAGACATAGAACTAACGAGTTCTGAAATTTTCTCTTGTGGGATTTCTGCCCAGGCTTCACACAATAGGTTTAGCAATTCTGTCCATGATGTTGGTTTCCTGGACTTTTTCCACACAGCTCGATCCAATATTGCCCAGAGGTGTTCATTGTGATTCATCTCAAGAGACTGACTTGGCCATGGAAGTCGCTTGATCCCATTTCTGTCCTGCTATTCTTTGGTCTTTTATGCAGTGTGGTATTGAGCTCCATCCTCCATGAACAGAGTGTTGTTTTTGACCATCTGGCCAGTGAAGAAGACAGGGAGACGTCCATCCTCAAGGATAGAAATGTATATCGTCGAGTTGATGTTGCCAACACACTCCACAAGCTCTAACCATCCAGCGCTTCAGATTGCTCCCCACAGCTTCACTGAAAAACCACCGCGTTTGACAGTTGGCTGCAATCGGTTCAAAGAAAACTCTTGACTGGGAAGTCTCCAGACCCATACTCATCCATTGTCAGAAAATTGAGCAAAATGGGACTCATATGAAAAAATGACAGTTTGCCAAAACTCCAAGGGTCTGTTGGCCATCTCTTCACCCCACTTCTTTCTCCTTTGAATGTTGGCTAGTCTAAGAAGAGGTTTTCTCCTAGTTGCTCTCCCATAGTAGCCCAGTTGATGAAGGTACCACACGGCAGTTCCTGAGTTAACTTGGACCTTCTCTGCAACATCTGCTGCCTTGCAACGGGGAGTTTTCTCAATGGACCACTTGACAGCTCAAAGACACCTTTCTGAGGGCCCAAGTCGACCAGAATGAAAAGCTGTGGATTCCTTGCCTTCACTGGCGAATTGCACAACCACCCGATTGACCGTAGAAAGCGGAATGCCAAGGTTCTGAGCTATCTGATGCTGGCTGGCTCCACCTTCCGATTGGCAAACAATTCATCCTCTTTGAAAATTGGAAAGTTTGTGTGCTCCCTGGGTTTGAGGCATAGTTAATTGTCATCCAAGACCCAGGAACTCGTTTCTGCATATAAATAGTTGAATATTAGTACAAATCACTGAGTAAAACTTGCTTTATACAGATGAAATTAATAAATTTAAGGTGTCCAGTTACTTCTGTCATGTCTCTCTATATGCCTGTTGATGTCTGTGTATTTCCTCCCCTCACCCCCAACCTGCCCCAGTGAATTTGAGTTGATAAACTGTTGCATTGAAATAATGTGTTGTGATTTAGTGCAGGCTTGATGGCCGCCTTCTGTGTCAATGCTCCTTTATTATTATTATTTTTAAAAATTATTTTCCTTCTTAATTAATTTTCCACAAAAAAGGTATAAAATTATTTCCCCAGTTAAATTGAAAAAAGAAAATCATCCCATGTTAAACACTCAATTATTGTCTTGTAGCCACAACTATTAACAGTTGAAAAAAAAACAAACAAAGCAGAGAATGTCTGTCACACACAAGTTCAAATGGATAATCATGTGGTGTGTTCAAATTTTAGATTTTTGGAAGAGCTATAATCACAGCCAACTCAGTCATACTGCACGAGTTGGAAGAGCTATAATCACAGCTGACTCAGTCATACTGCACGAGTTGGAAGAGCTATAATCACAGCCGACTCGGTCATACTGCACGAGCTTTCTCATTTACTAAGCACTACTAAAAATGAGCTTAAAATGTCAAAATATCGCTTCATGTTTCGAGGAACATTTTGCAGCCACGTCTCCATTGGACATCATCCCTGGAAAACAGAGACCTCATTAGGTGGACATTTCAGCAATGTGCTTTCAATATCTCTATTCAAGGATTAGATCAGAAAGTGCAATTTAAAAAAATATATATCTATATATTTTTTGTATACGTAGTTGAGACTCGTGGAAGAGCAAGAACTTGTACATTGAACGGATCAGGACGCAACAGGACAAAAGGAACAGCAGAGAGAAGGGGAAACATCAACAGCTGAGCCGAAGGTTAAGACAGAGGGAGGCGGACAAAAATATGGGTGTGGGGAGGAATGGGGTGCACTGGGCATGGATACAGAAGGAAACTCTCATGAGGAAAAACTGGAAATTTTGAAGGAGGAGGGAGTTAACGAGGGTAGAAAAGATCATGGTTGCTTTTGTATTGAGGACTATCTGAGATGGTGGTGAACAGCTGCTTTGAAGACTTGGAGGGACGAATGAAATTGAAAAGGATGAGGAAGTTGGTTCCACAGGTGGGAAAGTGAGCAGTGATCCTGGATTTAGGTAGTTTCACCAGAAGGGGGTTGAGGGTGGACTGTGTGAATCCTGCAGAATCCTGAAGGAAAAGGGGGGGGGGTGTTTGGTCAATGCATGGAAAGAGCAGAGGGTGCAAGACCAGAAAGGAGGTGGTAGAAGACGAGGGATCACTGACCTGTCTGCAATGGAAAAGTCATCGGCCCATAGACTCAGATTCATCGTTAGTGATTCCAATAATCTTGAAGGCCTTGGTTTGCATGCCGTCAAGCTGAACAAGATGTAAGGCAGGGGAGCCAACCCAGAGGGGATAGCAGTACTCCATGAGGCTGTGAATGAAGGCCATCTAGGTGGATAAAAGTTCAGGTGTGCCAAGGAAGGACTTTGTATGATGGAGGATGCCCATTTGGAGGCCAAGTTTAAAATGTGGTTTGCCCAAGAAAGATCATGGCTGACAGTGAGACCTAGGAGTTTGAATGACTGAACTTCCTCAAGAGGATTGTTGAGAAAGTGGATGGAAAGGTTTACCAGACGGTCCTCTTGGAGAAAGATCATATCAGATTTGGCAGGATTGGAAAGACTTCCAAGTGTTGACCAGCTTTTTGGTTTTTTTCACGGTCTGAAGAGAGAGAAGAGGCTGCAGCCTGCCTGTCTGAAGGATGAGGGATTTTATGGCAAAGGATGGAGTCGTCAGGAAAGAGATAAAGCCAATTTTCCAGTCAGAGAAATAATTTATGAAGATTAGGAATAAGACTGGGCCCAGAACACTGCCTTGGGGCCCTCCAGCATTGACAGGGAGAGGAGATGAAAGGATTCCGTTGAGAGCCATAAGTTGGTTTCGAGAGTAGAGGAAGTCAGTAAGCCATGTGTGTAGTTGGCTTTGGATGCCATTGGCAGAGAGTTTGGAAAGTATGGCAGGATGCCAGACTATCAAAAGCATGAGATATGTCCAGAAAGTCAACCTTAATCTCATGTCTGATATTGAGGTCCTCCATCCATTGTTGGGTGAGTCGAAGCAGCAAGTCCAGCATGGAGTGACCTGGTCTGAAACCAAATCGGTGCACATTTTTTGACGGTTCCTTTATGTATATTTGATGTCTAGTTTTGGAACCTCATTTTCTAGATTTTGTCGCTACATTGTCATCTCTCACAATCTCATTTTTATTCATTATAGAAGTCAAGGCTTATGGAAGAGCTGAAGGGTGGAAGGTGACATTAAGCTAGTCTTCCTACCTATTTCTTTTCACTTTTTTAATGAAGATCCCCTGTCCACTATTGTTGATACAGTTGGCCCCTCATACCGAGCAGGATTTGGTGGTTTTTATCAGACTCGATGGATTCTGTTCCACACAATAATGATATAAGTCTTGTTCAGTACTGCACAGTTTGCACAAAACACTGATCAATGGAGAATACACAGCTTTCAAAATGACGTATGAATGCCAACGAGGCCTTTTGTGAATGCCCTGTGTTTGTGTGTCAGTTTGGCTTGCCGGGCACTTTTAACCTGCTGTTGCTAGCGTGAAATCTGGAATTTAGATTGTCTTCTAAACATAATTTTCAACATTTAGACGAAACTAACAATTTCAGAATGGCTAACCATAATTATTATGTTGCTGAACTCACAGAATGTTGCTGAACTCACAGAAATAAATACGAGAAATATCTGTGGATGAGAGATGTCAGGTTCATACCATTTCCTGTTAGTACAAGCGGGTGGTGGCAGTGGACATATATAACACACACACACACACACACACACACACACACACACACACACACACACACACACACACACACACACACACACACACATTTCTCCTTTCACCAATACATGCAAAACTCGGATATAATTTATGTTATGGTCCTGGAACAAAATAAACTATATTTAAAATAGCCCTCACAGCCCATGCACCTCCCACTCCCACTCCCTCCTCCCAAACATGATTAATAGTAAATATCATTTTAAACTTACCTTGTGCATTGACAAGCCCCAGATATTAACTTCCCATTGGTGTGAAGAAGCACCTTCACCACATAGGGTGTGGTGTCTGCCTGAATCTTGGAAATGACAGCATTGTCTTTCCAATTGCAGACGTCAGTTAAATCAATACCAAGCATGCCATGTTCACACGAGGTAATCCCATCGGGAGTTCTTGCAGTATGGGATGCAAGATATCAACTCTGGGCGAGTTGATCAGAACGGTCCCCAAATCTTTTATTGCGCAGAGGCACAGTGCTTTCTCTCAGGTCCTTTTCCAAGTGTTTTTGACTTGTTTTAGAAGCTTTGTCAGCCATTTTAGATGGTGATCCTTTTCTGGCACGCACAATATATGCTTCCTTCCCTGATGACTGTTGTTGCTCGGGGTTTCTACGCAAGCGCGCCGAGCATTCTGGAGCGTATTACGTCATGTCAAAAGTTGTGTATTGGTGCTGAACTATGCACTCTTGATTTTCGGATTTTCTTCTCAAGCACTTCTTTATTGACCCTTGTTGAGGCTGTCTGGCTGTATTGACGCATGTGATATGTACACACGTCGTAGTAACTGCTGTAAATGTGAGGTGCCCTTACTATGTGGAATTTTATGAATGACCACACAATTCTACTTCGTACTTCAGCAAACAGTTGTATGTTTATGACAATCTCACCTCTTTTTTCTCGATCTTCTCCATGTATGGGCATGGATGCATCCTCCATCTGAAGAGGAACAAGCAAATGGCACATTGACTCTCAACTGGTACTTTATTGGCTGCAGGCTAGTACATTGCAGGTTGCTTTCGGTTTTTAATTTAAATTTGGGATCGGCATATTATCTTATCAAATCATGAGTTGTGTATAGCTTGAAATGCTTTAGAAATCCAAGGACACACATACAGTACGAGGCCTTTCATCCTGTCATGCCGAAACCACCATTAATTTTAATCGATTTATCTTCTTTGTATGTTTTTACGAACCCCACCATTACCATTAGAGTCACCTTACTGAACATCCACATCTGTTTCTGTTAACGTGCATATCATAATAATTTCTGGAGAGATCTTCTCCAAGGTACTGGCAAACGTTGGCCTACTCTGTTCAAAAGTCAGTGTGGCATCTTTATAGTCCACAACATTAACCTACTCTGTATCCAGCCTTGATGGCGTAAACCAGCCTTGGCGGCATAATGGTTTGAGTGTCTGCTCTGTGTCTGGGAGGTCGGCGATTTGAACCCTGGCCGAGTCATCCCAAAAACTTTAAAAGTTTTACAGTACAGGCTGCTTCCTTGCTTGATGCTCAGCATTTAAAATGGATGCATACAGCGCGAACAAATCAAACAGAAGACCAATAAGGAACCCGAAGAAGTAAAGAGCGAAGATTGAGTCATCAGGAGGAACCTGGATAGGATTTGGGTTTCAGCTGCTACTCCACAACCCTCAAAGCCATCCAGGCAACCAAAGGTTGGTAATGATAGCACAGACTTTATGGGCCGATTGACCTCCTCCTGCATCACCGTTCCTTGTAAAGGAACTCTTATTAACACAAACGACAGGACCAGCTTGCTTTACATCTCATGGACAGCGTTTTCAGAAATGCAGTGACTCGTGCTGGCATGACACCGGAGTGGCAGTTTTTTTGTTGTTAAATTTTATGCCACTGGAATAAATCCATAACTCGAGCAAAATGGATGGCGTGCCATCACAGGTCCCCACTATTCCCATCTAAGGCAATGTGGAAAGATGGCAAAAGGTTCCACCAGGAATGTCCCAATATCAAATTTTGAGTTTTCACCCCTGTGACCTGAAGTCCCCACATCCTGGGGCTTTAACTGGCGAAAGGGGGGTGTCAAATCCCAAAAAAGTTACATATTTCATGTGTCCTCCAATGGTAATTGCACATACAAAGTTTCATTTCCTTCACCACCAGAAGTGAATGGAGGTTATATTTTCACCGCTGTTTTTTTGTTTTTATCTTTCTGTGAGCAGGATATCTCAAAAAGTTATGGAAGGATTCGGATGAAACTTGGTGGGCAGGTTGGGTGGGTGACCAGGACAAATTGATTTGATTTTGCTGAAAATCCGGATCTGGATCAAAAAATATTTTCAGTGATTCTTCACCATTGAGAGATAGGATCAGAAACAATATAGATATATATATATATATATATATATATACATATATATATATATATATATAATGTATATAATGTATATAATGATGCCTCAAAAATTTGGGGTTGAATTATGACAAAACTTGTTGGATTAGTTTAATAGGTGATAAAAACGAGCCGATTAGATTTTGGTTAAAGTCCGGATGCACATCCAGCCAACAGTGAAATGCAAAACATATCTGTCGTTTCCGTTTAAGAACAGTGTCATTTTCGGCCTTTCCCAGGTTGTGGGGCTAAAATGATACTGCTCTTGCACCTTTGTGCCGTGTGATGATCACAACTACCAAGTTCGAATTTCCGCACAACCGTTTAGGAGGAGATAGTGTAACGGAGAGACAGATTCATGTAGCTGATTACAATATCCCCGTTTTCTTTAAGCAAGTGAGGGGGATAACTGCACAGCTCGGACCTAAACTGCTACCAACTGAGCTTTCCTGCTGTGTCCCTCAGCCGACAATACCCATTCCTTCTTCCATAGAGCTCTCTCTAAAAAATGGTGCGGATAAAGCAACGTTGCCCTCATTCCCACAGTGCAGTAACAAATTAAATTCACTTGTAGGTGGTGTTACTTACATTCTGCTGCTTAACAATGGTCAAAACGCACATTTGAATTTTAACATTTGGCCAGGGTTGCAGCTCGTCTGGTTCTTTTCTTAATAAATTGGCTTTCAATAATGATTCTTACAACATATGAGAATGACCTGCAACCTACAAATGCTGTACCCTCTGCTGCAACGGTGGCTATTCCAAAACGGGCTAAAACGAGGAGTAAGTATGTGCGAGTACTCACAGAGGGAAATGCATTTTGCCCTCACGTATGGCTTTACCCACTTCGGAATTCTCCATACTTTTCAGCTTTTCCATGCAGTTTCTCCGATATGAGAAGCGACCAACAACGAAACCCAGGAAGCTTGCAGCTGTGGGCAGATACACCCATAAGAATGAAACACACCCAGATATATGGCAGGCACGAGTCGGTACATGTTGGTATCGTAACCCGTACTGAAACGGTTTGAATTTCCTTTGGGAAATATGTTCTGTGTGTCCGTCCTTAACACAATATGAATTGCAGTACCATTGTGGAGACCGTGTTGCTTCTATAGGGTTGCGCAAGTGTGTGTTTGCATTGAGAAGGATGGACGAATAGTTACCAGCAAGCTTAGGGACTCGGCCCCAACGACCAGAGGCCTTGAGAACATCACGGCTGATGAGCACATTGGTGATGCCTGCACTGATGGCTGCCAGGGGAAGAGCTGTACAGGAAAGGACGTCCAAAACATTTGTGATCCCCATATCATGAAACGTACCACAGTGCCTTTAATTTCATTTTGCAAACACATTTGAAAACACATTTGAAAGCACATTAGAAACTGATGTAATTATTACGGAGAAGCTCACCACGGAACAGCAAGCTCTCGTAGTTGCATTCCTTCATGACACGCTTTTCCTCCTCTGTGAATCTGAATCGTGGCCGATACGGCGGGCCATGTGGTGGCTCGTGCTGTTAAGTACAAAGTAATCATTAACCATGCGGGTGGATTGAATGAATTTAAATAACATCGAGAGCATAGCAAAGTTAGTTATTGATGGCAGTTGTAAGTTATGGACCATGCATGTTTTTTTCAGGGAGTCCATTAAGCTGACTAACTGCACCACCTGCAATGTGGATGTCATTAAAAATCCCATTTGTCTTTTTCACCAGGAAGTGTTGGACATTCCCAATCTATAATCAACTTTGTTATTCACAATCATGTCATGTTTTTTTTGTCTCTCTCTGATTTTATCCATCTGTCTGTGTAGGTGTCTCTACTGACCCTTGTTCTTGTGATGTTTGTGATTGTTTGCAACCTATCGAGGACTGGCACAATACCTGAGAGGTATGTGCACTCGCCTCTGAGCTGTCTAACATGAGCTTGAATCTTAGCCTTGCCACAACTGGCATGTGCCGTCCCTCGGATGGATACTCAACTGGGTGTCCCGTCTTCCGATATTAGTTGGTGGATGTTGACAATCCCACAGTGTTCTTCGCGGACAGCAGGTGAGTTGTGATCGGCACGCTGAGCACGTTACAAAATTTCTGCATCCTCCATAGAATATCTTGCGTCGGAGTGGTGACCCATCCAGGATCAGTTGTAACACCAAGCTATTGAAACTACCTCAGCAGCTTTATGCACCTAACAGGAAGAGGAGGATAAACAAACTAACATCCTGTCTCCTTTCCCAGTTTCTGTTGTGAAGGGTCCAACAAGGCTTCCTTGCTTGAGCAAGAATGGTGAACAAATTTGAAATGTTTTGACTCGTTAAAAATGAAAACGGATCGGAAGACTTGAAGACGAGATTAATAAATATATAATTCTGCCGTTAATCCAGCAATGGATTTATCATCATTTAGCCCTTCCTTACGTACCACATCTTTAGCAAAATTAGGCAAACCGCCAAGCTTGCCATGTGTAGTGCTAACAGCATCTGATAATTTTCTAACAACCATTTGGCTTTGTCATTAAGTTGAAATGGTGTTTTTAAAAGCAAATCTTTGAGCAATCAGAAATCAAAACATGATTATCATGGAATGAAGTGCCTTTTGCAGATGTAAAGGTACTTTTAAAAGCAACTAGATGACCGTAACCATTTGGGTTCCCGTTGTGACAGCGTTGAAAAAAATCATTTCAAGAAAAAAAAAAAAAGAGATGCTCCAGCGAACTATACTGCTGAGGTTGTTTGCATTGATGAAATACTCCCGAAGAGTACTTGTCTGAATCAGGAATTGACTTTTTAAATATTTTTCGTTGCCCAATTTGAACGAAACTTGACACTGCACACCGCAGGTGAATGGTGAGTAAGGTGTTCACAATTTTTATGCTATGTGTACCGTTTTGGCTGTATTTCGGGAACATACTAATAAATACATACATACAATGATGAGAGTTTTAGTAATATATAGATAGATGTTATGTGATTTATTTATTTATATATTTTCATTATTATTATTATTATGTTTTTTTTAGTGAAGCATTTTTAAACATGGAAAATGAAGTGCCCATGTTAGAGTTTGTCTGAATTTGAAGTTGCACTTCCCAGAATGCTTTGATTTGATCATATTTGTTCTTCTTTCTGAAATGTTTTATCTGAAATCTGAAAGGCAATAAAGCGGTCCAGTGAGGGTGCAGGCCGGCAGTGGAAACGCGAGGGAGCAAGCTGGCAAGTGGGCAACCGATGGCAAGGTGGGGCGGAAGGGGTAGGCAACCAGTGGTGGGATAGGGAGTGGGGTGGGAAGGGCACGATGGCATTGCTGGCAGGCAACGGTGGGATATGCAGACTGCAAGGCGGATTTGCCACACCTGCACATCTCCTAGCTTAAGCTGCAACCTCTCGTGTGTACGTTCTAAAGACCGGACATGTGCACTTACAGGATAAGAATAATAAAACATACAGTCAGAGGTTTGAATAGGGGAGTACAAAACAAAAGGGTAGGGAAAATATACATCTCACTGTGTATACGCAACGCATATCTATTGCACAAATAGTACGTCACGGTTACTGAAACAAATGCTATGAAATAACTATTGTTCTACGAATCAGTTTTATTAACCCTTAAAGATCATTCCCACAACAATATTAACATGCCACTATCGGTAGGCGTACAACTGCATGTGTGCTGAGGGTGAACAAGGAGGCCTATGTGCAAGGAATCTGTGAGGGGGTAGAGCATCACCTGTGGTCAAGTGATTCTCCTGTTTACAGCGGAATTCGCACATTGCGTTCCTCCAAGCCCGTCCCTCATCAAACGTTAAAAAAATGATTATTCCATTTTATCTTTAGTTGAAAGGACAGTGACATGAGTGGTTTGAAGAGTGGGGGTGGGGGGGGAGGTTGTTAGGGGGGGCAGAGCTTAATATTAAAAAAATATATGTATAAAACGAGAGTTTGGAAAGAAGAAAGCCAGAGTTATTTCATATGGAGGGTTGTCAATGCAAAGAAGAGACTTCCAGGGAAAGTGATTGCAGTACAACCACCTATCCCTAAAATACCTGTTAGTGGAACATTGGTTCTGTTGCAAGCTCTTGGCAGGCTGTCAGATTGAAGTGTGTCGGCGATGTTGTGGGTTTTTGGGGGTTCTTTCTGCTTTCGGGTTGTGTCCTGGTGCTGCAGTGCCTGCTCGAGGGTACCGCTGCAGTCCTCGTTCCCACACACTTGCGTCAGAATGCTAGAGGCCTGAACCTGGGTTTAGCATCCTTGAAGGCTGCCTCATCATCCAGCGCATCATTTTGGGTCCTCTTCTCTACAAGTTCACGAATGGACCCGCACCGAGCACAGGATTCCGGGAGGCCCTTCCAAGGACTCTAATTTGCACTGTGCTTGCCATCTGGAATGCTCCTTGTTTGTCTACAAAGTTCTCTGAAGCCCCTCACCCATTATTTATTGTAATGTAGGCCAATCATCTGGCACCCCATCCCGATTATATATTTCCCATCTTTCTTTGCTTTTGCACCCAGGGAGGGCCTCTTGGTTTTTGGGCACGACTCTTCCACTCTGATGTTAATTAAAATAAAAAGTAGGGCTAATAGGTTTTAAATGATACCAGATAGATAATTATGGGTAGAGGACGTCACTCAGTAAAGTAGGTAACTCGGGACTAGTTTATGTTATGTGTGCTGTACACATGTGCTGTTTGCATACTGGCATGCATTTCAAAAATAAATACAAAATAATAAAATTCGAAAACATTTTGCATCTAGCATTGTTATAGGAAGGAATTTTCTGTTAGATGCGCACTCCTTGCTTTGAGCCATGTTATAATACGTATGTCGAGTATCCTCGTCCTGTGTCTGGGTTTCCTTGTATACATTAACAAAGAAGCCACCCAAGGACACCAGCTCATCAGATCGAATCCGGTTGTTTCATGCAACTCAAGCGATATGTTGCGAAATCTCTCAAGATCGCAGTGAGATTATAAAGTCGGAACTTCACAGCAGCGTAGTGAACTTTATGGGAAACGAGTGATTTGTTGGAGGAAACTTGGTAACGCAGTTGAGAATGTGCCGTTCAAGTTCGCCATTTTCGAGCGTGGTAGTACGACGTGGGTGGGAGAAACACAAGCACCATTTGGAACTTCGATCAATCTCGATTGAACAAATCGAGAGGAGGGGGGGCACAATAACATTAATTTATGCTCTATCGAGAATGATGTACTTGTGATGTGCCAAAAATGTATCCATTATACCGATGATCCCCTTTACAAGGTTGCGATTCAGGTTAACCTTCCTCTCTGATGTGGGCGAGATTGGTCCCGAGCCGTGATCACGTCGATGAAAGTTATTCATATTAGAAAACGAGTTTGGTGTAAAATAATACAACACGATACTGTAGTGTTACACGAAGTCTCGTCGCAAACTGGTGTAAAGTTGACCCGGAACTGACGCACAGCCGCAAGGTTACCTGATTCCACGTCTTTTGATCACCCCCCAATGTTTCTTCGTTTTCTTGTTTGTTGCTCATTCTTCTCTCCGTGTGTTGTCTATATCCCAATCCCCTCTGTCTCTCTCTCTCTCTCTCTAGATTCCTGGTTTGTCCACTACCAAGCGCTCAGCCCTCGAGCTGTGTGGCACATTCAATAGGTGGAGTCGGGCGTTGTTTACATTTTTATTACATGGTGTGTCCCATAAAACATTACTCTGTTTAAAATGATGATATATCCGTTTCGGTTTTTTTCACCTGTGATTATGAGACTGGCATCATCGGAAGAGCACTTCGTAAAGTCTTATAAATCAGGCAAATTCGGTTCTAAAATGTCTTTAAATGATAAAAGCGGAATTTGTCTTATGATATTCTTCCACTGTGAACACTGTTTGTTCTTCACCTAGAGGAGACGATTGCTAAAATCATTCAAGCTGGAAAAGAAAACAACATGATCAGAACTTATTTTTGAAGTACCTTTTATAATGTTACCAGTCTCATAAATAATAGAGTCAAAACAGACAGGTTTTATAAACATTTAAAACTAACTTTTTTATGTGACATCCTGGAGTTAGAACTCCCTCCTTTTGTCCAAACTCTGCAGGCAGACCTTTGGTGCTGCCCACCTTTCATGAGCTGTATTTATAATTCACACTGAAATCCAAACGGCACCTTGAACCAAATGTTTGAGCAGACTACTTACATTAATTCATTCAAGTACTGGGTTGGCAGGATGGTCTAGAAGTATACACACTTGCCTCTTAACTGTCTTGCCTGGGTTTGAATCCCAACCCAGCTATAAACTGATGTTTCACAGGCAGGTGATTCATCAATGTGTGTGCCATCCCTCGGATGGATGTTAAACTGAGTGTCTCTATGCTGGCATTAGTTGGTGGATGTTGAAGTCCTTCATGAAGAGTAGGCTAGTTATCACTGGCATCCTTAACAAATTACAAATTCCTGCCCTAACCAGTAGAGGGCACTGCATCAGTGGCACAGCCACACCCTCAGCAACGGTGCTACCCCACAACCTTGTGCTTTTTTTGGACATTGGTCTGGGGGTACTTGCTGCCATTTCACCTTCCAGCTCTTAATCTACTACATCAGCATCTGAAGGTCATTTCAATCAGCATTAACAGCTGTCGAGAATGCAACACCACTTGAAGATATTGTTTGTTGAACTTCTCTGTCTCACTATCAGCCATGATCTCTCCTGGGTTGACCACAAACTAAGGATGGCCTTCAAAGCCAGCCACAGACTGGGAATCCTCTATCATTACAAGGCCTGCAATATAAAAATCACTCATTCAACCAGTTTGAATGGGAAAAGGAGTCATTCTGCTGTTTTGTGTCACTGTATGTCTCGTAATGAGCATGGAGAAAAGAAAGAAAACCAGAGAGTTGTCTGAAGAGGTCACACACAAGAACTGAAGCCAAGCATGGACAATTCCAAGGCAACAAATCCATCACCAGAGACCTTGATGTTCCTGTGTCCACTGTACGCAATGTTATCAGGAAGTTTAAGGCGCATGGCACTGAGCCAACCTCCCTGGACGTGGCCGCAAGAGAAAACTTGATCGAAGATTGCAGTGAAGGATTGTTCGAATAGTGGAGAAAGCACCTCGATCAACTGCCAAACAATTCAAGCTGACCTTCAGACACAAGGTACAACAGTTTCAACTCACACCATCTGTCACCAACTCAATGAAAGGGGGTTCTATGGTAAGAGACCCAGGAGGACTCCACTGCTGAGAGAGAGAGACATAAGAAAGCCTGACGAGTTTGCCAAAACACACCTGAACAAGCCAAAATCCTTCTGGGAGAATGTCCTGTGGACAGATGAGACCAAATTAGAGCTTTTGGTACAGCACATCATCTCTGTTTACAGAAAACAAAATGAAGCCTTCAAAGAAAAGAACACCTTCCCCACAGTCAAACATTGAGGAGGTTCAGTGATGTTTTGGGTTGCTGTGCTGCCTCTGGCACTGGGTGCCTTGAATGTGTGCATGGCATCATGAAATCAGGAGATTATCAAGGAGGAATTTTAGACGCAATGTTCAACCCAGTGTCAGAAAGCTGGGTCTCCGTCGAAGGTCATGGGTCTTGCAGCAGGACAATGACCCCAAACATACTTCAAAAAGCACCCAATAATGGTCAAGATAAAACACTGGACTGTTCTGAAGTGGCTTGCAATGAGCCAGATCTAAATCCCATTGAACACCTGTGGGGAGATCTGAAAACAGCAGTTGGGAGAAGGCACCATCAATCTGGGAGAACTGGAGCAGTTTGCACAAGAAGAGTGGGCCATCCTGCCAGTAGAGAGGTGAAGGAAGCTCATTCATGGCTCTCGGAAGCCCTTGACTGCAGTTATTTTGTCCAAAGGGTGTGATACCAAATATTAAGTCTCGGGTGTCAATAATTTTATCATTGCCATTTATTCTTATTTTCTGATTTAAAAGGATATTGTTACGGTTCTAGGAACCGTACACATACAACATACAGGTGTCCCAAGTCAGTTATGCCGTTAAGTATATGTGTAGACAGAACACCTTGTCTGTCGTGGGAAATCGAAGGAGTGCGTTGCGATGTTTTTTTTAGTTAGGGTAATAAATCCTTATATCCCATCCTCCATTGCGATCCACGGTACCCGAGCGCTTGCAGCCTTCGGTTCGCTGGCAACATTGTACCACGGTCCACCTGTTGTCTCTGGAGGCTCGGTTTTCCGAGACAGAATAAGTAGATAAGTTTGTAGAGTAGACAGAATAAGTAGAGCCAGTCTAATAAGTAGAAACTGTATAAGTGTTTTCGATCATTGTAAATCTTGCCTGTATAATTCCCGCGTAAGTCTGCTCTGTGTCTGCTTTGTAAGTTGCTGTAAATTGTCGCACGACATCTTCTTTCTTTCCCCTGCATTACAGCCCAATAAACCTGTTTTTGTGCCACATGAATTTCCTCGTTTATTGTTAATAAATTATTATTAGAAATGTTCCCAGTTCGTTTTTGTCTTTTCCTTCATTGGTCCAGCATAGTTCGGATCTGAGTTCAGCCGGGTTTTTATACCCGATAATCCGTTCATTCTAGCCGGTACGACTTTGGCAGATCTGCTCGCTGCATCCGAACCGGAAAGGTAGTTGGCAGTCGGTAGTCGGTAGAGTGGTCCGGTTCGGGCAAGGCGTACTGAGGGCGTGGTTCCCCGGTAGACAACACCACGTGGTTAATTAGGTAAATTGGTTCTAGACAAAAAGACCCTACGCTACGCGGTGGAGGTATTGGCGTCCACGGTCGGTTAAGCGACCCGCCGCCTCACGGAATTATCCGAGAGGGACAGCCTACAATTCCAGAGAGTCCGGTGGGAATCGACGTAACTTTCCCACCTAGTGGTCGTTCTCGCCACTGGACCTCCGGCCCGCAACAGTATATTAAGTTCTGAATCAAAAACAAAGGTTCTGTAATATTAACAGTGAAATATGGAATTGTGGAGACCAAATACTTTTATCAATTTCAGCTTATTTTTTGGAGAAAATTGTGAGCTATTTGTAAAAAGTGCAAGGGTGACAATATTTTTGGCCACTACAGTATCTAGCTGGCATATCTGGGATGCCAGAGAAGACTCGTGAGAAGGAAGAAGAAAAAAAAAGAGCGATGTAAAGGAGAAGAAAAGGCAGAAGTGCACGGGACAGGCTCACACGAGCTGGGTTGAAAAGAGCTCGTGAGAGAATGAAAAGAGCTTATGAGTAGAAGGCTCAGGGACGAAAAGAGCTCATGAGCAGAAGGCTCAGAAATTCAGAATGCCCGAGGGAGAAAAAGAAAGGAGCTCATGAGAGGAAGGAAAAGAGAGACGCAGAAGACGGAAAAAGCTCGTGAGGGGAGGAAAAAAGTGTGTGAGGGTAAAGAAACAAAGTTTTCACAAGCAGTTGGTATCAAGCTTCTGTGGAAAAAGAACACTCCTTCCAAGAGCGTCGTCCTGCTGTCTCGATCCTGTAAGCCACGAAGGATGAGGAGGGTGAACGGCAGCACCTCATTGACTGGGGCCTGAGGAGGAAGAATCTGAGGCAGTGGAGGACGAGTCTCATATCTAGCTGGTGTATCCGGGATGCCGGAGAGAACTCACCTACTGGGTCTGGGCACCTCGGTGACGAGGCTGCATGTCCCATTGCGCCACATCGCCACTGCCCATCTTCCTCATCCATTTTCCCCCACATTCTTTTGTATATTTGGGCTGTGTGAGGTGAGGGAGAAAAGAAAAGAATCTGCTTTTCTTTTCTCCATACTTTACTTTTATTTTCAAGTTCTTGTTTTATTCTTCTCCCCTGAGTGAATGATGGCCAAGTCTTTTGTGTTCGTAAGATTGAATAAGAAGAATACGTGTTATGGTTAAATCTGCTCTTATTTGCCTTTTCGCTTTCTTGCTTGTCGATACTTGCTCTTAAATGATTGCTTGCTTGTGTGTTTGTAATAAATAATTGCTTGTTGTTATTTCCAATCTGTCTCGGTTGTCTTTTCCTTTATTAGTCCGATACAGTGCACAGGTATTGTTAGATCGGAAGTGATACCCCACCTGATTTGTCTTGTGTGCCTGCGCACACTCACTGTAACGCTCCACAGTAATCGGAGTGTGCGCTGAAGGCACATGACCCTAATTAACCGGCCGTCCACAGGTAAGGTATCACGTGAAGTAATGTAACCCTGCCTGGATTGGCCGTGCCAATCGACATTCGTGGTTCCCTCGCAATCTGCCGGTGCGTGGAGTTATCTGTGCCCGGCGGCCTCAAGACCGGTCATTCAAGAGGGACCCGAGCGCTTCACCTCATGACAAGCCTCGAACCGCAGATCTGTAACAATATTTTATACTAGCAAATACAAGCCGTCGCTTCGCTGACAGGCATATTAAGGGGGAGTAAGGAGGAGGGGTGAGGGAGATTACAGTATATTTGTAATCCCACTGTACCAACTCACCCCATTCAATTGTATCACACATGATCACTGTGCAGGCTGCCAAACCTCTCAAGATCACAGTGAGAATATAAAGTAGGAATTTCACAGCAACGCCGTGAACTTAATGGGAAACTTGTGAATTGTTGGAGGAAACTTGGTAACATAAGTGAGAATGTGCTGTTCGTCAGTTCAGGTTTGCCATTTTGGAACGTGGTAGCAAAGGTAGAGGGTGTGTGTGCGAGAAACATGAGTGCCATTTCGGACTTTGATCAAGATCATTTTGATTGTATAAATTGAAAGGGGTGGGGGGGGGGGGACAATATCATTAATTTATGCTATATCGAGAATGATGCAGTTGTGATGTGCCAAAAATGCATACATTATAGCGATGATACCCTTTCCAAGGTTGCGATTCAGGTAAAGCTTCCTCTCACTCTCAGACGTAGGCAAGATTGGCCCGAGCCGTGATCACGTAGATGAAAGTTAAGCACATTGTCAATGCAAATACGTGTTGGAAAGTGAGTTTGGTGTAAAATAACAGACTGTGGTGTTACACGAGGTCTCATCGCAGACCTGACATGCAGTTGCAAGGTTACCTGATTCCATGTCGATTGATCACCCCCATTGTGGCTTCCTGTTCTTGTTTTATATGCAGCATGTGGCTTCTGGTTTCAACATTTCTGGAAGCGCTGCTGTTAGGTCATCCTTCTGAGGTCTGCAAAATTAGTACCAGCTTACTGGCAACAGGGGCACTGCATCAGCGGCACAGCAGTGCTTCCAGAAATTATGAAACCAGAAGCCACATGCTGCATACAAAACAACAACCATGAACACTGTTCTTCATCTCGCTGAGACATCGTGAAAATCAATCAAGCTCTAAAAGAAAACAATATGAAAACTTTTTTTTGAGGTACCTTTTCTCATGGTACCAGTCTCGTAAATAATAGAGGTAAAACAGATGAGTTATATAAGCATTTGAAACTAACTTTTTTATGGGATATCCTGAAGTTATAACTCCCTTCTTTTGCCCAAAGTCTGCAGGCAGATCTTCGGTGCTGCCCACCTGTCATGAGGTGGAGTCGTGCATTGCATTTACAATTTGCACTGCAATTCAAACAGCACCTTGAATCAAAAGTTTGATAAGCAGACGACCTTCATTCATTCATTCATTAATGTACCAGGTTGGCAGGATGGCCAACAAGTATATACATGCCTCAGCAATCTAGCCTGGGTTTGAATCCCGACGCAGTTATAAACTGTCATCCCGGTGTTTCACAGGCAGGTGATTCATAAATGTGTGTGCCGTCCCTCGGATGGACGTTGAACTGGGTGTCCCTTCTGCCGGCATTACTTGGTGGATGTGAAAGATCCCATGTTATCCTTTGTGGTGAGTCGGAGAGCTATTTCTGGCAACCCGAACAAATTACAAATTCCTGCCTTAACCAGCAGAGGGCATTGTATCAATGGCACAGCCGTGCCATCAGCCAATGATGCCACCGAACAGCCTTGTGCTGCATACGAAAGAACAAGAAGATTCGCTTAACTTGCCCTATGCAGAGCGTCAGTTCTGTCTGCAGTTTAATGGCTGGGGTTAGAATCCTGGACAGGTCGCCAGTGAATTAAAATGCAGCACAAGAATCATTTTTGTGAATTAAAATGCCAGTGGGTTAGCCACTATGTTTTTCTCAGCAACTCCTTATTGATAAGAACTCACCTGGCTTGGCGTGATCACCTTGTGCGCATGCTTCATGACTTTTCCAAACGTCCTCTATACCTGAAATGAGGACCTGCCACGTTTCACTTTTTACCTTAAATAGAGTTGAACGCCAGGAAGAAGGTTGGCTTGTTGGATTACGGGGAACTGAAACAGACTGACTGAAAGCTTAATTTGAAGCAAAAAGAGCCGATTCATTCATCACGTTTGTATTGCATTCACTTCCCATTTCCTTCATTCTGGAAACTTTTATCAATCCCATTTATTTATTTATTTATTTTTATCTGATGTCATTTCTTGACAGCGTTTTGTATTCTGGTGTCCTCGGCCCAAAGCCTTCCTCTTTAGAATGACACCTAATTGGGATCATTTATGTCCTCAAGTGATTGAAATCAGCATGGCCTGCTTCACATACCCGTCAAAAGTTCGTTGTCCGGTGCCCTATGCTATTAACGTATGAAAACAGCATTTTATCTTGAGATCCGGTCATCTTGTGGATCAACCCGATTCAAAAGTAAGGGAATTAGCCTACAGTTACAGAGCATGGGTTGCCCAAGGTGCAGTTTTAAGTTAAACCCACTGGGCAGAGAAAATGTTATTATTCTAACAAGTCATAACTAGATATCTGCGATCACAAAGCAATCACCAAGGGTAATCCTTCCCCTGCACCCATGATTCAATGATAGCCATATTATTTTCATTCCGCCATATGACCTTGACCTTCAATGTTTAGGGATAGAGTGTAAATTAAGAAAATGTGTCCCCATCTCCAGCCTACCCATAAAACTCAACATCATAAAAATCGGAGGAAAATTATTCAAGTTATTTTCCAAAAGTTGTTTTTAGATAATTCGGTCACAATCCGAAAAAAATAGGTCAAGGATACTAATCAAATATCAGGTGTACAACTTTAGTGCACGTACACTATTCTGATGCAAAGACATCTTAGAAGGCCAAGCAGTCTTTGAGATTCCGCATTGGCAAAATTGAGCAATGAGGAAAAAAAAATGCATAATTTTTTTTCAGATCACAATTTGACCTTGACCTTTAACCTGGAGGAGTATGATGTAATTTAAGCATAAATGTGCCTTGCTCTAGGCTATCTAGCGAGGGCAATTTCGTTCTGATCGGATAAACCTTAGTCAAGTTATGGTAAATGCCAAAATGTCTATAAAAAAAGGTTGTGATTAAAATAAACAAAAGGTCGTGTCCTTAAAATTAGGTCGAGGTCAAAAAAATTGTCAACCCCACATTCTTTATATTCCCATTATTGATGCAAAATTTAATTCCGAAACTCTCAGCCGGATCCAGATACAGCTCGGACATTGACAAAAAAAAGAATAAATAAATAACCTAAGTGATGCTTTTGTACTCCTCGGGGTTTAACAAACTCTGGGGTACCATTAAAATTTGGCGCACTAATTGTTGAAACAAACTTTACAACAGCTATAAGCCTTCCCCTCTCCAACAGGGGATGCTTAATTATTCAGTATGGAAAAATTCATCGCAGACCAAGTGCATTTTGGGGAAATCAATATATTGGCACATGACATTGAGGAAGTGATTGGTGTCGAGGTTTTCCATTGCTGGAAAACCTCGACGCTTATCATTTACTCACTGCCGTGGGCCAATAAAGTCTACAAAAACACTACTCAAATCTAGTTTCCTGAGGTGAAGTTTTACAAACTTTTCCACAGCTTTATCTATGTTGGCAATCATATCATAATAAATGTAAGTGACTGCTCGTGCGCTCTACCTTTCCACTGGAATGTCAGCCCTCATAAAGTCCAGTCACCTGAGCACATTTGTACTCCTTTTCACATTCACACAAGGCCACGGGTGGTGTACCCCCAAGCTTCAGCAAGTTGCTGATATTCAGGTGAATATCAGTATCGCAGTGTTTAAATGCCTCAGGCACAGATTTTTGGACATTGGTCTGGGGGCACTTCCTCCCATTTCACCTTCCAGCTCTTAATCTACTAAATCAGCACTGAAGGTCATCCTCATCAGCATTAACAGCTGTTGAGAGTGCAACACCACTGGAAGAGATTATCTGTTGAAGTTGTCGGTCTAACTATCAGCCATGATCTCTCCTGGGTTAACCACAAACCAAGGATGGCCAATGTCAGCCACAGACTGGGAATCCTCCATTATTACAAGTAATTTATTGGATAACTGAACTGTTCTCAGTCAACTAGGTCTTTCTCTGTGGCTCAATGGAATACTGCTCTCTCCTATGGTCTGGCAACCCAGCATCACATCTGTCTCCTGGAATCTAAAGCTCTCAACATTATCGGCATCTCTTGTGATGAGGTAGAAGCATTCGGCCTGTTCTTCTCACACTCCACACATGTTGGTGTCTGGTGGCCTCTCTTCCTTGTTTAAAAATCCCTCTCCTGTAGTCTCCACTCTTTTGTTCCTCTTTTCTTCCATTTGTGGAACTGCCTTCCAGAGGTGATTCAATCCTACTCTATGCTCAAGAGTTTTAGGTTGGAAGTACACCACCATCTCATGCCATCCCCCATCCCTGCCTACAATCGTTTCCACTCCTATTTATACAGGGTTTCCCAAAAGTAGTGTCGTGATTTTGATTTTGAATATTTTGTATATCCTACTGCTCAACAATGTGGTTTTTTTTTATTTTTCTATATTGATGCTGTAACCCTGGAGATTTTCCATGAATAGATGAATAGATCAAGAACATGCTGCAATTGTTGAACAGTACTTTACAAATGTAAATACAATTGGCCAACCGCAGCGAGCCTACAAACAGATCACCACACTACTTTTGGGACACCCTGTATAACTTGTGGTAGCAACTCTGAAATTGCAGCTTAAATCTGGGAGAATGGTACCATCCCAGCCTAGGGTGGATGTTGGCAAGCTCAAGGATGAGAGGGTAGCTGAGGAGTTTTTGAACAGGCTGAGTGGGGATTTGGGGGGTCTGGGTCAGGTCAGGTCAGGTATGGGAGCATGCGCCAGAGCAGCAGGTCGCTGCGTCCACTTTCCGCCGGTACTCCAGGGGCCTCTGTCTGGCCATCCCCCAGGCGGATACCTGGCCCATCCCCATCTCCTTGAGATGCTGATCAACCTGCTGCAACCACAAGGCACGTGGTTGGCCCATTGGCCCCCTCCACTCACAAGACTCCTTCGCTGAGAGAATCTGGTGAGCAGGATCACCGTCAGGAAAACGAGCACATGTCCATACAGCTGCAGCTGACGCTCACGGACTAAGCAGGTAACAAATCTCATTTGAGTCTCTCAGCAACCGCTCGTTGGACACAAAGTCTGACCAGCGATAGCCAAGGATTCTCTGAAGAGACCTGGTACCAAAGGAATTAAGTCTCCGTCTCAGGTCCCTGGTCAGAGTCCAAGTCTCACATCCGTAGAGCAAGACTGGAAGCACCAAGGACCTGAACACTCGGACTTTCGTTCTCCTGCACAGGTACCGGCAGCCCCACCCCCATTATCCAGTGAATCCATGACTCCCCAGGCCTGACCCAGATGTCTATTGACCTCTGACTCACAGCCAGCAGAGACATGAATAACACTGCCAAGGAAAGTGAATCTCTCCACGTCCTCAACATCCTCACCACAAACAGGCACAGACAGGACAGCAGCATCCAAGATGTCATTTAAAGCCTGGATCTTAGTTTTGAACCAGGAACCCGTAATCCCAGTGGCTCCGACTCCTCATTCAGCTTTGGGTGCTTTGGAGAATCCTGGAGAGTTGTGGAGTGCCTTCAAGACCACCATCATGGATGTTGCCGGTGGATGTCTTGGAACTCACTGAAGGGTGAAAGAAGTATTTTGTCTCTCAAGGGTCACTGGATACCATTGACCAGAGTCTCAGGACCAGGCTTAATGGCAGAGCTGAGCTGTTCAGGGAGTTGAGGCATAAAAGTGTACGTGTGCTGAGGGTGAACAAGGAGGCCTATGTGTGAGGAATCTGTGAGGGGGTAGAGTAACACCTGTGGTAAAGTGATTATCATCCTGCTTACAGGGAACTTGCGCATTGCATTCCTCCAAGCCCGTCCCTCGGTGTGCTTTAGTTAGAGCGGAGGGTGGTGGGCTCTTGACAAAGGAATCCGAAGTGAAGGACTGCTGGAATGGTTAGTTAGATCCCAATTGCTGACCCTCCAATGAACTGTGATCCACCTTCATTTGTGGACACACAGGCTGTGGTGAACTGGTTGAAATGGGGTAAAGCTCGGGGATCTGTGGCATCCATGCTGAACTTCTCAAGGCTGGTGAAAATGCTGTACTCATGTCATTGCATGCAGTTCTGTACTCTGCCTGGAACACAGGCATCATCTCAACTAACTGGAAGAGGGGCCTTGTTGTTCCTCTCTGGAAAGGGAAGGGTGATTGTCAGTACTGCAACAACTCCTGAGGGGTGACGCTGCTCTTGGTGCCGGGCAAGTCTTGGCTATAATAATTCTTGATAGGGTTCGCCACCATCTGCTTGAGCACCAGCAGCCAGAGCAGTCAGGCTTCACACCAAAGAGATCAACGAATGACCATATCCTTCCCTTTGGGTCCTCACGAATGCAGACAGTTTCGGCAGGGGTTGCTTGCAGCCTATGTTGATCTCTGTAAAGTGTTTGATTTAGTGAATCAGGATGCCCTTTGGAGGATTCTTGGTCTTCGTGGAGCGCCATCAAACACTGATCAATCTGACGTCTGAACTGTACTCTGGTACTGAGAGTGCTGTGAGATGTGGTGATACCATCTCCGACTTATTTCCAGTTGGTACTGGAGTTCGTCATGGGTGTGTGCTGGCCCCTACACTTTTCAGTGCTTGTATGGACTGGATTCTGGGAGGATGTTGGAGAGATCGAGGTGCGATGCATCGTTTGGGAATGTCAAGATCTCTGAACTTGATTTCGCAGATTATGCAGTCATCTTTGCGGAGACTCTGGATATCCTTTTGGAGGCCCTTGAGGTGCTGAATGAGGAGTGGAGCCGCTGGGATTACGGTTTTCCTGGGTCAAAACTATGATCCAGGCTTTCAATGACATCTTGGATGCTGCTTCTTGTCTGTACCTGTTTGTGGTGAGGATGTTGAGGTCACGAGAGATTCACTTAACTTGGCAGTGATATTCATGTCTTGCTGGCTGTGAGTCAGAGGTCAATAGATATCTGGGTCGGGTCTGGTCTGGGAGTCATGGATTCATGGATCATTGGGTGTGGCACTGCCGGTACATGTGCGAGAGGACGAAAGTCTGAGTCTTCATGTCCTTGGCTTCCAATCTTGCTCTATGGATGTGAGACAGAGACTTAATTCCTTTGGTACCAGGTTTCTTCGGAGAATCCTTGGCTATCGCTGGTCCAACTTTGTGTCCAACGAGCGGTTGCTGAGAGAGACTCAAATGAGATTTGTTATCTGTATAGTCCGTGAGCGTCAGCTGCAGCTGTATGGACATGTGAATGCTTTTCTGATGCTGATCCTGCTCACCAGATCTCTCAGTGAGGGAGCCCCGTGAGTGGAGGAGGCCAATGAGCCGACTACGTGCCTCGTGGTTGTGGCTGGTTGATCGGCATCTCGGGGAGATGGGGAGGGCCAGGAATCTGCCTGGGGGATGGCCAGACGGAGGCCCTGGAGTACCGGCGGAAAGTGGACGCAACGACGTGCCTGCCCGGTGCATGCTCCCATACCTGACCTGACCTGTGTAACTAACAACTCAAAAAGCATCACAAGAGTCGTCACTCCTTCCATAATTCTTCGTGAAGCAAAATTAGCACTTGAGCGATGATGGTATACAGGATTCAGTGCACTGCCTGTTTGCTCTGTCACCTTGTTCTTCGATGAGCTTAGATTTGTGTATTACTATATTAAATAAGGTTGTGTGGTGGTGTGTGTGTGTGTGTGTGTGTGTGTGTGTATTTGTCCTCTTATACAAGGTGGAAGGCATCAAATATATCAATTGATTTTTTAATGTATTTTTTTACTGTTGATTCCTTTCTTCATTCACTCACATGAATGTAACCAACTCCTGGAATGATGTGACTGCATCTGGGAGAGAGAAGCTTTCAACTTTGACCCGGTGTTCAATCCAGCGTTGCTTACCTTATCATATCCAGCTTCACCATACATCTCAAGTCCAGTAATGATGTGAAGATCACTGTCGACTGGTGTTGCTCATCCCACCATGTGGTTCACGATTCGGCAGAGTCTTATCCCCCCCGCCCGCCCCTGCAGGGGCCTCAATGTCGATGATTTTTTTCCCCTAAACTTCATGTTCTGAACTTCAGATTACGAAGAAAGCATCTTCCTACAATGCACCAAAATATATTGTGCGCCAGATGATCCTTTCAGACATTGGCAATGATGAAGTTGAGTGATTCGGATCTGCAAAGCAAAAGGTAGCCATTGGCACTCTCCTTTATACAAGCTTTCACCCTCTCACAACTCCATATGTATATGCTAAGTCTTTTTTTTGTTGTACACTTAGTCGAGGCTTGTTTTAGAACTAATACACAGAACATACAAAGGGAGCAGGCGACAAGAGGGGCCGAGAGAGGGAAGCACAAAACAGGAGGGAACAGGGGCATCAGGAAGTTTGTGGGAGAAGGATGGGTGGGTACACAAGATAAACAAGATGGACATGACAGGGGCAAGCAGGAAGGAAAACTGGGAATTTGAAGGAGGTGGGTTTGGGGTGGATTAACGGGGATAGAAAGGATCAAGATTTTGAATGGAGGAAGATATGAGATGGTGGAAAACAGCTGTTATATAGACCTGGAAAAAGAAGTGGGATTGAAGAGAGGTGTGGGAAGTTTGTTCCCACGGTGGAAAAAAGAGGAATGGACGAGTGAAGTTGAGCAGTAATTCTTGATTTTAGCAGTTTCACCAGAAGGGGTTGCTAGCAGACCTTGAGCGCCCTGCAGAAATATTGGGGGACAGATCACAGACGAGTAGAGGCTGCAAGGCCAGACGGAGAGGAGTCTGCAGAAGACAGAAAGACCACGACCTGTCGGTGATGTAATTTTTAACTAGACAATCAAGTGTATTCGTTGATTGCTCAGCTTATGTTGGCTCATTCAATCAGTGTACTATGTATAATTTATGGCTTGGTTCTAATAAAAAATAGATGAGATAATTTTATATTTGCCTGGCCAGGGAGTGCAGGGGGAGGGTCGTTCATCCTCGATGACCCCCTCCCTCGTACCCCATCCCTTCTCCCAACCCAGCAATTGGTCTCTGCAAGCACTTCACATTGACATACCAGGAGAATATTTTGTGATGCCTCAGGGTTCCTGTAGTTTCTGCTATATCACTCAGGCTTCGCCCCTGTGGATTAGGCACATGGGGTATGTGAGAGTGAAAACAGACTCGCCAGAAGTTTTTTGTTTTGTTTTGTTTTTACAACAGGTCACTTTGTATGAATGCATGCCTTGTAAGTCTTCGTGGAAGAAGAATATTTTGGAGCATGAAAAAAGAACCTGGTATGTTTTCTTTCTCAAGTTTGGCTTCATTATGTTGGATTATTAGCCCACCACCATGGGTATTCGTGGAAAGGGCAGCGTGCATAGTGCTGGCATAGCTCGAGCCCTGTTTATGCCTCCTGTAGTTGTGATGCATATAATACTTAATTAAACACAGCAATGAGATGCAAGCCAAAGCTTAAGACAAAGTTAGTGGCTGCCACTGTGATCGTTTGGGACCTACAACAGATCTTCTCATTAATTGCATTTTTATTTTTATTTTTATGGAAGGGCCAACTTGCCTCTGACTAGTCTTGGTTCAAAAAGTTACTGAATAGGAAGTGTTCACAAACTGTTCTCCTTGGTGCTTCTCATGCAAGTGTTGCATCATGGAATGCACCATTTCCTTGATGGGATATGACACAGATTTATCCTCTGCCAGTGAGAGTTGATGTTAAAGAAACATCTTCGAAAATAGTAGGCCATGGTTGTCCTAAATTTTGTCCTTTTGTTTTTCAAGTTCAAACTCCTTCAAGAAGTAGCAAGGGTGCCCGCAAGAAGTCAATGTTTCTGTGGTTCAAAGCCAACCTTGGATAGATCGCCACCCCCTTGTAGATTAAGGAGCCAACATCCAATGTCTGGCCTTTTCTTGTGTGGCGGTGTATGGACATGTGAATCTTTTCCTGGTGAGCAAGGATCTTCACTCATCCATGAGGTAATTATGGGTAAAGCTCCTGGGATCTGTGGCATCCATGCGAACTTCTCAAGGCTGGTGAAAATGCTGTACTCATGTCGTTGCATGCAGTTCTGTACTCTGCTGGAACACAGGCATCATCTCAAACTAACTGGAAGAGGGGCCTTGTTGTCCCTCTCTGGAAAGGAAGGGAAAGATGGGCCCTTGAGGTCAAAACTTTACTTGGTAAACAAAACTTGGGGGAAGAATGGAAAAGGACATTACAGGGGGTGGTTACTGATTGTCAGAAGGGCACACTGGGACTTTTAATGCCCACAACAAATGCTAGCATATGAGACACCCAGATTTAACATCTCTTAGAGGACTGCACACTCATTGATGCCTGCGAAGCACTGGAATGATAGTTTATACGTTGGTTCGGGAATTCAACCCACATTGGAGGCTCAAAGGCAAGGATTCCACCTTCTGAATCCTTGCCTTAGATTTGACACGGTCAAATCAAAGGCAAGGGTGGGGTTTCATAACATTGCCATTAAGGTCGCTACTATAATCACTTACAAGAAAGCATCACCAGAGCAATTGAAAAGTGTTACGCCAGAGATTCTTCCTGAGTTTGGACAGAAATTGAATATCCATATGATGTGTGCCGCGCTGTTAAGGTGCAACGCATTGAAGTTGTTAACACCATTTCAAAAAACAATTGAAATGGATAGAACTGCAATGTACAAAAACTTTGAGTTGGTGAATCAATAAAAAAAAGTACAATGCACAGTGAGTATCTTTAAAATGATTTTTTTTTTTTATATCAATTACCTCCAAAACCCCTCATTCATTTATGTACACCCAGTATTTCATCTTGATCAGAAACTCACTGCCTTACCTATATCACAAAATATTATGGAAATAAACAACACATCCACCAACGCTCTGATGTCATGCTGTGAGATTACACACCAAGCAGTGATGTCAAAACTATGGAGATTGATGCTAAAGAGGTGAATAACAGCAGCAATGAATCAATAGTTGTATCCAATTCTGAAAGAAGCTGAAGGAAATACAGTATGGCTTTTTTTATTTTCTTTGTATACTTGTCGAGGCTCATATGAGAGCTAACACACACAACGCACAGCAAGGGGGCATGAGATAAAAGGGGTGGGAGTGGGAAGGACAAAACAGTGGGAACAGAGACATTAGGAGATCTGTGGCAGGGAGAGGGATGGGGTGGGAACATGGAGTATACAAGATGGACTTTCAGGAATGAAGCAGGGAATTTGAAGGAGGTGGGTTTGGGGTGGATTAACGGGGGAAGAAAGATCGAGGATTTGGATGGGGGACGACTGTTGTAAGATGCCGTCTGGACGGTTGCAGAATCTGAGTCGAGGTTTGAACAGCAAGCTCTCCACTTGTCAGGAGAAAAGGACACGGAGTCCAGGGACTGTTGGGGTGCGACTGGATAAGGTGGGAAACGAAAGCGATGGGTTTGGACACAAGATTTCGATGCAACACCGAGTTAGGCATTCAGCCTTTTCATGTGCGGTATCAGCAGTGCGGCCATTTGAGGCAAGGAGGGATGAGGGGAACATAGATCAGAAACAGATTTGATTAGATGCCACCAGGATTTGGAAGGAGAGGTTTGAGAGTTTCAAAACTTGAGATTAGAAAGATGTTGTTTTCTGGCTCTCCTGAGGGTAGACACACCACTTTATTCCGAGCTTTATGGAAGGAACTGAGATTACCCTCAGTTGGGTTTGCTTTTCCATGAGGAAAAGGCAAGTTGTTTCAGGACAACTGCCTCACCACAAGCTTCAGTGAACAAGGGCGGGAGAAGGGAAGGACAAACTGAAGACGAGAGGGGATAAAATTGTGCATGAGAGAGAGCAAGTTTTCCTTGAAAGAATTCCAGGAATGAGTTGATGTTGGAGAAAGTAGTAATGGGAGACCAGTCTAGAAGTTTGATGGCGCTTGGAGACCCCACCAGTCGGCTGAGTGAAATGCAGACTCGACGGCGTGAGGTGGTTCTCTGATAACAGCCAGAGAGATGTCCACTTTTGACAAGGACGTGGTCAGAAGAACCGATTGGAAGCGGAGGAAGAACAGATATTTTCAGGGAAATTAGTCAAAATCAGATCCAGAAGAGATAGAGCACCATTGTTGAGATCCGGGTCGGGAAAATTGACCGATTGAGTCGTCCCAATGAAGTCACAGAAAGCTTGTTGCTGAGGTGCCATGAAGGTGAGAGAGGTACCCACACCTCGCCAACTGGCAATGATGACAATTGAAGTCGCCACATATGAGGAAGAGAGAGTTGGATGAGAGATAGAAGTTGGTCCATGTTTTCACGATAGTGAGATGTAAATGGAGTCATCACTCTTTGGTGGACGGTGGAGCACACATATAAACATGAGGTGGGAGTGGAGGGAAGCCGTAGCCAGAGGTATCCTGGGGTGTGGGGAGTGAGGCAGTGCATGGAGAGTGAGGAATAGAGTCTTTGATGAAGAGAGCAAACTCCTCCACCAGGACGAGGCTTCAGGTCTGTCATTACGGAGGAGGGAGTACCCAGGGAGAGATACTGGGAGTTAGAGACATCTTGAGGGAGGAAAGTTTCTGTTCGGCAGATTATGTCTGGTTTTGTCAGTGGCAACCTGTATGGAAAGATCTGTCAGGTTTGAGCGAAGGCCCCGGATATTTGAGGTCCACACTGTTAGCGAAGAGGGGGGAGGAGGCTTTGGTGTAGGGGAAGGTGAGGGTAGGTAAGGAGAGTTGTTGAAAGAGTGTGGGGGATTGCAGAATAGCTAGGGAGGGGGCCGAATGAGGAGGAGAAAAGGCTCTGTAGTGCTGGGGGAGAGGGGGCAGAAGGCAATTGAGGATTTGAAGGAGGTGGAGTGATGAGATGGAGGTGAGGGGGCAGGGGAAGGAGGCAGCTTTGTTGATGAAGGGGGTGGGCAACTTTGAGAAGGGTGAGTGAGGGGGTGAATGGTGGAGAAAGGCGAGGGGGGAGTTTTTTGAGAAAGGTGAGAGGGAAGCTTGGAGGGATAAGAGTATGATGGTTGCTTTCAGGGGGAGGGTGAGAAGGGGTGAATGGGCAACTGAATTTGGGAAAAAAAGAATGGTTGATGAAAGTGAACACTCAGAGCAAACCTGGGTTTTTTAAAATTTTTAGGTCAGAGTTGTGATTAAACACATTTCTTGAATGATGCAATAAAGGCAAATTAAGAGAATGGAGAGAAGAAACACTGTAAACAGTTGGAATTTTTTCGCAAGCGTCAAGGTATGAAGGAAAGGTCGAGTTAAGAGCAGTCTGTTTAAAAGAAAAAGAGTAGTGAATTATGAGAAAGTAATGAGAGAACCACACGTGTGAAAGAAGGAAGATGAAGCATTATAAGAGATCGTTTTTATTATTCTTATTTTTATTTTTAGTAATACTATTATTATTATATTATTATTATTAATTGTTTGAGAGAGTTTTCATCAGATTAGGTAATGGTAAGGGTGTAGAAAAAATCGTGAGGTGAATGTGAATTTGGATCGGTAAACGCGGGGTGGAAACAGATCACGTGGTACGGGCGAAGCACGTGGTTATGGGAGTGTATAGTCAAAAGTGAATGTATTTATTTATTTTATTTTAAATAAGGATTGCGTAACATTCGGAAAAAGGGAAGGTTGAAGTATATATCGTGGAGGTGTATGGTGAATTTGGAACTGTAAACGCAGAGTGAAGCTGCTGGGTCGATGAAACGTGTCAGGAAGATGGTGAAGAGAGACACGTGGTGACAGGAGATGTATCGATAGAAAGGATACAAGGAAAATTATAAATTTTTGATGTATTTTTGAAGAATAGGTAAGATTTCAGGAATGGAGGTTGTGGGAAGAAATCGTGAAGGTAATGGAGAGAGTGGGTCAGCTCAAGTCGAATAAAGATGGTGTGCCGGCAGAAGGAGGAAGAAGAAGAAGAATCGGGACTCGTGGGTATGCAAGGAGAAAGGTGGGTTTTTTTTTGGTTTGTTTTTGTTTTTTTTGTTTTGAATTTAAGACAACAAACAGAGTGCTTTAGTTGAAGAGGGGTGGGGGGCGTTGGGAAAGTGTGGAAAATAGGAATTGAAAGGTAATGGGGAGAGAAAACAAATAAAGACGATCATACCCCAATAGGGGAAGGACGGGTAGGCCTCAAGGAACCCGGTAAGCCAAGTCGACGAAAACCCACAAATAGCACAAGCTTTTTGAAACAAAACCGAACTAGAAACACACAGTAACATGTTGGTGAGAGAATAAACAGAAAAAAAAAACCGTGACGTTAATATTTGGGCTTGTAGTCATGGTTGTCTGATATGACATGTATGTATGTATACACATTCAAGCATCCTGGTTGGCTGAAAAAAAACATGGTCGTATGTCATTGTGAGGCCCAACCAAGAATCGATCTTGCAAAAGGCACCCCAAAGTCTCAAGTGCGCTGTGATACAGGAGGGCCCTGAAGAGGACCTCTCTCTGACTGTGGAACACCTGTATCGGGTGACCGCATTGTGTGTGTGTGTGGTGTGTGGTTGTGTGGTGTGTGGTGTGTGTGTGGTGTGTGTGTACAGTAAAGAATTTGGATTATAAGCGTATGGCCTATTTTTAGATTTAGTGGAGCACATAAACACAATGTATTCAAAAAGCTTGACATATGCGCTTATTACCTTCCACCACCAAAGGTGAAGGAGGTTATGTTTTCAACCCCTTTCTTTCTGTCTGTTTGTTTGTTGTGTACAGCAGTGCTACTCAAAGTGGTGGTACGCGGACCGGTGGCGGTCCGCGGAAGAGTTTCCAGTTTCGCGAGTCATTGACGCCGGTCCCGTGCGACGTTCCAGTTTCACATTATCATAATAAAACATCGTAATGTATAAATCTTGAAAAATATAATATTTAAGCCGCCAAATTCAAAAATACGAGAGAGAGAAGTCTTTCTATATATATAATACAAAATATATATTTAAAAATGTGTCAACTTTTATTATATTATTATTTTAATATTTTTCCGGTGGTAAATTAATATAACTATGGATGTTCAAACAATATTTTCTCGGATCATAAACAAATAATAATATGGTACCGGTCCCTGGCACATTGGAAAAAAAAAAACCTGCTGGTCGGCCACATCAGATAGTTTGAGAAGCACTGGTGTACAGGAATATCTCAAAAACTTGTGGACTGATTCGGATGAAACTTGGTGGACAGGTTGGGTGTGTGACAAGGAAGAAATGATTCGATTTTGTGAAGATCCGGAATGATAATCTTTTTAAGTGATTCTTCACCATTGAGAGATCGTGCTGAACTTATATTGTGCATAAGATATCTCAAAAAATTGTGGGGATGATTCGGACAAAATTGGTGGAACAGGTTGGGATGTGACCACGACAAATTTAATTCGATTTTTGGGTAGATCCAAATCCGGATCCAACTAACTACAATTTTTAAAGTGATTCTTCACCTTTGAGAGATAGGGCCAAAAACGATATATAGCATGAATATCCAAAAAATGTACTGGCCCGTTTTTGTTGTTTGTGCAGCTTTCTTCAGCTCAAAGAGCATGGGAAGAGTCTATTTTATTTATTATAATCCTAGCCACCTGGGTTTAATTGATAATGTAAGAGCTAATTGGTTATTCCCACAATCACAGGTGAGAGATGTGTGAGTCTTTATTTTTCATATAAATAGAATACATAGTCGTGTCCACGCCGGTTAAAGACCGAGCTGGATGGATAGCGTGTGGAACGGGAGGTGGCGAAGCAACGTACAAGACGCGTTTACCAGGACGGAGGACAAAGGGTTTGTACTCGAAACCCACGATGAATAGACACACGCAAGCACTCTTTAATAAATAAAGGTTTAATGAACTTAAATAAAATGTTTATAATAGAAATAAATCAACGTATGATAATAAAATTGTGAGGTAAACTAAAGCTAATTTTGAGACGTCTCCATCCAGACTTAATACAGACAAGGAAAAGATAAAGAAATAAAATAAAATCCCTTGCCTTTATTCTGGCACATTAGCTTCATCCAGAGATAATCTTTGAGGGTGGGGATCGAACGCGCATTCAATCATGTGTGGGAAACTGCAATAAAATGGTGCCGAGCCACTTTCCCCCATTGTGGGAAACGTACGTGTTTAATTCCACGCGCGTGAGTCCTCCTCGTAAAGGGCCACCAAACGCTTCATACAGTTTCTTCTCACGAACAAATGTGCGACACCCGCTCTTCTCTTACACCAGGTCCGGCTCACAATGACCGCCACCTTCCTCTTGAACACACAACGGGATCATTCCGCATTATGGCTGAGAGGCATGCTCTTCCTCCTTCTCTACTCTCTCTCTCTCTCTCTTCTCTCTCTCTCCTCTCTCTCTCTCTCTCTCTCTCTCTCCTCTCATAATGAACAACTTCGCGACTCAGGCGAAACAGTAATGGCTAGCATATCTTGCTCCAGCACACGGTAAATTCACACAGCACGAACTAAGAAAATACGCAGCCTTCTATGGCATGATTGAGCACCAGCCAGTGAGACCTCTGTCTCATTGCGTACCTCACACACTCCCTGCTCTCTTCAATCATTGCCCTCTCCTCTCATGCACACACTGACCATCCCCATCATCGGGGCTGGATCTGCCGGTTGTTGTTAAAGCGCCGTTTCTTTTTATAGCCGGCTTTGTAAATGCAAAAATGTAGGAAATGTTCACAGGGTTCTAATCACATACTGGCGAAATTAACCTTAATTCCTGCCTAATTAACGAAGCACTGCCCCCCCCCCCTTGGGGTGCATTAACAATCTTAAGCTGACAGTTTTCACTACTTGGATTTACATCGCGATGTCTCGTGCTCAATCTAATGGACTATCTACCTCATACAACCTCCCTTTAACTTTGAAGATTCCTCCATCTAACCCCATAAGAACATAACAATACTAATATATATAATATATATATATATATATATATATATATATTGTTACGGCATTGTTGAAAATTCACAGAACACCATAAGGTCCGTAGTTTCAGTTGGCCTGTCACAACCTTGACGTTTTAGCAGCAAGCAACGTAATATAAAATGTAATGTTAAAAGCTCTGGGCGTACGCTGAATTGATGTTTTTTTTTTTTAAAGTTTTTTGGCGTATTCATAACGGTTTGGTCGTATGCATACACATATAGTAACGGCACAGAAATGTTTCGTTGTGGTTATGATAACTTTTACCAACGAATGTTAAGCCGTTTGTCGCGTTCACAACCTTTGCCAAACGATAGTTAACTTACGCATAAGCGCGGCTAAACGTATCGCCTGCGAACGTCGTGGCGAGCTCTGTTAAGAACCTGCCGGACGCCGATTTAAAATCATAACCGCCTTGAGAATTTGAAGTGTCAACATCGAGTCACACTTTGAACGATTTTGCCAGCGTATGGCCGGCCTAATGAAAAAATGTGTCTAAAACCGCTGGCCCGCACGTTCAAATAGGTATAGGTAAGTTGTGTTATACGTTAAGAGTAAGGCTGGAAAAATGATGAATACGCTGTTATATTACGTAGGTACGTGGAACATTTCAAGCATGCTTGGAAATAATTACAACGTACTCGGCGTTGGCTAACACGTTTCCGCATGCGTTGGCATATATTTCCTGGCAGCCCGCGATCGTTACACCGAACGGACACACGTTACTTGTAGGTTTACTCATAGTCGATAACACGTCAAGGGTAAATATTTAACATTGACCCGCAACCCTAATTTCAACCAATGGGTAACGTCCTTTTAACCTATGGTAGCCGTGCTCTGAACGCTATGTTTTAACGTGCTTGAATCCTATGAGTACGTTGCTATTGAAACCTATGTAACTTGCCTTGAATCAATGACTAGCGTTGCTATGACCTTGAGTAACATGCCGTTAACCTATGTGTTAGCTGCTTTGAAACCTAAGTATAACGTGCTTTCTAACTTTGAGTAACATTGGCTATGAACCTATGTGTAACGTATCTAAACGCACATTGCTCGAGTAGACGAATTAGATTGACGTCTCTCGACGACCACAGAACTTACTGAACGTGTTCCTACTTACATCTACCGCTGTAATGGCGTTATATGGCAGCGTATAAGGGGAATTAGGTTATACAAAATGGGCTTCACAAGGGAACCCATCATTGTTTCCAGACTCCATGTCTGAGTAGATGTCAATGCCAGTAGTATCAGTAGTAGTATATACTATTAGTAGTAGTTGGTGTGCGTGCAGTAGTAATAGTTAGTAGTGTTGTAGTGTAGTAGTATGTGAGCGTGATGGGGAGTGGTTGTGGGTGATGATGGATCCTATCGTCCACGAATAGGAGAACTACTTTGCACCACTTGTTCGATGTCTCTTTCGCTAATTTTTTTTCCTCATATCCCACGATGAAATAATTTCTTTGTTTTACTTTTTAAGTATTAAAGAACGACTTTG
>CM068956.1:152315243-152330952 GCA_035128595.1 Eptatretus atami | reverse complement strand
GAATCCTGGAGAGTTGTGGAGTGCCTTCAAGACCACCATCATGGATGTTGCCGGTGGATGTCTTGGAACTCACTGAAGGGTGAAGAAGTATTTTGTCTCTCAAGGGTCACTGGATACCATTGACCAGAGTCTCAGGACCAGGCTTAATGGCAGAGCTGAGCTGTTCAGGGAGTTGAGGCATAAAAGTGTACGTGTGCTGAGGGTGAACAAGGAGGCCTATGTGTGAGGAATCTGTGAGGGGGTAGAGTATCACTGTGGTAAGTGATTATCATCCTGGCTTACAGGGAACTTGCGCATTGCATTCCTCCAAGCCCTCCCTCGGTGTGCTTTAGTTAGAGCGGAGGGTGGTGGGCTCTTGACAAAGGAATCCGAAGTGAAGGACCGCTGGATGGTTAGTTAGATCCCAATTGCTGACCCTCCAATGAACTGTGATCCACCTTCATTTGTGGAAACACAGGCTGTGGTGAACTGGTTGAAATGGGGTAAAGCTCCGGGGATCTGTGGCATCCATGCTGAACTTCTCAAGGCTGGTGAAAATGCTGTACTCATGTCATTGCATGCAGTTCTGTACTCTGCCTGGAACACAGGCATCATCTCAACTAACTGGAAGAGGGGCCTTGTTGTTCCTCTCTGGAAAGGGAAGGGTGATTGTCAGTACTGCAACAACTCCTGAGGGGTGACGCTGCTCTTGGTGCCGGGCAAAGTCTTGGCTATAATAATTCTTGATAGGGTTCGCCACCATCTGCTTGAGCACCAGCAGCCAGAGCAGTCAGGCTTCACACCAAAGAGATCAACGAATGACCATATCCTTGCCCTTTGGGTCCTCACCGAATGCAGACAGTTTCGGCAGGGGTTGCTTGCAGCCTATGTTGATCTCTGTAAAGTGTTTGATTTAGTGAATCAGGATGCCCTTTGGAGGATTCTTGGTCTTCGTGGAGCGCCATCAAAACTGATCAATCTGACGTCTGAACTGTACTCTGGTAGTGAGAGTGCTGTGAGATGTGGTGATACCATCTCCGACTTATTTCCAGTTGGTACTGGAGTTCGTCATGGGTGTGTGCTGGCCCCTACACTTTTCAGTGCTTGTATGGACTGGATTCTGGGGAGGATGTTGGAGAGATCGAGGTGCGATGCATCGTTTGGGAATGTCAAGATCTCTGAACTTGATTTCGCAGATTATGCAGTCATCTTTGCGGAGACTCTGGATATCCTTTTGGTGGGGGTGGGCAAGGCACGATGCGCATTGTGGCAGGCAACGGTGGGATATGCAGACGCAAGGCGGGATTTTGCCACAACCTGCACAATCTCCTAGCTAAGCTGTCAACCTTCTCGTGTGTACGTTCTAAAAAGACCCGACATGTGCCACGTAACAGGATAGAGAATAATAAAACATAACAGTCAGAGGTTTGAATGGGGAATAACAAAACAAAAGGTAGGGAAAATATACATCTCACTGTGTATACGTAAACGCTAATTCTATTGCACAAATAGTACCGCTCACGTACTGAAAAATCGCTTATGAAATACCACTATTGCTTCTACCCGAATCAGTTTTTAACTTTCTTTAAAGATCATTCCCACGCAAATTCAACATGCCACTCACGTCGTCAGGCGTACAACTGCATGTGTGCTGAGGGTGAACAAGAGGCCTATGTGCAGGAATCGTGTTGAGGGGGGTAGAGCATGCACCTGTGGTCAAGTGATTTCTCCTGTTTACAGGGGAATTCGCACATTGCGTTTTCCTCCAAGCCCGTCCCTCATCAAAACGTTAAAAAAAATGATATTCCATTTATCTTTAAGTTGAAAGGACAGTGACCATGAAGTCGGTTTTGAAGAGTGGGGGTGGGGGGGGGGAGGTTTTTAGGGGGGGCAGAGCTTTTAATATTAAAAAAAGATATGTATAAACGAGAGTTTCTGAAAGAAGAAAGCCGAGAGTTATTTCATATGGAGGGTTGTCAATGCAAAGAAGAGCTTCGGCCAGGAAAGTGATTGCAGTACATACCACCTATCCTAAAGATAGCCTGTTAGTGGCGAATCATTGATTCTGTTGCAAGCTCTTGGCGGCTGTAGATTGAAGTGGTGTCGCGATGTTGTGGGTTTTTGGGGGTTCTTGTTCTGGCTTTCGGGTTGGTGTCCTGGGTGGCTCAGTGCCTGCTTCGAGGGTACCGTGCAGTCCTCGTCCACAACTTGCGTCAGAATGCTAGAGGCCTGAACCTGGGTTTAGCATCCTTGAAGGCTGCCTCATCATCCAGACGCATCATTTTGGGTCCTCTTTCTCTACAAGTTCACACGAGATGGCCCGCCACCGAGCACAGGATTCCGGGAGGCCGCTTCCAGGACTCTAATTTGCACTGGTGCTTGCATCTTGGAATGCTTCCTTGTTTTGCTCTATCATAAGTTGCTCTGAAGCCCCTCACCGCATTATTTATTTAATGTAGGCCAATCATCTGTGCACGCGCATCCCGATTATATATTTCCATCTTTTCTTTGCTTTTGCACCCGGGGGAGGGCCTCTTGGTTTTTTGGGCACGACTCTTCCACTCTCGATGTAATGCTAAAAATAAAAACGTAGGGCTAATAGGTTTAAATGATACGCAGATAGATAATTAATGGGTAGAGGACGTCACTCCAGTAAAGTAGGTAACTCGGACTCAGTTTATGTTTTATGTGTGCGTACAGCATGTGCTGTCTTGCATACTGGCATGCATTTCTAAAAATAAATACAAAATAATAAATTCGAAACATTTTTGCATCTAGCATTGTTATAGGAAGGAATTTTCTGTTTAGATGCCGCACTCCTTGCTTGAGCCATGTGTTATATACGGTAGGTATGTGAGTATCCTCGTCCTGTGTCCTGGTGTTTCTTGTAATACATTAACAAGAAGCCACCAAGGACACCAGCTCATCAGATCGAATCCGGTTGTTTCATGCAACTCAAGCGATATGTTGCGAAATCTCTCAAGATCGCAGTGAGATTATAATGTCGGAACTTCACAGCAGCGTAGTGAACTTTTATGGGAAACGAGTGATTATGTTGGAGGGAAACTTGGTACGCAGTTGGAGAATGTGCCGTTCAAGTTCGCCATTATTCGGAGCGTGGTAGTTATGACGTGGGTGGGAGAAACACAAGCACCATTTGGAACTTCGATCATCTCCGATTGAACAAATCGAGAGGTAGGGGGGCACAATAAATTAATTCTTTATGCTCTATCGAGAATGATGTACTTGTGATTGTTGCCAACAAATGTATCCATTATGATCGATGATTCCTTCTTTAGCAAGGTTGCGATTCAGGTTAAACCTTTTCCTCTCTGATGATGTGGGCGAGATTTGGTCCCGTGAGCCGTGATCACGTCGACTGGAAAGTTATTCATGATTAGAAAGCGAGGTTTGGTGTAAAATAATACAACACGATACTGTACGTGTTACACGAAGTCTCAGTCGCAAACTGGTGTAAAAGTTGACCCGCGGAACTGACGGCACAGCGCAAGGTTACCTGATTCCACGTCTTTTTGATCAACCCCCCAATGTTTCTTCGTTTTCTTGTTTGTTGCTTCATTCTTCTCTCCGTGTGTTTTGTCTATATTCCAAATCCCTCTGTCTTCCTCTCTCTCTCTCTCTAGATTGCTGGTTTTGTCCAGTTACAGAGCTCAGCCTCGAGCTGTGTGGCCACATTCAATTAGGTGGAGTCGGGCGTTTGTTTACATTTTTATTACAGTGGTGTGTCCCATAAAACATTACCTCTGTTTTAAAATGATGATATATCCGTTTCGGTTTTTCTTTTCACCTGTGAGTTATGAAGGACTGGCATGCATCGGATAGATGCACTCCTCGGTTAGTCTTATAAATCAGGCAAAATTCGGTTCTAAAATGTCTTTAAATGATAAAACCGCGGAATTTGGTCTTATATATCTTCCACTGTGAAACTGCTTGTTTACTAAGAGACGATGTGTTAAATCTTCCAAGTGGAACGAAACCATGAAAGTTCGACTTATTTTCTGAAGTATCGCCTTCTATTAACGTATTGCAGTTCTCTATATAACTATACGAGTCCATAAGACAGGTATATTCTTAACATTTTTTAACACTAATCTTTTTTATGTGACACTCTGGAGTTAGAACTCCCTCCTTTTGTCCAAACTCTGCAGGCAGACCTTTGGTGCTGCCCACTCTTTCATGAGCTGTATTTATAATTCACGACTGAAATCCAACGGCACCTTGAACCAAATGTTTTGAGCAGACTACTTACATTAATTCATTCAAGTAACTGGGTTTGGCAAGGATGGTCTTAGAAGGTAGTATAACCACTTGCCTCTTAATCTGTCTTGCCTGGGTTTGAATCCCAACCCAGCTATAAACTGATGTTTACAGGCAGGTGATTCCATCAATGTGTGTGCCATTCGGCCTCGGATGGATGTTAAAACTGAGTGTCTCTATGCTGGCATTGAGTTTGGTGGATGGTTGAAGTCTTTCATGAAGAGTAGGCTAGTTATCACTGGCATCCTTAACAAATTACAATTCCTGCCTACACCAGTAGAGGGCACTGCATCAGTGCGACAGCCACACCCTCAGCAACGGTGCTACCCAACAACCTTGTGCTTTTTTTTTGGACATTGGTCCTGGGGGTACTTGCTGCCATTTCACCTTCCAGCTCTTAATCTACTACATTCTGCATGCTTGAAGGTCATTTCAATTCAGCATTAAAGCAGCTGTCGAGAATGCAACACCACTTGAAGATATTGTGTTTGTTGAACTTCTTCTTTCTGTTCACTATTCAGCTCATGATCTCTCCTGGGTTGACCACAAACTAAGGATGGCCTTCAAAGCTAGCCACAGACTGGGAATCCTCTATATTCAAATTACAAGGGCATGCAATATAAAATCACTCATTCAACCAGTTTGAATGGGAAAAGGAGTCATTCTGCTTGTTTTGGTGTCCACTGTAGTGTCTCGTAAATGAGCATGGAGAAAAAGAAAGAAAACCAGAGGAGTTGTCTGAAAGAGGTCACACAACAAGACGAAGCAAGCATCGACAATTCAGAGGCAACAAATCCATCTACGAGAGACCTTGATGTTCCTGTGTCCACTTGTACGCAATGTTATCAGGAAGTTTAAGGCGCATGGCACTTGGAGCCAACCTCCTGGACGTGGCCGCAAGAGAAACTTGATCGAAGATTGCAGTGAAGGATTGGTTCGAATGGTGGGAGAAAGCACCTCGATAACTGCCCAAACAGATTCAAGCTGACCTTCAGCACAAGGTACAACAGTTTCAACTCGCACATCCGTCACCCAACTCAATGAAGAGGGGGTTCTATGGTAGGAGACCCAGGAGGACTCCACTGCTGAGAGAGAGAGAGGACATAAGAAAGCCTCGACGAGTTTGCCAAAACACACCTGAACAAGCCAAAATCCTTCTGGGAGAATGTTCCTGTGGACAGATGAGACCACATTAGAGCATTTTGGTACAGCACAATCATCTCTGTTTACAGAAACCAAATGAAGCTTCAAAGAAAAGAACACTTCCCCACAGTCAAACATTGAGGAGGTTCAGTGATGTTTTGGGTTGCTGGGTGCCCTCTGGCACTGGGTGCCTTGAATGTGTGCATGTCATCACGAAATCAGGAGATTACCAAAGGAGGCATTTTATAGGCGCAATGTTCACCCAGTGTCAGAAAGCTGGGTCTCCGTCGAAAGGTCATGGGGTCTTGCAGCAGGAATGACCTCAAAAACACTTCAAAAAAGGCACCCGTAATGGTTCAAGATAAAACAACTGGACTGTTCTGAAGTGGCTTGCAATGAGACCAGATCTAAATCCCATTGAACACCTGTGGGGAGATCTGAAAACAGCAGTTGGGAGAAGGAGACCCTTCAAATCTGGGAGAACTGGAGCAGTTTGCACAAGAAGAGTGGGCCATCCTGCCAGTAGAGAGGTGAAGGAAGCTCATTCATGGCTCTCGGAAGCCCTTGACTGGCAGTTATTTTGTCCAAAGGGTGTGATACCAAATTTAAGTCTCGGGTGTCAATAATTTTTATGAATGCCATTTATTCTTATTTTCTGATTTAAAAGGATATTGTTAGGCAGTTCTAGGAACCATACCACATACAACATACAGGTGTCCCATGTCAGTTATGCCGTTAAGTATATGTGTGACAGAAACCTTGTGTGTCGTGGGAAATCGAAGGAGGGCGTTGCGATGTTTTTTTTTTAGTTAGGGTAATAAATCCTTATAATCCCATCCTCCATTGCCGATCACGGTACCCGACGCTTGCAGCCTTCGGTTCGGCTGGCAACAACGTACCACGGTCCACCCTGTTTGTCTCTGGAGGCTCGTTTTTCCGAGACAGAATCTATTGCCTGCATCGCAGTTTCTATTCGGCTTCTCCAAAACGCTCCAACATCTTTTGTGACTGGTCCACACGTGTGGAGTGGGCAGGCCTTCGCCGTGTATGGCGAAACCCGCCAGAAAGGGCGACCTCCATGGAGGCCCCGTCCAAGTAAGGCAGACAGTGAGTGGCTCAGCTTTCAACCAAGGCCCCTCCCCGCTGAGGGAGGTCCTATAAACCAGGACACCATCCTCAGTCTTGAGTTCTTTGGGGGGTCGTTTCGTTCAGTTATTTGGGTCGTGTCGTTCAGTTCTTTGGGGGTCGTTTCGTTGAGATTAATTTTGGGGGTCGCTCGTTCCTGCGCTTGGACGTCGGAAGAATTAGTTAGTGGAGTGCTGTGGAAGGTCGGAAGAATTCGTTAGTGAGTGCTTGGAGCGTCGGAGTTGGCTTGGAAACGAAGCGGGGTTCTGCTGCTTGGCTCTGCTCACGTCGCGCCGACGGCCCGACTACGCTCGGTCCCGGCCGCACTCGAGGCTCCTCAACGGACCCGAACTCAGCACACGGCGGGCTGTAGATGCCTGACTGCACGAGCTGTTGGCAGGTGCCATGCACCATGGAGCCATTCCTTTCTCCCGAACTCCAGGTAACTCGAAAGAACATCGCGACCGTCAGCCCGCCTCCCTCCCTGGCTTGCAAAAAGTCTTTGGCCTTCCCACTGGGTTTATTTTGTTTGAGTGTGTGGCGCCAGTCTAATAAGTAGAAACTGTATAAGTGGTTTTCGATCATTGTAAATCTTGCCTGTATAATTCCCGCGTAAGTCTGCTCTGTGTCTGCTTTGTAAGTTGCTGTAAATTGTCGCACGACATCTTCTTTCTTTCCCCTGCATTACAGCCAATAAACTGTTTTTTGTGCCACATGAATTTCCTCGTTTATTGTTATAAATTATTATTAGAAATGTTCCCAGTTCGTTTTTGTCTTTTTCCTTCATTGGTCAGCATAGTTCGGATCTGAGTTCAGCCGGGTTTTTATACCCGATAAATCCGTTCATTCTAGCCGGTACGACTTTGGCAGATCCGCTCGCTGCAATCCGAACCGGAAAGGTTAGTTGGCAGTCGGTAGTCGGTAGAGTGGTCCGGTTCGGCAAGGCGTACTGAGGGCGTGGTTCCCCGGTAGACAACACTACGTGGTTAATTAGGTAAATTGGTTCTAGACAAAAAGACCCTACGCTACGCGGTGGAGGTATTGGGTCCACCGGTGTTAAGCGACCCGCGCCTCACGGAATTACCGAGAGGGGACAGCCTACAATTCCAGAGAGTCCGGTGGGAATCGACGTAACTTTCCCACCTAGTGGTCGTTCTCGGCGCACTGGACCTCCGGCCCGCAACAGTATATTAAGTTCTGAATCAAAAACAAAGGTTCTGTAATATTAACAGTGAAATATGGAATTGTGGAGACAAATACTTTTATCAATTTCAGCTTATTTTTTGGAGAAATTGTGAGCTATTTGTAAAAAGTGCAAGGGTGACAATATTTTTGGCCACTACAGTATCTAGCTGGCATATCTGGGATGCCAGAGAAGACTCGTGAGAAGGAAGAAAAAAAAAAAAGAGCGATGTAAAGGAGAAGAAAGGCCAGAAGTGCAACGGGACAGGCCAACGACGAGCCTGGGTTTTGAAAAAGAGCTCGTGAGCGAATGAAAAGAGCTTATGAGTAGACAACGTAGACATTAGCTGAGAGAACTCAACCTACTGGTACTGGTGGCACCTCGGTGACGAGGCTGCATGTCCATTTGCGCACAATCGCCACTGCCCATCTCCTCATCCATTTTCCCCCACATTCTTTTGTATATTTGGGCTGTGTGAGGTGAGGGAGAAAGAAAAGAATCTGCTTTTTCTTTTCTCCAATCTCTTACTTTTATTTTCAAGTTCTTGTTTTATTCTTCTCCCCTGAGTGAATGATGCAAGTCTTTTGTGTTCGTAAGATGAATTAAGAAGAATACGGTTTATGGTTAAATCTGCTCTTATTTGCCTTTTCGCTTTCTTGCTTGTCGATACTTGCTCTTAAAATGATTGCTTGCTTGTGTGTTTGTAAATAAATAATTGGCTTGTTGTTATTTTCCAAATCTGTCGTCGTTGTCTTTTCCTTTATTAGTCCGATACAGTGCACAGGTATTGTTTAGATCGGAAGTGATACCCACCTGATTTTGTCTTGGTGTGCCTGCGCACCCTCACTGTAACGTCTCCACAGTAATCGGAGTGTGCGCTGAAGGCACATGACCCTAATTAACCGCCGTCCACAGGTAAGTTATCACGTGAAGTAATGTAACCCTGCCTGGATTGGCCGTGCCAATCGACATTCGTGGTTCCTCGCAATCTGCCGTGCGTGGAGTTATCTGTGCCGGCGGCTCAAGACCGGTCATCTCAGAGGGACCCGAGCGCTTCACCTCATGACAAGCCTCGAACCGCGGATCTGTAACAATATTTTTATACTACGCAAATACAAGCCGTCGCTTCGCTGACAGGCATATTAAGGGGAGTAAGGGGAGGGGGAGGGAGATTACAGTATATTTGTAATCCCACTGTACCAACTCACCCCATTCAATTGTATCACACATGATCACTGTGCAGGCTGCCAACCTCTCAAGATCACAGTGAGCAATATAAAGTAGGAATTTCACACAGCAACGCCGTGAACTTAATGGGAACACTTGTGAATTGTTGGAGGAACTTTGGTAACATAAAGTGAGAATGTGTGTTCGTCATTCAGGTTGCCATTTTGGAACATGTAGCAAAGGTAGAGGGTGTGTGTGCGAGAAACATAAGTGCCATTCTCGAACTTTGATCAAGATCATTTTGATTGTATAAATTGAAAGGGTGGGGGGGGGGGACAATATCATTAATTTATGCTATATCGAGAATGATGCATTGTGATGTGCCAAAATGCATACATTATAGCGATGATACCTTTTCCAAGGTTGCGATTCAGGTAAAGCTTCCTCTCACTCTCAGACGTAGGCAAGATTGGCCCGAGCCGTGATCACGTAGATGAAAGTTAAGCACATTGTCAATGCAAATACGTGTTGGAAAGAGTTTTTGGTTGTAAAATAACAGACTGTGGTGTTACACGAGGTCTCATCGCGACCTGACATGCAGTTTGCAAGGTTACCTGATTCCATGTCGATTGATCACCCCCATTGTGGCTTCCTGTTCTTGTTTTATAATATGCAGCCATGTGGCTTCTGGTTTCAACATTTCTGGAACGCTGCTGTTAGGTCATCTTCTGAGGTCTGCAAAATTAGTACCGAGCTTACTGGCAACAGGGGCACTGCATCAGCGGCACAGCAGTGCTTCCAGAAATTAATGAAACCAGAAGCCACATGCTGCATACAAAAAACAACCATGAACACTGTTCTTCATCTCGCTGAGACATCGTGAAAATCAATCAAGCTCTAAAAGAAAACAATATGAAATAATTTTTTTGAGGTACCTTTTCTCATGGTACCAGTCTCGTAAATAATAGAGGTAAAAAAGATGAGTTATATAAGCATTTGAAACTAACTTTTTTATGGGATATCCTGAAGTTATAACTCCTTCTTTTGCCCAAAGTCTGCAGGCCAGATCTCGGTGCTGCCCACTGTCATGAGGTGGAGTCGTGCATTTTGCATTTACAATTTCGCACTGCAATTCAAACAGCACCTTGAATCAAAAGTTTGATAAGCAGACGACCTTCATTCATTCATTCATTAATGTACCAGGTTGGCAGGATGGCCAACAAGTATATACATGCCTCAGCAATCTAGCCTGGGTTTGAATCCCGACGCAGTTATAAACTGTCATCCCGGTGTTTCACAGGCAGGTGATTCATAAATGTGTTGTGCCGTCCCTCGGATGGACGTTGAACTGGGTGTCCCTTCTGCCGGCATTACTTGGTGGATGTGAAAGATCCCATGTTATCCTTTGTGTGAGTCGGAGAGCTATTTCTGGCAACCCGAAAAATTACAAATTCCTCCTTAACCAGCAGAGGGCATTGTATCAATGGCACAGCCGTGCCATCAGCCAATGATGCCACCGAACAGCCTTGTGCTGCATACGAAAGAACAAGAAGATTCGCTTAACTTGCCCTATGCAGAGGCGTCAGTTCTGTCTGCAGTTTAATGGCTGGGGTTAGAATCCTGGACAGGTCGCCAGTGAATTAAAATGCAGCACAAGAATCATTTTTTGTGAATTAAAATGCCAGTGGGTTAGCCACTATGTTTTTCTCAGCAACTCCTTATTGATAAGAACTCACCTGGCTTGGCGTGATCACCTTGTGCGCATGCTTCATGACTTTTCCAAACGTCCTCTATACCTGAAATGAGGACCTGCCACGTTTCACTTTTTACCTTAAATAGAGTTGAACGCCAGGAAGAAGGTTGGCTTGTTGGATTACGGGGAACTGAAACAGACTGACTGAAAGCTTAATTTGAAGCAAAAAGAGCCGATTCATTCATCACGTTTGTATTGCATTCACTTCCATTTCCTTCATTCTGGAAACTTTTATCAATCCCATTTATTTATTTATTTTTATCTGATGTCATTTCTTGACAGCGTTTTGTATTCTGGTGTCCTCGGCCCAAAGCCTTCCTCTTTAGAATGACACCTAATTGGGATCATTTATGTCCTCAAGTGATTGAAATCAGCATGGCCTGCTTACACATACCCGTCAAAAGAGAGTTCGTTGTCCGGTGCCCTATGCTATATAACGTATGAAAACAGCATTTTATCTTGAGATCCGGTCATCTTGTGGATCAACCCGATTCAAAAGTAAGGGAATTAGCCTACAGTTACAGAGCATGGGTTGCCCAGGTGCAGTTTTAAGTTAAACCCACTGGGCAGAGAAAATGTTATTATTCTAACAAGTCATAACTAGATATCTGCGATCACAAAGCAATCACACAAGGTAATCCTTCCTGCACCCATGATTCAATGATAGCCATATTATTTTCATTCCGCCATATGACCTTGACCTTCAATGTTTAGGGATAGAGTGTAAATTAAGAAAATGGTGTCCCATCTCCAGCCTACCCATAAAACTCAACATCACTAAAATCGGAGGAAAATTATTCAAGTTATTTTCCAAAAGTTGTTTTTAGATAATTCGGTCACAATCCGAAAAAAATAGGTCAAGGATACTAATCAAATATCAGGTGACAACTTTAGTGCACGTACACTATTCTGATGCAAAGACATCTTAGAAGGCCAAGCAGTCTTTGAGATTCCGCATTGGAAAATTGAGCAATGAGGAAAAAAAAATGCATAATTTTTTTCAGATCACAATTTGACCTTGACCTTTAACCTGGAGGAGTATGATGTAATTTAAGCATAAATGTGCCTTGCTCTAGGCTATCTAGCGAGGCAATTTCGTTCTGATCGGATAAACCTTAGTCAAGTTATGGTAAATGCCAAAATGTCTATAAAAAAAGGTTGTGATTAAAATAAACAAAAGGTCGTGTCCTTAAAATTAGGTCGAGGTCAAAAAATTGTCAACCCACATTCTTTATATTCCCATTATTGATGCAAATTTAATTCCGAAACTCTCAGCCGGATCCAGATACAGCTCGGACATTGACAAAAAAAGAATAAATAAATAACCTAAGTGATGCTTTTGTACTCCTCGGGTTTAACAAACTCTGGGTACCATTAAAATTGGCGCACTAATTGTTGAAAACAAACTTTACAACAGCTATAAGCCTTCCCCTCTCCAACAGGGGATGCTTAATTATTCAGTATGGAAAAATTTCATCGCAGACCAAGTGCATTTTGGGGAAATCAATATATTTGGCACATGACATTGAGGAAGTGATTGGTGTCGAGGTTTTCCATTGCTGGAAAACCTCGACGCTTATCATTTACTCACTGCCGTGGCCAATAAAGTCTACAAAAACACTACTCAATTCTAGTTTCCTGAGGTGAAGTTTTACAAACTTTTCCACAGCTTTATCTATGTTGGCAATCATATCATAATAAATGTAAGTGACTGCTCGTGCGCTCTAACTTTCCACTGGAATGTCAGCCCTCATAAAGTCCAGTCACCTGAGCACATTTGTACTCCTTTTCACATTCACACAAGGCCACGGGTGGTGTACCCCAAGCTTCAGCAAGTGCTGATATTCAGGTGAATATCAGTATCGCAGTGTTTAAATGCCTAGGCACAGATTTTTGGACATTGGTCTGGGGGCACTTCCTCCCATTTCACCTTCCAGCTCTTAATCTACTAAATCAGCACTGAAGGTCATCTCATCAGCATTAACAGCTGTTGAGAGTGCAACACCACTGGAAGAGATTATCTGTTGAAGTTGTCGGTCTAACTATCAGCCATGATCTCTCTGGGTTAACCACAAACCAAGGATGGCCATGTCAGCCACAGACTGGGAATCCTCCATTATTACAAGTAATTTATTGGATAACTGAACTGTTCTCAGTCAACTAGGTCTTTCTCTGTGGCTCAATGGAATACTGCTCTCTCCTATGGTCTGGCAACCCAGCATCACATCTGTCTCCTGGAATCTAAAGCTCTCAACATTATCGGCATCTCTTGTGATGAGGTAGAAGCATTCGGCCTGTTCTTCTCACACTCCACACATGTTGGTGTCTGGTGGCCTCTCTTCCTTTTTAAAAATCCCTCTCCTGTAGTCTCCACTCTTTTGTTCCTCTTTTCTTCCTTTGTGGAACTGCCTTCCAGAGGTGATTCAATCCTACTCTATGCTCAAGAGTTTTAGGTTGGAAGTACACCACCATCTCATGCCATCCCCCATCCCTGCCTACAATCGTTTCCACTCCTATTTATACAGGGTTTCCCAAAAGTAGTGTCGTGATTTTGATTTTGAATATTTTGTATATCCTACTGCTCAACAATGTGGTTTTTTTTTATTTTTTTCTATATTGATGCTGTAACCCTGGAGATTTTCCATGAATAGATGAATAGATCAAGAACATGCTGCAATTGTTGAACAGTACTTTACAAATGTAAATACAATTGGCCAACCGCAGCGAGCCTACAAACAGATCACCACACTACTTTTGGGACACCCTGTATAACTTTGTGGTAGCAACTCTGAAATTGCAGCTTAAAATCTGGGAGAATGGTACCATCCCAGCCTAGGGTGGATGTTGGCAAGCTCAAGGATGAGAGGGTAGCTGAGGAGTTTTTGAACAGGCTGAGTGGGGTTTTGGGGGGTCTGGGTCAGGTCAGGTCAGGTATGGGAGCATGCGCCAGAGCAGCAGGTCGCTGCGTCCACTTTCCGCCGGTACTCCAGGGGCCTCTGTCTGGCCATCCCCAGGCGGATACCTGGCCCATCCCATCTCCTTGAGATGCTGATCAACCTGCTGCAACCACAAGGCACGTGGTTGGCCCATTGGCCCCCTCCACTCACAAGACTCCTTCGCTGAGAGAATCTGGTGAGCAGGATCACCGTCAGGAAAACGAGCACATGTCCATACAGCTGCAGCTGACGCTCACGGACTAAGCAGGTAACAAATCTCATTTGAGTCTCTCAGCAACCGCTCGTTGGACACAAAGTCTGACCAGCGATAGCCAAGGATTCTCTGAAGAGACCTGGTACCAAAAGGAATTAAGTCTCCGTCTCAGGTCCCTGGTCAGAGTCCAGTCTCACATCCGTAGAGCAAGACTGGAAGCACCAAGGACCTGAACACTCGGACTTTCGTTCTCCTGCACAGGTACGGCAGCCCCACCCCCATTATCCAGTGAATCCATGACTCCCCCAGGCCGACCCAGAATGTCTATTGACCTCTGACTCACAGCCAGCAGAGACATGAATAACATGCCAAGGAAAGTGAATCTCTCCACGTCCTCACATCCTCACCACAAACAGGCACAGCACAGGACAGCAGCATCCAAGATGTCATTTAAAGCCTGGATCTTGTTTTGAACCAGGAAACCGCGTAATCCCAGTGGCTCCGACTCCTCATTCAGCTTTGGGTGCTTTGAAGAATCCTGGAGAGTTGTGGAGTGCCTTCAAGACCACCATCATGGATGTTGCCGGTGGATGTCTTGGAACTCACTGAAGGGTGAAGAAGTATTTTGTCCTCAAGGTCACTGGATACCATTGACCAGAGTCTCAGGACCAGGCTTAATGGCAGAGCTGAGCTGTTCAGGGAGTTGAGGCATAAAAGTGTACGTGTGCTGAGGGTGAAACAAGGAGGCCTATGTGTGAGGAATCTGTGAGGGGGTAGAGTATCACCTGTGGTAAAGTGATTATCATCCTGCTTACAGGGAACTTGCGCATTGCATTCCTCCAAGCCCTCCCTCGGTGTGCTTTAGTTAGAGCGGAGGTGGTGGGCTCTTGACAAAGGAATCCGAAGTGAAGGACGCTGGAATGGTTAGTTAGATCCCAATTGCTGACCTCCAATGAACTGTGATCACCTTCATTTGTGGAAACACAGGCTGTGGTGAACTGGTTGAAATGGGGTAAAGCTCCGGGGATCTGTGGCATCCATGCTGAACTTCTCAAGGCTGGTGAAATGCTGTACTCATGTCATTGCATGCAGTTCTGTACTCTGCTGGAACCACAGGCATCATCTCAACTAACTGGAAGAGGGGCCTTGTTGTTCCTCTCTGGAAAGGGAAGGGTGATTGTCAGTACTGCAACAACTCCTGAGGGGTGACGCTGCTCTTGGTGCCGGGCAAGGTCTTGGCTATAATAATTCTTGATAGGGTTCGCCACCATCTGCTTGAGCACCAGCAGCCAGAGCAGTCAGGCTTCACACCAAAGAGATCAACGAATGACCATATCCTTGCCCTTTGGGTCCTCACCGAATGCAGACAGTTTCGGCAGGGGTTGCTTGCAGCCTATGTTGATCTCTGTAAAGTGTTTGATTTAGTGAATCAGGATGCCCTTTGGAGGATTCTTGTCTTCGTGGAGCGCCATAAAACTGATCAATCTGACGTCCTGAACTGTACTCTGGTATGAGAGTGCTGTGAGATGTGGTGATACCATCTCCGACTTATTTCCAGTTGGTACTGGAGTTCGTCATGGGTGTGGTGCTGGCCCTTACACTTTTCAGTGCTTGTATGGACTGGATTCTGGGAGGATGTTGGAGAGATCGAGTGCGATGCATCGTTTGGAATGTCAAGATCTCTGAACTTGATTTCGCAGATTATGCAGTCATCTTGCGGAGACTCTGGATATCCTTTGGGGGCCCTTGAGGTGCTGAATGAGGAGTGGAGCCGCTGGATTACGGGTTTCCTGGGTCAAAACTATGATCCAGGCTTTCAATGACATCTTGGATGCTGCTATCTTTGTCTGTACCTGTTTGTGGTGAGGATGTTGAGGTCACGGAGGATTCACTTAACTTGGCAGTGATATTCATGTCTATGCTGCTTGTGA
>CM068956.1:152285027-152296417 GCA_035128595.1 Eptatretus atami | reverse complement strand
TTTAGAGAGATTGTCATGGACAACAAGAGGAAGCGACACTAAGAGATTCTCGGGAATCAGATGCTATGAGCGATGCATCGGGTTATTTTTATTATTACACGATTGGCAACAGAGCCAATGAAAACGAGTCAGTGGAGCTGAGGACCCAGGGCTAGTGACTGAATGAGCGCGGCGGATAATAGAATGATGCAACAAGTATTTGAAAACTAAAATGGATTGCGCACGAACACAGGCACATGAAAGGACATGAGAAGGGGTGGGTGAGATGCAAGCAAATGGGCGAAGCCTGCAGCGGCGCATCGAAGCAACAACAGCGAAGTGCGTAATGGCACTGCCACGTGTGGGACAGCGAAGACGAGTGGGACGGGGTGCAACGGTTGTCAGGCCGAGCGGTGTAGGCGGGTGAGAAAAAATATTCGGGAGACTGTTGGCCGACAGCTCAGGAGGTGACGGAAAAAGTGACGGTAACCGGAGAGGGAAAAATTGGGGTGACGGAGTCGTGCACAGATCAGCAGATAGCGCTGGAGCAAGGAGCCAGCATGAAGGAATAAAATAGTGGATGATGTTGAGAAAAGACTTCAAGACATGAGCGTCAGGAGTGCGAGTTGATAAGAACGGGACGGGACGTAAAAACGGTAGAAGAGGAACTGGGAAGACTGATAGGACATAACACAGGGCAAATGAAGAACACAAACACAGCAAAGCATAGGCGAGTGTGCGGAGATGAGAAAGAATTGGAGCCACCACTACAGAAACACCCAGAAACCGAAGAGACGGAATTACGAATACGAGTTGAGGATGTGAGAGAGAAAGAACGAAGAACGGGAGAATGAAGTAAGGAAGCCACGGCGTACCATGATCGTACAGCTGGACAGCAAAGGCCAGATTGGGGGAAGGAGATGCAAGAAAGAGTAAATGATGGAAGAACGAATGAGACGAGAAGAAGGAAATCGATGCAGATGGAAGGTGAAACCACGGATTGCAGAATGAGGAACAAGAAAGACAGTGGAATAGGAAATACAGACAGAACAACGGAATGAGACAGGGAGAAAGAAATCTGTCAGTTTGAAAGAAATAACGAACATCAGCAGACCGAGGACAAGAAAGATATCAGTGGAAATGAAAAACTGAAAAGAGATGAATGTGAAACATGAAACGATCAAAAGGAAAAAATGGTATGGAATACGAGGAGAGTCAAGGAGCAACGAATGAAGAAGGAAGCGAGAAATCAGGAAGATTTAAGGACAAAACGAGATTTGGAGAGGGAGAGCGAGAGGAAGCAGATGGAATAGAACATCAAAAGGAACAGAAGCCGAGTGACACAATTGAAAGAATAAGGCAAGGCTGAGTGCGAGGAGGTAGACAAGAGAACAGCGAATGAAAACACAAAAAGGAAATTAACCACATGAAAGAAACATGAAATCTGCAGAAAGGAAGGGCAGGAGGAAAAAAGAGAGAGTATGAGATACAGCAGAATGAAACACAAGAAAAGATTAATCCAAATGAAGCAAACAACCGATAACGGAGAAAGGAAGGACAGAGAGGAAAACCAGAGACGATACGCACCAAGAAGCGACTATACAGACAGGAAGGAAATGAGCCAATGAGAAGAAACGATGAAGATTGGAAAATGAGAGCATGAGGAGAGTGGGAGAGAAAACAAAAACTATACGGAGTTTGAAATCTAAATGAGCAACATCACGAAGTAAAATTTGAAATCCAGAGAGATGGAAAACCCCCAGAAAGTAAAACAGAACTAATAGACGTGTTTAGAGGAACTCAAGGGAGATAGAGAAATAGAGGAGAACTGATGATAAATGACGGGGTAAAAGGAACATGAAACCACAACACAGAAGTACAAGCATAATGCGAGACGAGAGAGAGACTCACCAGCGGACTGGGTAGAAGACCCGGGTGAGCAGCTGATGGCCGGCCTCCAGGTAAACCACCGAGTATGCCCCTTGAGGGCGAATCACGACCGGTGGTTCGGGTCGTAGTGGGAACATACCAAGGTCGAGAGTGAAGGAGCGGAGTTGCTGTGGGATAGTGTCACGTGCAGCTGGGGGGTCTAGAGGCCGACCGGGAACCTTCGTGGGGACACGAAATCCCCAGTGTGGTTGTCCGGTGTGTGTGGTGGGCAAGGGTGAAGTGCGCCGCCGTGTGGTGACCCAGGCGTGACTGCGACCGTGCGGGTGAGTGGGTGTGGTGCGATGTGTGCGAGTGCGTGCTTCCCAGCGTGCCATGTTGAAATAGGGGCACCGCAGGTGGATGAGGCATCCGTTGGGGTGTGTAGTGAGGGAGCCACGGTGCGGGTGAAGAGACCACGGTTGGGGGGAGAGCGGCCGTGTGCGCCAGAAAACGCACGCTTGTGGAAGCACGGATGTGTGAGAATGCGGAGTGCCTGAGGGAGACTGTGTTGTGAGGTCGTCATGTATGTAAGGGAGATGTCGTCGGTCATGCGTGAGCATGCAGCGGTCCCGTGGAATGTGGAGGGTGATGGACGTGGAGTCCTGTTCGTAACACGCAGGTTGCGTGGTGGAACGAGAGACGACGGCGACAGAAGGACAGAAAGCCGTAGCGGCTGTAAGCTGTATGGGCACCGTGCCGGGTCACCCAGCACGAGCGCGAGGTCCGTGCTGTGCACGCGCAACGAGACCCCCACGTGCTCGCCTTGCGGGAGGAAGCCCGGTCCGGAAGCGCCAGCGTTGGATTTGCCGATCCGCGGACGACAAAGTTTTAGGCAGGATACACTGATTGCACGGATGGGTTGCTCACACGCGAGCGTAGTTGTAGCTCCAACGGGCAAGAACATGTGTTCGCTAGTGGGAGCCCCTCGGAGTGCGAGGGTTGCTTTGGGGGTGGCGCGGGTGAGCGTCAATGGCCTGCAGTAAGGGTTGGGAATCCGGCAGGTGAGGGTGAAATCCTGCCGGAATGGTACCGTCCAAGAGGGACGAGGTACAGCTGCAGCCGCAATGACGTCACGGGAAAGGTTGCAAGAGCGCAAGGCGGAGTTGCCGCGCTGGTGCTGGCATAATGGAAATACACAGACACGACCCAGGAAGCAGCCCGCTTTCGGGTGAACCAGATTCCCTGGGCAGAGGGGTGAAAGACCCCCTTACCAGGGCCCAGAGGACTAGCTAGGGGGTAAGGGTTAGCTTAGCTAGACGGCGGCTCATGGGTGCAGGGTAAGCCCTCATGGCGCCCGTGGAATGGATTAGGTAGAGGACGTAGTGAGCTTTAGGTGGGAAATGCCTTTTTATGGGTTTGAGGACATGCGAACTTGAGGTGTGTACCGGGACCGTAGCTAGCTACGAGTGTAAATGAATGTGCAATCTAGTTGTAAGGGACGACTGCGAAACACGAGGTAGTAGGGAGGTAGTTAGAAGGAGGCAGAGAGCAAGGCGATGTAGTGTGTGAAAGAAGTGCGTAGTTGAGGTGGAAAAATGTACGTGTTGAGTGAGTGAGGCAACGAGTCGTGTGAGTGGAGCGAATGTGGAATGCATGTGCGATGAGTGATTGGGGACTCACCCCGCCCAAGGGACCCCGGGGTCAAGTGTAGAGTGAGTTAGTGGGTTAGTTAAATTAAAAATGAGGTCGTTTTTTGTTGTGAGTGTAGGCTCGAAACCCGTTTGGAGGGTGCAAGAGCCCTGTTGACGGGCTGGGAGCGTGCGCGAACGGTGAGTATCGCTGAGCTGGGTACCGCCGGGCACCGGGCTGAGTTCGTCGTGGGGGGTAGCCAAAGCGGCCCATGGGGCACGTAGCGTAGTGGGACACCACGGCGTGTCGCCGCGCTTGGTGCGGGGGCCCGGAGCGCCGTTAGCGCGCGGGCAGTGTCGTGGGCACGGTGACCCCGAAAGGGGCCCGGGGTCCCGTCCAGCCGCCACGGTGCGTTCAGGGAGTTGGCCAATGTGGGGCACTCCCCGGTGTTTAGGGAGCTTGGTAGGCTCGGAGGCAGTGTGTGCAGAGGGGGGTGCCAGTAGGGGATTCGCAGAGGGCGTGCCTGCCAAAGGGAGCCACCGTCCCAATTGCCATGAGACAGTGTGAGGCACGGGAGGAAAAATTCGAGGGCGAGGACCGCGAAATCTGTAAGGACACCAACACAGGCGACGGGAAACTGGGTTGCTTAGAACCAATAGATTAACAGACAATCAAAGGCCCGGGGGAACTAGCTATCAAACCTAGATTAGGAAGTGTACCCCCCGCACCATCCATGAATACACTCGTTGTGGGCCACTGGACCAGCTTTGGGTAGATCGCGAGATCTTGGGAGCCATCCTGAGGCTCGAGTGGGCCCTCGGCACCATGGACCGCCTAGCTCTCCATTATACCGCCTCCGGAACGAACGTAGGGTGGAGTACGGCTAGTGAGAAGAATAGGTGTAGCCGAGACAACGGAAGAAAAGGGGGTTAGGGGACGAATGTTTATAGCTGGGTGAAGAGGGGAAAATAAAACAACAAAAAAAAAAATAAGTTGGGGGCTAGAATTGGGGTTTTGCAAATTAAAAGGGAGTCGGAGAGACAGTGGACAGCAAAGGCGATAGGCTTGGGAGGGAATGACCAGTAGGTAGCGTCGAGCCCCACATCTGAGGGCCAGCACCACCGAACTCGCCCCACCATCTCCACGAGCACCCACCTAGCACGGCGTAGAGGCCCGGCCACTTAATCGGGCAGCTGTGCTTTTGCTGCAGCCTGTGCCGGCCGGAATCGTCTGAGCTGGTGTTAAGGCGTGCCGCACCGACGCCCACACACACAACCCCGCTCGGTGTGTTTGCCTGCAAGCGGCCTTTTTTTGCTGCAGCGCTGTGTATTGCCTGCTCACACTTTGCCATTGCCTTCCTGCCTGCCCTTGACACAATCACTGCCTCAGAAGTTGCCGCCCGTTCGTTTTGATTGCCTCCCCGACCCCAACCCCCCCTTGTCATTGCATGTGCGCCCAGGATCAACAAGCAACAGTCACATCAACAGGAACTGTCTGGGCGCTGCAACCGGCCCGGCCAGGCACACTTTTCTTGACTCTCCGTCTTTCCTGCAGAGTCCATGAATCTGGCCATGGTTTAGTGAAATTTAAGTTAAGGTGTAAAGTGTCTTGTAAAATTATGAGTGGCGCCCCCGGCATGTAATGTGTTTAGCGCCGCAATTTATTAAGTCGTCCGTTCGTGAGGAGATTTTGTGTTAGTTAGCTTACTCTACCTCAGGGTTATTTTATTGGGGACAGCGATACCGATGAATGTCGCCACTCAGGTCGAGGTAAAACGTACTAGAGAGAACTAACAACAATGATGGGCACACGATAATTTGACGACTCGGTGACCGACACCGTAAAGGGGAGGGGGTAGTGTTTACGGCTCGGAAATTCGCAAACACCATAAAAGGCCCGAGGGTGGGATATATTTCTTAAGTACATATTGTGTATTAGGCCCAAACCCCCATTGTAAGAGGGACATTAATGTGATTTCATCTTCGGCGCTGCGATCCTTGAGTTACGGCGTTTTGCCTGGATTCATAACCTTTGTTTTGATACAAAACAAAACCCACCACCCCAACCTACCTTCACCCACTCGTACCGCCAAACAAACATCACATCACCCGCATTTCCAACCAGCGCCATGGCCATCGGGAACACTTACGCCACGGCCCATGCCAAGATACACCCTCCAACCACGTTCTCCACACGGCCATTGCCCCGCACCACCTGTCGGGACAGCCGAGAGCGTCGGCTGTCTTCATAGGAGACACGCGAAGACGCGAGTGCAGATGGCGGTTTACCGAGGAGAAGCGGATCAAATGAAACACGCTCCCATCTGACCACCCAAATCAGGAAGCGCGGGCGGCTAGGACCCGCCTCCAACGCCCTGACAAAATCGGCATTCAAATTTGAGGAAATCAGGAAAGTAGACGTCCGCCCTGTTTCCTCCGTACCAAGCGGCGAAGCGTGGCTCCCGACCCTGAGGTCGTTTGATCCGAGAAATTGCATATGGTGTTCCGAGAGCCGGATAAAAAGGCGAGCGCAAGTAGCGACTCGAAGCAGTATCGTGGGGTCGAGGTCAGTTAGGGCTGGGTCGTTCGAGACGGAGCTCGAGGAGATCGGTTGATGAGAGTCAGTGGCTGGGTCGTGAGAACGGAGCTCGAGGAGATCGTGAGTCAAGAGCAAGTTTGGGCGGTCGTCTGGAGTACGGAGTCGAGCAGATCGAGACCAGTATCGTGAAGTGACGTCGAAGTTGGCGAGATCGGTGGAGAGTGCGTGTGGGGCGTGGGTCGTTGGAGCCGGAGCTCGAAGCAGAGGTGGGGCAGACGGCTGCCGGAGGCGAACGGCAGCGAGGGCGATCGGCCCTGAGGATGGACTGGAAGGGCGGGACTACGAGGTCAGCGTTGAGTCGAGCAAAAGCCACCATACTCGCCTCCCCAAGCATCAACATTCTCCTTTTCCCCCGAGCGGTCTGAAGAGTGCGACAAGGGGCTCCCGTTCCGACTTACGAGCAGCAAGGTGCCACGGAAACCGCCGTGCAGCCGACATTCCGGCGCGCTCGCCACGAGGCGCGGAGACCCGCTCGCTCGAGTGGACCCTGGGCCGCTCATTCTCCAGGTTCACGCCATGTAGGCCATCGGCCCAGTCTGACTCCCTTGCCGTAGGGGCTTTTCTTTTGCCCGGTTGTGATGCGGCTTGTGGCGCGTGTCTTGTAGGTAGAATTGGTAAGTGGTCCGGTAGCGCGTTAGTCGTGTAGCTGCTGCTCGTTCTTTTGTTGCATTTCTTTTGTTAAGATGTGTAATGTGCCAATCGGTAATTGTGGCGTAAATGTTCTGCTTTATGTTCTTCCGCGTGCCGCGGAATAAATGTGCAGTGTGAACTGTTTCCGTTCGCTTCGTCTTCTTGATGAACCTCCATGCCTCACTAAAGGGTCGTAGTGGGTGCAAAACGCCCGTAAATAATTGCTGAACCGTCGAGGTCGACGAATAACAACGCCGTTATCCCGATAGACGGAACGCCCGCCCAGCGCACTCGGTCCGGATCGAACCTGCGGCGAGGTACGACGCCCGGTTTACCATCCGCGTGGGGTACTAGGTAGGCTCGAGTTTGGCCAAACAACCCTATCCACCGGGGTGGGGCGATATTGCACGATTGGTGGTGAGGTACGAACCACCGTGACTGGATCCGGCGTTAAGCCGGGATGGGCCCACTCGAAATTGTCCGTCGGTGGGCGAAGCGGTCCGCGGTTCCGGAGTCGCGGGCCGATCGCACACGCGCCGGGCGCGAATTCGCACAAATATATAATACTACGACAAGGGTATGATTACACATTGTGTAAGCATACGAACGTGCTCCCCATTGTATCCGGTCGCTCTCCATGCAGTCATGTTTTTAGGTAACTCTATCTACTGTAGAGATGCCTAATAAAACAAGTCGCTCAAAGTCCTGTCGCGTCTTACGTACGTCCGTCATCGTACGTCGTCGTCACACTCCGTCCAAATCAAACGAGTGGAGACAAATAAACCAAGTAAATGGAAGGATAGACGCGATGAGACATGCACAACGATATAACTTTCAGGTCGTCCAAGGTCGAGGCAACACCGGTCAAACCAAAGGCTGTCCAAAGTTGCGAAATCGCGATTTAAATCGTATCTCCTCCCCATTTATCAAGAGAGATCAATGTGATTAGTGATTAGATCTCTAGGGACTATTTATCTAGAACAACTACGAAGGCATTTTTTGAAAATTTGCTCCGTCAGATTTAGAGCCCTTCAAAACTTCGCTCTGATTCCCACCCGTATGGCCGTTCATAAAGTATAACATACAAATAAAACAGTAATAAACTTTAAAAGAACCGGAACCACAACAAATATTACATTAACTTTTTGTCAGATTAACTAAAAACAAGGAACACAGTTTAAGCCACACTTACTTCATATGACATAACATGGTCTGCGAATGTCCAATGTACTTTATTTTCAATAACTGACCGTGAGCTTTGTGAATTAAAATAAAAAGGAAATACAACCGCTTGGACGAGCAACGTCATGACTTACAAAACATCGTCATAAGGAATACTGCGGCTGCAAGCGATAGCGATGTAATGAGGGGGGGTGGGACTGGTTTAAAGCCACGTACGGCTGCGTACAGGGTGGGGTACGAAGCTGCATCATACTTTAGAAAGTGTGTCGGATACATGAAAGCGTTTCAAAATGAAAGGTGAGTCTGCAATTCCGGAGGGGTGGAAAAAATATCCCGTCACAGGAAATTCGACGGATGTGATCCGTAGACGTCAAATGTTCCATTAATAGTATTACGGTAGTTAATAATTACTGATGCGTCATTGAGATAAATCACAGTTCGTGCTAATCTCAAAGTAATGTGATGTGAATATGAGAAAGCATATGGGGGTGGGTGGGTGCCACTAGCCTACATACAAAGGCGGGGTGGTGGGGTCATAGCCTGGCATACAAGGGGGGTGGGTGTTTTGAAAAAACCCGGAAAGTAGAGCGCGACGTAACTTTATGAAACTGCCCCTCTCATCGCCAAGAGTAACTACTTCGACCATCGCCAGAGATGAAACGGCACTCACGCCAGGGGGTAATTTTTTTTCATTATTATTCATTGATTTATATTTATTAGGGAGGCATTCCGATGGTCGTGATTTTTCCTGTGGATATCGGCTTGAGTCCCGCTCACAACATTCAGCCGTTCTACGTCACCCAGAAGAACCCCGCACCTTAATATCGTCAGTAGATGGTTAAAAGAGCTTTATATCTTAGAACACACAACACACACACACACACACAACCACACACAACACACACACAGACGCAGAGCCGGTTAGAAAGCCTTTATATATAGATATACACAACACAGACAAATGGTTAGAAAGACGCTTATATATTAGAAAACACACACACACACAACACACACACACACACCACACACACACACAGACAAATGTAGAAAGAGCTTAACATGAGATATAACACACACAGCAGATAACAGTGGTAGAAGAGCTTTATAAAAATACACAACACGCAAATGGTAGAATAGCTTTATTAGTAGATATACACACACAGATAAAGTGGTTAGAAAGAGGCATTATATAATGAGCATATACAACATACACGCAGACAAAGTGGTTAGAATGAGCTTTATAACTTAGATATACACACACAGATAAATGTGGTTAGAAAGAGTATATATGAGATATACACATACACCCAGACAAAGTGGTTAGAAAAGACTTTATATATAAATATACACAACCGATAAAGCGGTTAGAAAGAGCTATAGTATGAGAAACACAATCACGACAAAGGGTTCGAATGAGCTTATACGATAGATATACAACACACAGATAAGGGTTAAAAGAGCTTTTATCTGAGATATACCATACCCAGACAAAGTGGTAGAATGACTAATATTAAGGATCACACCACAGATAAAGGGTTAGACGGAGCTTAATAGAATAACCTACACAGACAAAGGGGTAGAATGAGCTTACGATATAATGGATAACCACACATCCACAGATAAGGGTAGAAAGAGCTTATATATGAGTAACACAAACAGACAAAGTGCTTAGAATGAGCTTATACATTAGATATACACACACAGATAAAAGTGTTAGAAAGAGCTTTATATAGCCAGATATACACACACAGCAAAGTGGTAGACATTGAGCTTAATATCAGATATACCACACACAGATACAAGTGGTTGCAGAAGAGCTTTATATAGAGATATACACAACACAACAAAGTGGTTAGAATGAGCTTAATAGTAGGATAACACCACCAGATAAAGTGGTAAAAGAAAGCTTATATATGAGATATACACGATACACAAGCACAAAGGGTAGAATGAGCTTATAATAGTTAGATAACACAACACAGATAAAGTAGAAAGACTTAAATTGAGAATATACACATACACAGGACAAAGGTAGATGAGCTTATATATAGATATAGTCACACAACAGATAAGTGGTAAGAAGGAGCTTATAATATGATACACATAACAGACAAAGTGTTAGAATGAGCTATACATATGAGAGATACACCACACAGATAAAGTGTTAAGAAAGAGCTAATATAGAGATACTATACACATACACAGACAAAGTGGTAGATGAGCTTTATATATAGATATACACAACACAGACAAAGTGCGTAGAAAAAGAGCTTTAAAATATGGAGATATAACACCACACAGACAAGGGTTAGAAAGAGCTTATAATAGATACTCACATAACACAGACATAAGTGGTTTAAAGGAGCTTATATTAGATATACACACACACAGACAAAACGTAGACGAGTTTTATATGTTTGCGGGCCGGGGGTCGGTGAGAAGACCACTCGGTGGGGGAACTACTCTGTTCCACCAAGATAAATTCCCCAGATTGTAGGACCGTACGCACAAGACAATTCCGGTGACATGGTCGGTCGCTTAAAAAACCGACTGTGGAACAGCATAACTCAACGCGTAGACCTAGGTCCTCTCGTCCTACTGGTTACTGGTTACTATTAATCAGTGGTTTAAATTACCAGGGGACACACCCGGTACGCTTGTCCGAAACCGAAATCACTACCGGATCGGACACTTATACCAAAATCGACAGCGAGCGCATTGCCAAAGGACGTACTGGCTAAAAGGAACGGGTCGTTGGAAGAAAGTCTCCGCAAAGTAGGAATCGGACCATGCGGATCAAATCGATGAAAGACAAAGAGCAGTGGAAACAATCCAAAATAATTTACAATGGGCAAGGGAAGGAGTGGCACGATCAGATTGTATTGGTGTGTTGCAGAGATAGGGGAGAGAGGTGTGGGCAGCAAATAAACAGGCAACGTACAAAAGGGGACACAGAGCCAGACTTAATACGAAATAAAAACAATAATGATCTCTTAAGCTCTTAAGCAGACAGGCGCCAGGCCACACACGCCACAGCGAGAGAGCGAGCGAGCGAGAGAGAGACGCGAGAGAGGGGATTATTGGAACAAGAGGGAAAGGAGTTGAAAGCTATGACTTGACCTTATGCTTGAAGCACAGCGAACGTGCACCAACAAACGTTCGGGGGGGGGGGGGGTGCTCCGAGTGCGGCACGCTGAACAGCTGGCATGTCGTCCTGGCTTCAGCAGAGCGTGGACACCGTTGTGTGAAGGAGGGGCTTGAGTGGAGAAGGGGCAGAGTCCAGGGTGCCTGGATGGAGTAGTAGGAGGGACCAGGTTGGCGGGTGGGGTCGACATCATGTGGGTGGAGACGAGGAGGCGGAGTCCAGGCAGCAGGAGGCGGGTCGTGGCGATGTCGATGAGCGAGGCCAGAGCGAGAGAGAGGCGGAGAAAAGGAGAAAGGCGGAGGGACCGCTCCGACCTTTATAGGACTTGCAGCGCGGGGGGAGGGGCCACCCCGAAGCG
>CM068956.1:152267392-152284615 GCA_035128595.1 Eptatretus atami | reverse complement strand
GCGAGAGAGAGGCGGAGAAAAGGGAGAAAGGCGGAGGACCGCCCACCTTTATAGGACCTTGCCAGCGCCGGGGGGAGGCCACCCCGAAGCGAAACGTCATCACTGTGAATCGGGCGCTCCGATGGTCCCGACCCCCTCACATGGCCCGCTAACTGGCGAAACCGCCCACTTCGTTTCCGGGCAACGGCCATCTAGCAACAGCGCAAAACTCTGCTCCGCCCACGACATTGACACGGAATCGCCCACACTGAAATTTGGCACGCGATTCGTCCTGCAAAACCCCCGGTCGTGTCCTGGCGACTGGCCGAGGGTCCTGCATGCCCGCTCGGGCGCCTGACCAGCGCCGATCAATGCGGCCTGCACCGCACAACACTCCCCGGGCTCACGATCGCAGCTCGCTGGTCTAGAGACGAGAAGACGTCACCATCCGTGGGAATCCGCTGCTGCCAGCGAGGGCTGAAGGTACATCGTTATGAATAAATCCATGCATGTTTTGTGAGCGGCTACGTGTCTCCTTCGAGCACATTCCATACAGTGCGCGCGGTTCGGCCATTACGCACGTGGCCAGCGCTCGCGTTCGCACGACTCTGCTTGGGAGTGCGCGGGGCGAACACCGATATGGGTCAAATATTTGGTTGAACAGGAATGCACCGCTTTTACCTCGCACACCCGCATCCCATCCAACGTGACGTGGAGTCGCCTTTATCTGCCTCCGTACGCGTTTCGTGCAGCGTGGGCGTCGTGCTGGCTGTGTTTCCTGTGTTGTGAAAATCCCCAGATCATCGGAAGCTCGAGTCGATAATCCCGCACTGCTAAGAGCACTGTATGACTCGCTGCAGACGTTGGGTTTAGGGCTCGCTTGAGAACGAGGGCTCTGCACTGCCAATGCTCGCACATCATCGTTTCCTCGCAGTGGCGCAGCACGCGCTGGCCTCCATGAGGGCCCACTTCACAGCGAAGGCGCACGAGGCTCAGATTTACCTCAGGAATAATCAGAAGAGTAGAGTAGAAATGAAATGAAGAAAAAATGATGTAAGCAAACCTAGCTATGAGATCATCGCAACGCACGCCCCCTGTTATCCCGCTAGACAAGGAAAGGATATCTACACGTATATTAATGGAATAACTGTCTTGGGACCACTATCGTTGGATGCATGCAGTTCCAAGAACCGCAACAATATATATTAGATATAACACACACGCAGACAAGTGTTAGAAAGAGCTTTAATATTAGATACACACACACACACACACACACAATGGTTAGAAAGAGCTTTATATATTTTATACACACACACAGACAATTTTGTTAGTATTCGTTTTCATATTTTCATCATGGTGCATCTGCGATCCTTTCTTACCTTCTTATAGAAACTGACTCGTAAGAGATAAATATTTTATTTTCAGTATCCAAATGAGAATATGAGGTGACTACTTCTTCTTCTTCTTGCGTATGACAGCCTGGCTGCCGGGTAGCTATCATTTTGTTGGGGCTCAACAATGCTGCTGTTCCTATGCCCCTATACCAGTACACTAGTACTCATTTCACCGACCTCGGAAGGATGACAGGCTGAGTCAACCCGACCTGGTGTTAATTCAGTGGCCAACGGGGCTCAAACTCAGGACCCTCAGATCCCAAGTAGGCCACCCTAACCACTGAGCCAACACCAGGCTTCGAGTTACTCATTCCTTTTGAGTCTTTAGACAAATTTTAAAACAGTTTTTGAAAGATTATCTCGATAAAATCCTCTTCACAGTGTGAAGAGGATTTTATAGTACAGTAAGTGAGTTGATTTGAAAAGGTTGCCGAAGCCAATCCATCAGCCAATGAAGCATTTTTACTCCTCCGGTACTTTCGCTAATTGAGGAGGAGGTGTGAGAGCACGAATTGCATCGAGAGATTTAAAAATATTGTAAGGTTAACAGTGCACAGTGATAGCTATGAAAAATTTGTGTAAAGTAGCAAGCTTATTATTAAACACACACAACAATTCCACACCCGATTTGAGTAAACAAGTTGCAATTCTAATGGTTGCACTTATTAAGCCTTACACCTGTTAATAATCCATACCTACTACCCTTTCAACAAGCTGCATTTTGACCTCCTTTCATCACCGGAAAATCAATTTTATCACTTTGCAAGTAACTCCACTCTGTGCACCATAGTTATTCACTCCTCTGTCATGTGGACTGCTGCAGCATCCCTGTCGGCCAACTTTGAGGAAATAATCAACTAGCCATCCATCTGAATTTTTTATTTTTTTTTAAATATATGAAAGATTTATACAGTCACTTTGTCCTTACATAATGATCAACTGGCTAATTCCCAAATTTTATTCTATGCTCAACCTTTGGGACAGTTGCAGTACTCTTGAGCTCCTGGACCTCACCATCAGCTATACTCTGTCTTGGGAAAACCGTATCTCCAAACTGGCACCCAAAACCAGATATCACCTCAAAAATCTCCACAGGGAAAAGTCCTTCCTCTGCCAGCTTCAGCTTTTTGTGTCCGTTAACACAGATAGTCCATCGGCCAGGACCATAAATTTCACTTATTGGTACCATCTCGTGGGCAAAGCCTCACTAATATTTTTAAATTAGTCTATGGCATATATTTTGGTATGATAACCATTGCTGAGAGGTAGCTCAGTCGTGGTAATCAGCTGTTTAATGTATCAACCCCAAGGAGACATTTCATTCTCAGAATGTTTCCGTATTATCTCGGCAGCCTTTGCGCACAGTGCCTGGTCAAAGACACCTATGGTCTTGGACAGCTCTAAGCATTATGGCAAGTGAGTGATTCAGCATTTTGTCGACAGTCGACATTTGTGTTGCAGGAGCATTGATGGTGGGTAGTGACGTGGATTTGTTTTCCTTCCTCAACTCCGCGTCGTGATCGAAAGGATTCTTTAGGTTGTTGAAGGGATTTTGTCCTCCTCGAGGGTTCAACGTCTAGCGACTCGGTGTTGCATGTATCGTGAGAATTAAACCACAGAAGTCCAGTAAATAATGTCCACAATGAGTTCTTTCTTTTGTACAATTTATTTTTCTTTGCTGTCTATCCTTTTTCCTTCCCCCCTCTCCTCTTCCTTCATATATATACCATTTCAGTAGAGAGGGCTTTGATCGCAAAGAACAGAATGTACAGCTTATCAGCCCGGTTACCTTGTACTTGCAAAAGAACCAAACAATGTCCAAAGTGTCAAAGAAAGACAAGATTATAAGTAGGTGGTAGGCCTTAACAATTAAATAATAGAACATAGAGAGTAAAAAAACAAACACTTTGACCTACTCAGACTGAGGCAAGGTTTCTTGTCTAAAGAGTAATAATTTCCCACACCTCCCCTTGTTGCCCAAAAAGGCAACACAATTAGGTTTTAACGATTTTTTTTTCCCCACTTGGAAATACATTTTCTCTTGCGTTCGAGTGTGCCCATTTTCTTGGTAGTCACATCCCCCTTTTCAACATCGTAGAGCTCAGTCCCTAAGCTTTCCTGTCCCGCAAGCCAGGTGGCTTCATGTGGTTGTACAGCTTTGGACCTGGTCAAGGTTCCGGTAGGCCCCTAGGCCGATAGAAGATAAGGCTACCCGTTGGGCTGCACAGCTGTTTTCACAAACCTATTTCGGGAACAGAGCAGATGGGCAAAAGTGGAATGACAATTCCCGTGAATATTGAACACATCATTGCGCTACTTATGGATTTCCAAGTTCAGGTTCTATCTCATAAGAGTCGTAGGACTCAGTTTCAAACCTGGGTATGAGGGTGGTGCTTGGCCACCATCACTTTTTAGCAGTATTCCTCTTTAGACAAGAAACAATCAATGCGGCATTGTAATTGTTGCACATCTACAAGCACACTGCAATGATGATCCACAATAACCCAACGGAAATCCAATGCAATAGGGTAGTTCCCCAGCCACCAAAATTCCCTTCAACCAGGAATAAAGCCCATCTTTCGTAAATAATTGTGATACTTGGCTCCTTCTTGCTTAATCTTGTCAGCAATGTTTGTGATTTTCTCCGAGTTATCAGGGATATAAGTACAACACTCAGAGTTAATTACAGCACACGTTCTCCTTGAGCCGCGAGGATGAGGTCGAGCGCAACTCGGTTTTGCATTGAAACTGCACGCAGGGCGACTACCTCCGAGTTGATATCAAACATGCCTAGAGCAGTTTTTTTGCCAATAATTCAAGCGAAGCAGCTAACTCTGCAATCCCGCAGACGTTGTCCTCACCCGTAGTGAGGAATTAGAATCATGAAGAACAATTCAGTTGACGTGAAACTCCGTTTTCCCCGGTTCAAATGCTCAAAAGGTGACTTAGACAGCAGGCGCATATGCGGCAAAATGAATGACAAGAAACAAGATCCACTCCAATTAACTGGAAGCCATGGGTATGCTCGATTCCACACACGAAATAAGTATTATTTAAAGCGACTTGTGGTCCCATCGTGTGATTTTCATAAACATAATTACTGCATTCAGAGTTTCCTAACCTTCTTTCTCCCATGCCTCTTGTACCAAGCATAGCTCGGGTTTTTCTGTCGCTCGTCACCATGAAATGTGGAGGCATTTTACTTAAATTAAAATTTGGCCAAAACCAGTTACTGAAATTTCGTTGGCGGAGGCAATTTCCATTTCCATTAGTAACGATGTGGTTGTCAAGGTTATTATCTGTTTATCCCAGTTCTTTCCTTTGCCAGTATCCACACCACTCACTTAGATTGAATGGTATTGCAACAAAGGTATTCCAGTAACTGCTGAATGAGGTATCTTAGTACAACCCAGCAATGGTTTTATTAAAAGCCTTCGCGTGTTTACGAGAAAGAGCCAGATAAGTGTTTATTCCAGTGGTGAACTACTCTGCTCGTTAAGCTTTGGTCTCTGAATGCCCTCGGCTTAGCTTGGTGGGTAGTCTGATAGGCCCATTTCCAAAGAACATGCAAATAACGTTGATCACAGACAGTACTTATCGGCTTAACAGCCAAGTGCACATTGTACCACCTGCATTTAGTAGTACAAATAATCCTGCAATGGAAAGAACATTAAAGTTATCAGGAAGCAGTGTTCTCCTCGGGTTCTTTTGGCCGTGTGCCATTTGCAGTGTGTGGCATGGATCCATGTTGCTTCTTCTTTACACTTCACAGCTGTATGGGTAGTTAGCGTATTTGAAACGGCCCACACCAACGTGCTTGAAGAGAGTTCTTCCTTTTGTAAATCTTCACATAAACAAAGTCTCCGGGTTTGAAGTTGTGATGATCAAGCGTGGCTGGTTCTGGCAGAGCTTGTCTCACCTGTGCATAAAAAGTTTTTATAGCGTGATTCAGAGAGACACAGAACGTAAGCAACGTGTCGTCCATTTGCTGCACATTCATGTCTTTTATAGTCAAAGGAGGTGAGTTCGGTAATCTCATTGGTCTTCCATCAGAATTCTATGCGGAGATAAGCCAGTGTTTCGATTTGCGGTAGATTCATCGTCATGAGAGCAATTGGCAGAGCTTTGGCCATTTCAATCCAGTTTGTTCACAAATCTTGCCAGTTTATTTTTTAGAAATCCATTCTGCTCTCTCTTGCCCCGCAGATTGAGGACGATACGGGCAGTCGAAATGTTGCTTGATTTGCAATACGCGACACAATTCTTTCACCATTCGGCTTGAAATGATACCTTTGGTCACTGGAGATCCTACAAGGTATTCCAAACCTACAGATGAAATCTTTCATCAACAGTTTAACCACAGTAATGGCATCTGCTTTCCGACAGGGTAAGCCTCAACCACTTGGTGACAATCGACGATGACTAACGCAAATTCAAAACCGCAGCATTTGGTAACTGGACAAATCCATCTGGATATGAAAAAAGGTCCAAATGGAATGGATGACCCCTGGGGCCATCTCCACCCCCTTGCTGGGTTATGTTTTGGCAAATATGACATGTCTTACAATACTGTTCTGCAATTGGACTAAACCCCGGGCAAACCACTGTCCAAATTGAAGCACTCATGCCCCTTTGCTAGTATGCCCGGCCCCATGGCCAATCGGGCGAGCCAAGGTATAGGGCTCTTGGTGCCACCACACGACCATCAGATGATCTCCATAATTTGGATTCATTTTCAAATTCACACCCAGCCAATATCCACAAATCTCGTTCTTTAGCACTAACAGCTGTCTGCAAAGTGTTTATATCGTCAATAGTCGGCGTTGCCTCTTGTCTCAATACACATTGTGATATTAAAAGAGCTCTGGTGTGGGCAGCAGATTTGCAGCTGCATCTGCCCTGGCATTTCCCGTGAGACGTCATCAGATTCCCGGTGTGGGCGTCACATTTAACACTGCAATTTGGTGAGGCAGAAGTATTGCTTCCAGCAGATTCGCAATCCATGCTCCATTCCTCACCCGCGAACCTGATGATGTATAAACCCCTTTCACGCAGAGTGCTCCGAATTCGTGTACAGCACACAAGGCATAGCCGGAGTCAGTGTAGATTGTCACTATTTGGCCTTTGGCTAAATGGCATGCACGAGTGAGGGCGAACAGTTCTGCCTGCTGTGCGGAGCAGCCCTCGCCAATCTCCCGCTTTCGATTACTTCGTGATCAGAGCAACGGCATAGCCTGTTAATAGATATCCATCAGGTGCACGTGATGATGAGCCGTCGACATATAGAACCAATTCAGAATTTTGGATTGGTGTGTTCTCAAGTCAGGACGGGGTAGACACTGTGGGCGATTATCTCTGCACAATTGTGAGGATCACCATCTTGTACTCCTGGCAGCAAACTAGCAGGGTTCAGCGGTGCGCATCTTCTAATCGTAATGTTTGTGGGTGCTGTGAGTGAGAGTTCGTATGTCGTTGCTCTTGAAGCCGACAAATGCTGTGTTTTCGTTTTTAACAGTACAGCTGTCACTGCATGCGGTCCCAGGAGAATTAAAGTGTTTCCCGCGACGAGCGCTTCTGTCGCCTGCACCGCGAGCGAAGCGGCTGCTACCGCCTTGAGACAAGGGGGAATCCTTGCGCTACCGGATCCAATTTAGTACTGTAATATGCAACAGGCCGTAATTTATTTCCGTGCTTCTGTGTCAGCACAGATTGTGCAAACCCCTGTCTCTCACATGCGTACAAATGGAAAGGTTTTTCATAGTTTGGTAAACCCAGAGCGGGAGCCGAAGAAGAGCTTGTTTAATGTTACAAAAGCCTTGTCTGCATTTTGTGTCCACGCAAGTGGACTGGGCGCGTTCGCCGAACCAATGTCCACCAGGGGGCGCACTAAGGCCGCATAATCTGGTATCACTGTCTGCATAGCCGGTCATTCCGAGGAAAGACCTATCTGTTTAGCAGTAGTGCTGGGGCAGGTTCAATATTGCAGCTATACGTTCAGGGAGATGCGTCTTGTATCTCCCTTCAGATATGCCCCAAATATTCACTTCTTCTTGGCAAAACTGCAATTTAGCTCTCGATGCTTTGTGTCCTTTTCTGGCTAAAGCCCTCAACAGTGTCAATGTATCTCGTTCGCATGCGTCTTTCGACGCTGAACAGATCAGTAGGTCGTCAACATATTGAATCAGTGTGGATCCACAAGGGAAAACTACGTCATCCAAGTCGTCTTTGAGAGCCCTCGAGAATAATGTTGGACTTTCACAATACCCTGGGGCAATACGGTCCAAGTGTACTGCCTTCCTGGTAGGTGAATGCAAACAGAACTGTACTTCTTGGGCTATCGGTATACTGAAAAAGCTGACAAAAGATCCACAACACTAAAATAGTAGTAGTGCTTGGGATGCTTGATAGAATGGTCGTTGGATTTGCAATTACAGGAAAAGCTGGAATTACCGCATCATTCACTGCCTCAAATCCTGTACGAATCTCCACGTTGACTTCCCGGGTTTTCTCACAGGTAGGATCGGTGTATAACTGACTAACGGTGGGAATGATTATCCCTTGTCTCAATAGCGCTTCCACTACGGGAGCAATTCCTACTTCTGCTTCAGGAGACAAAGGGTATTGCGGTTTTCGAGCAGTTTCTTTTCTGGATCTATCGTGATCTTCACTGGATTTATGCTTTTAATTTGGCCGACGTCGTTGGGATGTGTCGCCCACAGACAAGTCGGGACTTGTTCGAGTAATTCAGGTAATTTTTCTGACCCATTTAATTCGAGAGATCGACCATCTCGACACAGCTTTTGCCATCCCTCGACATTCTGACCAACAGTACCCTGTTCCCCGACTTCCAAAGTCCGTTTACTTGGCTCGATTCCATCAAAGCCACTTGTGATGCTTTCTTCAAAGAGGTTACCATGTGACCAATGTCCGTTTCTTGGTAACCTTCTGCAATCGCTAAAGTAACATGCGGTGTAACACTGGACGGCTGGTTCACAATTTTAATTGTTCCTGCGTGAGATGCACCTCCAGGCCAATCCCTTGCTTTCCAATCCAAATTGTTCCCAACACTAGGTCAAAGGTCTGGTGTAATTTCGAGAGTGTTTCACTCGCATAGACGTTATCTTTCCTTTGATGTTGCAATCTGAAATGCAGTGTAGTCGAGTCTGTAAGTACCGTCTGTCCATGCCGTGTTTACTCACCCAATCGAGCACTCGGGTACGTTTCTCTCCAAATGTGACAAATATTCCTGCAAATAGTTAAATGCTTCACAATAAATCACAGTCCATTGATATAAGATTTTCTGTATTTCCCTGTAATAATTCATCATAGTTATGTGCGATTCATGAGGTATTTCTAAATACTCCCCTCAGGGTACACTTAACTGTAGAATTCAGCTTGCATAACAGATCTCTCCCAACAGATTTATTGGTGTATCAGTTGCCATCAAAAATGCATGGTTTGCAGACAATGGTCCAATTTCCACCCGAAGCTGCTCTGTCAGTGGAATCGTACAGGCAACTCCTGACAATTCCACGACCTTCACTCGTTCTCGCGATAACGGGGCGTCTGGGAAATCACTCCTTCTGAGCGCAGATTTGGTTGCTCTGTGTCGACTAAGAAAGGAATCTCTCGGCCTTCAATTTTCAAAGTCAATTTCGGTTCGTCACATGGTTTCAAAGTCAAGAAGGGTAACTCAGACGAAGTCGCTTCTTTTCTTTGTCATAAAACGAATGGGTTTTGGTTTGAAATGAACTTGAGATGGAGGAGGTAGAAATGAGGGTGGGGAGGAGGGAACGAGGCTGGGGAGGAGGCGGAGGGAATTCAGTTTGTGGTGTAGGGTTGAAATGAATCAGCTTGCTCAAACTGTGTTCCCCATCTTTCCTGTTGTCTATAATATGATTTTCATTCACTGGAGGCGTGGAGTATCTGCGATTTTCATCTCTGTATTGTGCCGCTGGTCTCTGTTCTACCGGTTCATACGTACTATAAGTTCGACTGTTTCTACGATTTCGGCATTCTTTAGCCCAGTGGTCCTTGTTTTCCGCATGTATAACAGACATCTCTGCGCTGGTCTCTGTTGTGGTCTCTGACGGTAATAGTTTGGCCCTCGGTTTTGTGCATTATATCTCGCATTCCTTCCCCGGGGCATTCACCTTGACCTTGAACCTGGGATAGCATTAATGTTGATTCGTTTTCCTCGTCAGAACGATGTTTCAACAATGAATTACAATGCGTTACATATTCCATCAAGTCTTTCACTTCCTTTAATTCCCAACCGATACATACTCGCTTGATTTCATTTGCAATTGGGCCGTCAAACCATTAAGGTATACATTAGCAAATGGTACTCCCTCTTCTTTCAGTCCAGAGTGACATTGGTATACACCCGAAAACGCTCTAAGAACTCCAATGGGTCCTCGCCAGCGCTTGCCTGCACATCTGTATTTTTGCCCAGTCGGTCTTAAGTGTTACCACCTCTGTGACAGCATCAATGAGGGTGTTGATATGTTCTTTGAGCTCCTCCCTGTCTCCAGGAGCTTCATCTGGCCATGCAGCTACCTGTTTCAATTGTCGGAGTAACCCCTCTGGTACCACTAATTTTAATAATATTCCATGTCCATATATGTTGCTGATGGCATGCGACAACCACCCGGAGCTCTGTCTGGAATTTTTTGGGTTCTCTCGTATCTTCGGCATTTCATTTACAATGGCTCTTAATTCAGAGCCCCACGGACGATATATCGCTTGCACTCCCTTGCACCCGGGTAATCTCGCAATGGAAATGCGCCAATGAGTGCCTCATCATCTCCGTCCTTCGCGGTCTCCGACGTTATTATTTCTTTGATCGAGTCTGCATTCCACCCTTGTCAGCACGAGGAACTTTCTCTCTGCTTTGTGTTTTGTTTCCTTTTTAATTGCTCTCTTAGCTCCCCGTTGAGCCTCTCCTTGCCTGTGGCATCATCTTCCTCTGTCTCTCCGCTTCTTCGTCCTCGAGTGGTTGTGCTATCGGAACTGTGCCCTCTGGCCATGTATCTGAGTCTTCTTCTTCATTCACTCAAATCTGACAGCCACTGCTCGCTGTCTCTTTGGTTTTATTTTCATCACCCCCGGCATTTGCTTCGTTAATTGGTCTAGCTGACCCTTAAGGTTGAACACCGTGCTTTTCGACTCTGTCACGACATTCCTTCATCCATTTATTAACGCTCGCATTTCAAATACCAAACACAAACACTAACAAGACATATCAACATAAGCACCCACAAATACCCATACCAAGACCGACCAACACCACTAAACAAACCACCACACCAAAAAACCCACAAACAAAAAACAAAGACAATAAACCACAAGAAACACAACCCAAAACAAATACACGACAAACAAACAACAACCAAAGCAACCAATTCAAATACACAGAAACAATCTGACCTCAACAAAAAAACGCACAACACACATTCACTAACATCAAAAACAATTATCATAGGTAAAGAAAACAACAACAAGTACGTGCTTCTGGGAACCTTTTTGTCACTATATTTTTAAACTTCCAGAACTTTTCCTAAATTGTCTAAACATTCGATCGAACGTACCATTCTCAGGGAAGGTAATCGACTATTTTTGGTCCAATTGCACCATTCCCCATGTCTCTCAAGCTTCAGCCCATACTTCTCAAACATAATTCTTGCACATGTACCTCTCCGTGGCTTTCGAATACAATTTGCCTCGGTATACAAAATTTCATTTTTTTTAGAATTCCTATTTCCCATCTCTAAAATCACACAGATCACAACCGCTAAAATTCACTCTGAATCACAGAATAAAATAAATCACACCCTCGGAGAACCCTCCCTGCTTACCTTTGTTCAAGCACTTGTCGTTCCTCCAGGCACTGCCTCCAGCAGATTAAGCACCTCCGGTCACGAGCGCCGCACCAACGTCGGTTCGAATCCGAGTCCGGCACCAAACTGACGTGGATTTGTTTTCCTTCCTCAACTCCGCGTCGTGATCGAAAGGATTCTTTAGGTTGTTGAGGATCTTGTCCTCCTCGAGGGTTCAACGTCTAGCCGACTCGGTGTTGCATGTATCGTGAATTAAACACAGAAGTCCAGTAAATCAATGTCCACAATGAGTTCTTTCTTTTGTACAATTTATTTTTCTTTTGCTGTCTACCTTTTCCTTCCCCCCTCTCTCTCCTTCCTTCATAATATACCATTTCAGTAGAGAGGCTTTTGATCGCAAAGAACAGAATGTACAGCTTATCAGCCCGGTTACCTTTACTTGCAAAGAACCAAACATGTCAAAGTGTCAAAGAAAGACAAGATTATAAGTAGGTGGTAGGCCTTAACAATAAATAATAGAACAGTAGAGAGTAAAAAAACAAACACTTTGACCTACTCAGACTGAGGCAAAGGTTTCTTGTCTAAAGAGTAATAATTTCCCCAACAGTAGATAGCCAATGTTGGCTTGATCAAGGATTGTGACTTCCCCTCGAGGCTGGTTATTGAAGCAGTCCAGCTACTGATTGCTTGGTCTTCTTCCGCTGATATGCGGGCCACAACCCAGATGAGGTTCTTCCATCTCGCAGGCAGGGCAATGGCAGAGTCACCGTCTACGGCTTCAGTTTGGAGTGGCCTCTCTCTTTGCCCAACGTTGTATGTGGGCAGCATCAGTGATGAAGTACTGATGCTTCTCTTCTTTGTCTTATCAATAGGAGGTAAGGTTTTAGCTGGCTGCATGTCAACTGCCTTGGTTTGGATAGCAATTCCGTTGATTCTGTGGGATGTCCCCTCACCACTGCTGGTCTCCTCAAGTCAGTCAATGTTGTCCCAGGCTAGGGTCGTGAAAACTCCAGGATAAGTGTTTTCTGGAAAGGCAACATCATCTTTTGACACAGAGCTTCTGCAGAAACAGGGCTGTGTCAATCTCTTCCATCTATGAGTAGGATGGTGGGAGTAGGATACACTGTGACCAAGTCGGTTGAGGGTGCATATGAGCTCTACATTCCCAGTCAGAGACCTGACTGCAAATGGCAGAATGATGTGCTTGGGTGGCTTTTTCTTGCTATGAGTGATAGCATATATCATGTCATGACCAAATGAGCTTACAAGCCGTTGAATTATTTGGGATGCATGGTCGTTGTCCTTGATACCTGTCAGCAAATATCATCATAGAAAGAGGTTGTCAGACTCTGGGATGATGGGTCCACTCTCCTCTGCTTCCACTACCAGTTGTGGTCAGGCCTGTGGGAAATCATGCTTTCTGTCATCTGCTCTCATCTGAAGAGCTGCCTTTGCTATAACATCATCTGCAGTGAGAAATTTCAGGATCTGCAGCTCCGCTTTCAGCATTTGGTCGGCCTTGGCAAGTTCAGGTATTGACAAGTTGTCAGGACAGAGAAGAAGTTTCCCTTTCTCATTGGCGAAGATGTCTAGGGCTTCACCAAACTCACTTTATCGCCTTCGGCAGAGATTCTTCTTGAAGGAGTCCTTCACCTGTTCAATGACGAGAGATTTCATTGATGTAACTAGTTTAAATGTGAGATCAGCCATCGCTATCACCTTGGGGTTGGTGAAAAGCTTATTCCTGATAAACAGGAACACCTCATTGTATGAGTGACTTCGAGCCGTTTCATACCGAGCTTCATCATTGTGGTCTTCATCATGTGTCGCACTGCTGGCAGCCTTTTCCTCCCTTTTGTGAGATCTGGAGCACAACCTATGATAATGCCCTTCTGCTGCTATGAGGTCTTTGCTGACAATGATAAGCAATCTAATATCCATTTTCTTCACAGCTATATTTCTGATGCTGGCATCTCCTCGCAGCTCCTGGCAGTGAACAAGGGATTTCCTTGTTTTCTGTCTGTGAAGAAACTTGTTGGCTTTCTGACAAAAGATGCATTCTGCCTCATGAACTCTAGATGCCGAGCTTGATCCTTGTCTGGATGATTTCCTTGAACTGGCATTATTTTCAGACTCGGCATCGCTCGAGACCGATGATTCTGTTTTGTGCAGTCTTTTCCTGTTTTGTGCTGATAGCATTAAGAAGTCTCTTCATCGTGAAGATATTGTGGCGATTTCGATGATTGTAAACTGATGGGATTTCTCCATCAGTTAAGTCTTTCACCAGGTCCAACATTGGAGCATATTTTGTTATTCAGGCTAAATTCAGCAAATGTGTTCCACGAGTCTAAATTTTGAGGAGACACTGGCTTTGAGTCTGCTTCCTGGTCACAGCAATGAGACCACCCTACTGGAAATGAGGGGCACTGCATCAGCGGCACAGCAATGATGCAAGCAGCAGCCACAGGCTGCATATAAAATAATAAAAATTGTACAGATTTGAACATGAAACAAACAGGTAATCGTCCTGTAAAGCTATTGCCTGCTCTGCCTCCCCAATTGTTGGCAAGCTAATATAATTGATCAGCACAGATCTATCTTCTCCAACTCGTGTCCTTGTCCTAATGTCCTCGTCCTTCATTCAGCAAATGCAAGCTGGTGTCCAGTCTTTGCATTTACTTCCGCCTTTTCGCTGACCTTCCTCCAGCCATGCTGTTTCACATTCATTTCTCCTGAGCCCTGCTGGGCCGCATACATTTCTCCATTTACAAATTCCTCATCCGTCAACGTTCTCTTAGTTTGGGTTCCTACTTCTTGTCCACATTTGACTGATTCTTTGGACTGTTTTCTCATTCTCGTTTCGATGACAGACAGTTGAAATCAGGCTAATACACCAGAGCACAGTCCAGTAACACGACGTTGATTTGATTTTGTGAGTAGCTATCATTATTCAAGCAACAGGACAAAACAGCACGAGAAAAAGAAACCCCGATAGAACGCCGAGGCAATTCCCCGTAGTTTTTTTGATGAATGTGGCAATAACTCCCATAACAAAATGACCAAATGACAAGCATGCATAACTAGAGGAGTACTAGATTTGTCAGAGCTTAGTGTTGGCATGTGTCTGCAGATATTTCGAATCATCGGTTTTAGCAACTGAAAGTTTACCAAGGCATGCTAATCGCCATGAGAAAAGATGACGTTTCGGGTATTAGCTCTTCATCAGGGCAAGAGCTTATTTTGGTCGAAGCAAGAGCCTCTGTCATGGCGCAAAAGCCTTATTGAAGCCTTTTATTTGGTGGAACTAATGGCAAGGCTACAGCGATGCTGTCAACATCACCAGTCATCTCAGTGATCGCGATTGGTTTGTTCATCTTTTATTTTCTTTTAGAGGGATGTAGGCAGTGCTGCCTTTTCATAGGTAGTGTGTTAGTGACCAGCTGAAGTTGCCCTAAGGTCAAAAGCTAACCACCAAGTATGGACTGGTGTCACATGTGGACCTGCAGACCAGGTGTAGAGTGGGCGTTACCCACTCAGTGAAGGTCATTCATGATCCAGCTGGTTTTTACCGATATTCCTATCGTGAACATAGTAATCCTCATTAGATTAGCTTCGTTTCCAGAATCTCAGAGTCCAATTCTCAGAGTCTGTTACCTTCAGCTGGATTGGAACCCACAACTTCAAAGATACCATTAACCAATCACAAAGGCCTCTATGATAGTCATTCTTACATCGTCCTAAGGTGCTAGTTCTGCTTAAAAGAAAAAAACGATTTCTGCATTGAGAGCAGTCTTCAAGTTTGCAGCAAATGATGCATGATACGTACTAATCCTCATGAGCATCCAAGAACCGATGCTTCATTGCAGAGACATTCCATAAATTGTTGTATCACAACATTAAGTACTAAAAACGTTTACAAAACGGAAATTGACCCACAAACCGAGTGTGACGTCACGTCAGAGATGCGAGTGGTACGCAGTATGCAATGACGGGAATCGATCAGTCCATCCCATACGGTAAAATAATTTCCCGAAAGAAGTCATAAAGATTATTTACGGGTGCATGATTTCGCTCGTCGCAAATGTGCAGCACACAGAAAGCTCGTGTTTCCGGTTTGCTGGGTTTTGTGGCTAAATTGGGGGTTCAGGATTATTTTTAGATGGTAAGACGACAATGCAGGTATGTACTTTTAGTTCGATGTCCCACGTGTTGTCCATTTTCACCTGCATTCAGAAAGTCTTCAAGTACGAGTGTGCTCTTCTCTGAGCTGTCCAGTCCTAGATTTCTTTCCTGATGCTTCCTGGAGCACGCTATCCTTCATATGCAGACATGAAGCTGGTTGTCCCTGCTGGACTTAGAATAGAGTTATAATGTAGAAGACAAGTTAGTTGAGAGATTAAGTTAATGAGTTATGCATAAAGCAGACACAAGGTGGGCCAAAATGACCTCCTGCATCAAAGTTTTGTCATGGTCTGGGAGCAAAGACCCGGCCAGATGGCGATCGCTCAATGTCCCCGACAGGTAAAGTTTGCTTTGCATTATGGTATATTGGACCGTCTGGAATAGTGCCACATCGTGTGTGGTTTCAAATTGTGGTGTCATTTTCTAGCTCCAGGCTGTTTTGTAAGCCAGGTACATGGTGCGACAGCTGCAAAAACTAGGAGGTAGATGTAACAAACACAAATCCGTTGCTAGATCAATTTTCCAACACTGAGGCACCAATTAATTCCTTTTCCAATACTCCATTAGAATATCTACAATGTTGGGTCATTTCCTGTAACATGACCTCACGAGAGCTCAAAAAGGTCCACGATATGCCTTGTTTTCAGACAATTCCATTGGTTGACCTCTTACATGGAGACACGTGGTGTTATATTAACTTTCTTTTGTTTTACAGTTAACATTTAACAGCTCGCTGAAAAAGAATATTGCTTCTGGAAATCTAGAAATATTATATCAACTGCACTCCTTTCAACCACCAAATCAGTTACTCCTTCGTAGAAGTCCAAATCCCACTGTTCCTTCCTGGTCGGCGAGTTGGCGGTACAACATCTCATGTGGCCCCCATTTCTACCCGGATCTTTATTACCCTCATTAATCCTACCTTACCCAACATTCTTACTTGTAGATTTCCTCCCCTCTTGTCACCTCACACCCTTATTGGTTATGCCCACCTGTTAATTGCCCCACTGCCAGTAGGTTGCCTTTTGCTCTGTCTCCTCATTCTTCCACGAGTCTAGATTTTGCAAAGAAAAAATTGCTAAACACCCTTCAGTAAACCCCAGCTTTGACGATATTTATGTTTTCATCACTGTCTGTCTGTTTGGCTGTGAACAGGATAGCTGAAAACGTTGTGGACGGATTCAGATGAAATTTGGTCGACAGGTTGGATGTGCGATAAGGATGAAGTGATTAGATTTTGGTGAAGATACGGATCTGGATAGTAGAATTTTTATGCCTCTGCCAACGAAGTCACTGGAGGCATTATGTTTTTGGTTTGTCTGTCCGGCTGTCCGTCCATCCCTGCTGGGTTTTTGGTTGCGCGATAACGTAAGAACTGCTGAAGGGATCAAAGATGTATAATCATGTATAACGGTGCAAAGATGAACTGATTCGATTTTGGAGTCAACAGGTCAAAGGTCGGAGGTCATGTTAGGTAAAAATTCTGTTACCTTGCTAACTCGTGAACCAGTGATTGGATTTTGACCAAACCTGATACAAGTATGTTTAATGAGGCAAAGATGCATTGATTAGATTTTGGCATCAAGAGGTCAGAGGTCATGTCAGGTAAAAATGTGATACTTGAGACCAACTGAAGGGATTTAAATCAAACTTGGTACAAGTATTATATTGATGTAATAATGCGGGTGGAGGCATTATTGGGCGATGTCGTGACGTCAAAGAGTGCCGTTCTAGTTTTAAGTGATTCTTCATCATTGAGATAGGGCCCAAAACAATATGTAGCAGGATATCTCAAAAAGTTGTGGACGGATGCGGACGAAACTTGG
>CM068956.1:152239845-152258217 GCA_035128595.1 Eptatretus atami | reverse complement strand
TTGCGATGACATTGCGAAAAGGCAAAATACGTTGGCGCTAATTGAATAATTGGCCATTAAAACGAAATTGCGAATAATTGTAACTGCGATATGCGAACTTCCGGACAGTGAGGACTTAACTTCGTGTAGGCCATGCGCGGCTGGCCGACGAGGACGTCACGTGCCGTGCCGGTTACGATGGGGATCGGTGCCTTAGTTACCGTGGCGTAGGAGTGGCAATGGTCAATGGCAGCGAATGTCATGGCAAGCAAAGACAGGAGGTAAACTTGATTTTAATTTGGATTTTAATTAACTCTGTGTGTGTAAGTATCAGCAGTTGTTACTTCAATGAAAGCGATAATTAGTGGAATGCATGTGAACATTCCGTACGGGCACGCACCACTTCTGGATAGTGATGGCTTAATGTATTCTAATAATTTCTCGATTTCTTATGCGCATTTATAGATAAACACAATGCCCCAATCCAGTCGTCGTTTACGAGAGCGAAGGGACGGCCTGTGTGGTTGTTTCTGGCTCGCGGTTTGAAAGTTTTTTTTGGGGGGGGGGGGGTTTGCACGTACGGGCACGCACGTACGGCACGCGAGAGCGAAGGAACAGCCTGTGTGGTTGTTTCTGGCTCACGGTTTTAAAGTTTTTTTTGTTTTTTTGGTTTGCACGTACGGCCACGCACGTACGGGCACGCGAGAGCGAAGGAACGGCCTGTGTGGTGTTGTTTTCTGGCTCGTGGTTTGAAAGTTTTTTTTTTCCACGTACGGCCACGCACGTACGGGCACGTACTAGTCTATCTATAATTCCAGCAGTGTGTGTGTGTGTGTGTGTGTGTGTGTGTGTGTGTGTGTGTGTGTGACCGCTGTTTCTCGACAACCACTGGTCCGATCTAATTGAAACTTGCCAGGTATATTGCTGGGGACCTGAGTATGTGCCTTTTCAAGGTTTATTTAATCGGACAAGTGCTTCCCAAGTTATGGCCATTTATTTACCAACCAATGACAGGACACGTTGCTGCGTAGGCGTGGCCGATGCGCCATTTATTACCATCCCAGGACACATTGCTGCGTAGGCGTGGCCGTTGGGAAGAGATCCTCAGCCGCGTTCCCCATTACGGGTTACAACGTACGGACTTCCGGATAGTGATGACACTGTATTCTAATAATTTCTCGATTTCTTATGCACATTTATAGATAAACACAATGCCCCTATCCAGTCGTTGTTTACGCGAGCGAAGGAACGGACTATGTAGTTGTTTGTTTGAAAGTTTTTTTTTTTGGTTTTACTTTTTTTGGTTTATTTATTTATTTATTTTTGGTTTGCACGTACGGCCACGCACGTACGGCCACGCGGGAGCGAAGGAACGGCCTGTGTGGTTGTTGTTTCTGGCACAAGGTTTGAAAGTTTTTGGGTTTTTTTTGCACGTACGTACGGGCATGTACTAGTGTTTTAAAATAACGCTTCTTGCTATGAAACATCATATCTTCCAGTCTCTTTGAATATTTCGAATAAAATAATTCCAACCCTTCATTTTTCACTGGCTTTTCTACTAGTATAGAGTAAAACATATGAGTGAAAAGAGAGGTAGTGGGAATTGGTGTAATTATTAAGCGATTGTTTTAATCGCACATCCTCTGTCAATCATTTAGATCTTTTTATAAATTTTTTTCCAAAATTTCATTAATTGAAGGACATTCACCAAAATGGAAAATTTAACACACCTGAAAAGCCATCTCAACACTTCAGTTTGTTGATTCTATCCCGAAGCCCCACTTAAATGAGCATCATGGATGATTGCAGGCATTTTATGACTCCGTTTGGTAACCAAAGATGGAACAACTTTTAAAAAGTCAACAGAAAGCCATGCAGATTCCACACCATGCCGCAATGCCGAACCAGAAAGGGAAGCTTGGGGTTCATCGAAGTACCTTAGGGGTCAGGATGAGAGCTCCAGAAAAAAAGAAAACATTCTAACCGGACATTGGATTTCGAACACATCGAGCTTTATATTAGTGTTTGCCAAAGAAAATCTGATGGCAAGTATTGATAAATCAGAACAGTTATGCCAAGCACACACACCACACCACTGCGACGATCAAGTGTAGGGTTTGCTGGTACTCGAACCAAATTAAGGAAACGTAGGACCACAGCATGCACTCTGATTAACAAAAAATCTGGGTTGGTCATACCCTGAGGGGTGAGTTTGGGAGGTTCACCTACAACCTGTGAACAATGTACGCCTCTGATTGCCGAGCCTACAGACCGAGTGCGTGGGCTGAAGGGAGGTGATTCCCTGTATGACGTAAACAGACGTACCAACTTCCCATTGCCTTTAAAGGACACACGTCTCAAAGCGGAAACGGGCGCATTGTCATCACTCTCCGAGGGTTGAGGATGCACGGGTTGCCAGGGTGGGATGCGTTTCCATGGAAACGAGCAACGTTACTGCAGCGACGAAGCCACATCTCGAATCCTATGAACATTAAAAGCCTCATTACATGGCAATGGATGTAAAAAAGTTTAATTAAATCCACCGATACGAATTATACAAAATTATTACAATAAGACATTTACTTCTGTCCTCTGCTCAACATTCGTTTGGACTCCATTCCTTAAACCATGCTCCTCACTAAGCAATTGTTGTTGGGCATCTGGTAATATATATATATGTGTGTTTAATGGATCTCAGACGGTATTTAATCCTACAGTAATCTGATAAACCATACAAACCATCTTTTTCACCTTTTCTTGCTCTATGTTCCTCCTTTTAAGAATTTATGGGGAATCGTGCGTCCACAAATCGCTATTGAATGGGAAGTTTATTTGGATGAAGAAGAGTTGTTGGTCGTGGGAAACAGGGAGGGAATGATGGATGCGGTGGAACAGTTTAGTTTAAAAAGCTAATTCAAAAGTTGTGGAAATAAAGTCGCTTGGACGTATCAGCTGATTGTTTGGAGAAACCTTTATATGGAGGAAGAATGTTTGGAATGATTAATAACAATTGAAGGCACTTTGGTCATTAGGCTTGCACAGCACTCAAACGAGTAAAACAACTGGTTGGGTTTTCATTAACACCCCCATTGTACGTTTCTGTGTCACTTCTCGATTGTCTTGTATTTAACCTGATCCTCTTGCCATTTGCAAAACAAAACGTTGTGGATACATTTATTATTATTTTTTTTAAATGAAAAATTGGAACACGGAAAGAGGCTAATTGATTTATTATATGACACGTGTATTTGTTATGCCTGCGTCATATTCCTCTATCAATGTTACGTCACAACAATAGCCTCACATTGCAGCCTAGATTAACTCGCCCCGAACCCACCCCTGCTCCTCATCCACCACGTTTTCCCTCCTTTTCAGACACAAAAATCAGAAGATAAATCAACACGTTTACTGGAACGAGGAAATAAAATCTGACTGCACTTAAGACTTAACGACAGATCGACATGATGGACAGGAAGAAACATCACAACTGTGTGTGTGTGTGTGTTTGTGTGTGTGTGTGCGTGTGTGTGTGTAGGTATACGTACGTATCTAGAGGGTAGAAGTAAACTGGTATCGAGGTATGTATGTATCTAGGTGTATATTTTGTTGCGTCCTGATCCGTTCGGTGTTCTAACTTTTCCATGAGCCTTGTCTTTGTAGGCAAAAAAATTAAAAATGAATATATGTACTTCCGTTTATATGTATGAATCTTGGTGTGTTTGTATGTAACTACGTTTCTATGTATGTATCTATGGCTGCGAGGGTAGGTGGATAGCTGAGAAGAATGCACACTTCCCTTTAGGCTGTCTAGCCTGGGTTTGATTCCTGACCCAGATATAAACTGTCATCCTGGTGTTTCACTTGCTGGCCGAGGCATCAATGTGTGTGCTGTCCCTCGGATGGAGCTGACTGATGACATGCAATCAATCATTCCAACACATGCTGATGCCATCAGTTAGGTATTCAACATCATCCCTCTCTCTACTATTTAATTATTCCTTCTGACACATTAAACTTTGTATACATTTTATTGAGGTTGTGTGTATGTGTGTGTGTGTGTGTGTGTGTGTGTGTGTGTGTGTGTGTGTGTGTGTTTGTGTGTGTGTGTGTGTGTGTGTGTGTGTATTATGATACACAGGTTGTTTCAAAGGTCCTATTTCAATGCTTTCTTTTGAAAAAGGCATACAAGATTCAAAATTAACAATCACCCATCGTAAAGTGGAGACTTGGGAGATTTTCTGGCACTTTGATTTTCAATGATAGCACGGCATGAATGACGTATTCAATGTAACCTCTACGGCATGCCAGGCAAGGGTTCACTCCGACAGCAAAGTTCTGAGCTGGATCCAACACGCTCTTTAATAAGCTCTGTTAACCTGCTGGATGTTATGAGGGTTGTTGGATGTTAATGTTATGTAAACATTGTCCTCCACATCGCCCCATAGAAATAAGTCCAGCGGGTTGAGGTCTGGGGAATGGGGAGACAAGATGTGTTCTGTCTTAAAGGAGATATCCTGTCCTGTTTCAGATCCTGTCGCCGAACTTCTCTACCTTGTCAGTGTCTGTGTGAGAGTGTTTGTTCTGCAGTTTGTAAGGATAAAATTTCATGTGCTACCACAGGATCTGAAAGATGGTCGTGTGCAAAGACCAAATTCTTGTGAGCGCCGGTGAGAGGATCTTCTTGGACTTTGAGTGACAGATTATCTCACTGCCTCAATGTTCTCTTCTGAATGCCCAGTCTTCTTTCTTCCTGATTTCTTGAGATTGTGAACAGTGCCTTCTTTCTGGAACTTCTTGACATTGTGAAGAATACAGTTCTTGCTGTGATTCGCTCACTTTGAAATGTTTGCGAGCGGCTGAATCTTGATCACAGACTTCTTATCAAGGTACCATTGCACCATTTCACTTCGTTGTTGTGCTGTGTGAGACATATTTACTCCGGACAAATGAAACTTGGTGGAGACAGTTTCCCAACTTCCTAGAACATAAGCTGAAAAATAAATAATCATTAAAATCAGTAATGTTCAATAGAAACACAATCCAAAGAGTACCAAGACCTTTGACACACCCGCTATATCTATATCTACATCCATATCTGATCGTACCGATATAAATGCAAGTTCTGCGATTGTATCTGAATGGTGTAAATGTCGTAACCACAGCACATATAATTCTGAATGATGCCTCATTTTCTGAATGATGTCACATTCCATGTGGAAGTTTACAAATATCGATATTCACGCAATTTCGAGTTATGTGCATTTTTGTTGCACATGGGTGGTGTATAGGCTCAGAGTTGCTGGTTAGCACACTTACCGGAAGTAAGAAATAATATAACCACAAACTATTCGGTCAATAATTTCCTTTTCGTCGATTTACTTCACCAAGAAACCGAAGCAGTATTAACAGTTTGTGACTATTATGCTGTCAAACGACATTCCTTGCAAACTTGTGTGTGTGTGTGTGTGTGTGTGTGTGTATATATATATAATCAGAATTAGTAGTGTTTATTTTTCATTCATTCGTTTAGCTTTTTTTGTTTTATTTTGCGGGGTGAGGAATGAACAAACACCGACAGCACATTCACCTTTTGGTGTGACTGTCTCACAATCATCACAATCACTACTCGGATATACACTCACCCATCCAGAACTAAACTATCGACCACCTGCTCATGACAGTGTACCCCTCTCAGAGCCTCTGCTAGGCACCCATGGCCGCAGTGGGCTCTCCACAAAGAGGGGCCACCAACATCAGATTGCAATTTTTTCAAAGCATCTTGAAAGTCCAGTGGTGCAAAAATGACGTTTCCGATCACGACTCGTCACTTCACCGACGGGTTTAAGTGAAAGACAGCATGTTGCACTTCATCTACATCCTCATTGAGATTCACAGATAGATATGCAATATGTTTGTGAAATGAAACACGGAAAAAAGAATCTTTAATAACACATAGTTCTTGCGCTGTTGTCATAGATGTGGTTGTTGGTGTTGTTGTTTGTGTGCTCTTTCTGTGTACCATTATGTACTCGTATAAAAGCCCATCAAAAATGACAGGTTGGAATTATTTTATTCCAAATATTCAAGAAGACTGGAAGATATGATGTTTCAATTTGTAGCAAGGCGAAAACGTTATTTTAAAACAAGACATGTATATATGTGATCCTATTTTCTTTATCTTCTGGGATGTTTCATTTTGATGGAACAGCCTCGTGAACATATCAAAGTCTGAAGCCTCGGCCTAGGGTTAGGTGTGCTTTTATATTCTTCATTTTTGAGACATCCGGCAGATGTAAATAATCACTTGTTTTACTCTGTACACGTTACACATCACGTGAAGCGAATTTCACCTCCCTGTGCCTTGTATTTATTGTTGTTTTTTTTAAACGCTTCTGTACACCACCTATAAAGAAGAGACGTAATTACTCTTTTATGAAAAATATTTTTCAAGTTTTTTTTGTGCTGAAAAATAGAATGTAGTGAACACACAGTTGTGTTAAAATGATTGGCCTTTAAAACCCAACTTAAATCATCCTCATGAAGGGGGACAAACAAATACACATTGTGTTTTATATCGGTCGATTTTTGCATTGCTTCGGGAAGAATTACTATATATAATTTTGTGTTTCTTCTGTGTCCATCACACTTTATTCTGAGTTCCTACTGTCATACCATTAATCATGTGGGAGTGAGGTGTTTTTAATCATGTAGTGAGGTGTTTTTAATCATGTGGGAGTAAGGTGTTTTTAATAATGTGGGAATGAGGTGTTTTTAATCATGTGGGAGTGAGGTGTTTTCGTCTACTTCCAGCTATACTAAAAGCCCTCCACTAGAGTAAATTGAAGACTCATATCATTCGCCATAATTGTTTTTAATCCAATAGTTGTTATATTTTCTTTGTTCAATTTACACCTTGACATCATTTCTCAGTATCTTTTAACAAATGAAGAGAGTTGATTGAAACTTGTCTTTTGTGTCTTGAAACATTTGTATTATTAAGTGAAAAGTGAGGATAAAATGTTTAAGTACAGATTCACCTGTTAAAATGAACGAAATTTCTCATCAGAAAATTTTAGTTAAGCAAGATTCACCTGTAAAATATAAACAATTTTCATCAAGAAAATTTAGTTAAGCAGAGATTACCTGTAAAATGAACGAAATTTTCATTCAAGAAATTTTAGTTAAGCACAGATTCACCTGTAAAATAAACGAAATTTCATCAAGAAAATTTTAGTTAAGCAGAATTCACCTGTAAATCAACGAAAATTTTCATCAAGAAAATTTTAGTTTAAGGCACAGATTCACCTGTAAAATAAACGAAATTTTCATCAAGAAAATTTTAGTTTCAGCAAAGTTTTATTATATAATATGTGAATACAACGTACGCAGTTTGTAATCACAATATAAACATTATAGAAAAACCTGCCGACAACAAACCACACATTTAATCTATTCGATAAAAATATTCCTCTTGAGAGTCTGAAGGAAAACATTGTGATATCTGCTCAAGGATTTTTGAAGAGTAGTTATAATAGCATTTCAATCACCCAAAAACACAAGAAAAATGAGTTTAAAGTAAAGGAGACTATCATATTGAAAACACTGATGGGCATTAAGGGCATATAAAATAAGGATTTTTCAATGGAAACCCGGTCCATCATCAATAGCTGAATATTGAAATAGTGAAAACCTATTTGAAAGTTATTAAAAGACATATAAAAAGAAATGAAAACTTTAAAGTTGTTACTATGGGAGTGAAAAATGAATAGTGAAAAGACAAGATGAGAACAAACTCCTTATATGAGGAACAGATCTCATTTTATAACATCATTTCAAGATTTTTTGAATAGTGGCGGTTTGATGAAGAACTATCAAGACAAGAGGAGGATGTTGATAACATTGCGTAGGAAGTGGTTCATATTAAAAAAATCATCTTTAGATATACACATTCAAATCCAAACCCTCTTAAAGCTTCTCTTATATTGAATACCAAAGAAAAAAACTTAAGAAGGCAGTTAGTTAATATTAAGAACAATGATAATAAATGTTTTCTTCTGGTCTGTTCTTGCTCACTTACATCCACCAAAATGTAATTCAGAAAGAGTAAAACAAAATGAAATATGAGAAGACCTGGACATTAAAGATTTTAATCCAATGCCACTAAACAGATATTCCTATATCTTGAGAAAAGGAATAATCTTTCTATTAATGTACTATGGATTAACGGATACAAACAAAGTTCCAAATATTAAAAATTTCAAACAACTATAAAAATGAAAAACACAACATTATCTTTTATATTTTAGTGTTGGAAGAATTCCACATTACACATACATCAATATTTATTCAAGATTAATCTCTTCTCAGGTATTCGAACAGCAAAAAATATTATCCTGTAAGCGATGTCTTAATTCATTTCATACAAAGGAACGATTAGAACAACATTCAAATATTTAGTAATCATAAATCAGCTGTAATTACAATGGCCTAAACCTGGTGAAAGATTCTTTTTGAGATTATTAATAAATCTATGATGCACCCCATTTGTGATATACAGTGATTTTGAGTGTTATCTTAACAAAGATTAAATACTGCTTCTCCTAATCCAAAAGAATTCATATACAAAAAATCAAAAACATTTCCTTGTGGTTCTGTTAATTATATCAATCATCTGTTGGAGAAACTATTTAATAAACTTGACATTATCGTGGAAAAAATGCTCACAAGAGTTGTAAAACGATTAGATAAAGGATTGTTAAGACTAATAAATTAATGAAGAACAAAAATGGAACCGATGAATTAACCAAAGAAAAAAATTAGAATTGAAAGAACGAATATCTGTCATATTTGTGAGGAGAATTGAGAGGTCTAATAGTAGGATCATTGTCATCTTACTGGTAAATTAGAGTCCGCCATTCCTGTTGTATCTTAATTATAAATTACCTTCTTTATTCCGTCTATTCTTCCACAACAGCGCCAACTATGATACACATCATTTTATAAATGAACTTTCAAAAAACACCAGGGAATATTTCTGCATAACAAACACCAAGTCAAAAGTATATTTACATTTGCAAAAAATGATATTCACAAACATAACTCGTATTAGGTTTCTAATTCTTACAAGTTTTATGGGAACACCACTAGCCAACTAGATCAAATCTAAGCTCCACAGGTCTCTTTTCCAAATCTTAATTCATTCTTTCCAAAGAGAAAATTCTAACTAAAGTAGAAATTCAGCATTAAAGAGCAGAATTCAAAGTAAAGAGAAATTCTATTAATGAGGAAATTAATGAAGAAATCTAATGAAGATGGAAATTCTAATTGTAAAGAAAATTCAAACATTGAATGAAAATTCTAATAAAGAGGAAATTCTGATTATAGATGAAATTTGGATAAAGAGGGAATTCATAACTCGAGAGGAAATTCAAACAAGTGAATGAAATTCAAAGTAAAGAGAAACTGCTTACAAGGAAGGGGAATCTTTCCTTATGATTATATGAATTCTTTTATGAGATTTAAAGAAACACAAACTTCTCAAAAGAACAGTTTCTATAATAACCTTATGAAGAAGAGATAAGTGATAAGGAATATAAAACACGCAAAAAATTTGGATAATTATTTAAGAACAAGAACCTTGAGAGAAATTTCATGATTTGTATCTAAAACAGATGTTTTATTGTTAGCTGCTGTGTTTGAAGCATTTAGATCACTCTTGTCATATATAAAAATTGTTATGCGATTAGATCCTGCCCACTATTTCACAGCTCGCTGGTTAGCTTTGCGAGTGCAATGTTTGAAAAATACAACAAATATTGATTTAATCATGATTGTTAGATATGCTTTGTATGATTGAGAATTTAAGAGAGTGGATATTCACAAGTATGTTCAAAAAGATTGCACAAGCAATAATAAATATCTTCCAATTATAAGAGTGAAAAAGATAGTAATTATTATGTATGTTTGATGCTAATATTGTATGGATGCGGCAATGGTCTCACATCTCTGGGCCTTATCGTAAATTAGAGTGGTGGAATGAAAGGATTATGAAAAGCATTTGATTAGATATTTTGTTATTTCTTCTCAAAGAGGAATTGAATGAGGAGAAGAAGTTATTATTTGAAGTGATTTGAAGTACCCAAGTATCTTCATATAAAGCATAAAAGATCTTCCTTTTGCATGTGAGAAAGAAAACCCACAAAAAAGACATGGTTAATGATTATTCATAAAGTTTTAATATTTAAAGGAAAAATCAACAGAAAAGTTATTAACAACATTTATGATAAAGAGGGAATATGTTTTGATCAAAGAACTGTGACAAATATTTACTGCTGGGTTGAGAGCTAGCTAAAATCATAGAGTTTTAAAATTTAAACAGTCCTTGGATGAAAAAGTATATTAAATTAATACAAGATATGAGAAGGCAAATACAAAAGAAAATATGAAGAGGATTTATATAATTAATGAATAATGTACTGTATTTGAAAGACTATGGAAATGTATCGAAACAGGCAAAAGCATTAGATTCGCAACCATCTTGGAAAGAGCTCTAGATTGATAAATTAAAACCAATTGAGAGAGAAGAGGTTTTTTCCAGAGAACTTTATCTGCTATTCATATGAAAAAGGAAAGTATTGTAATGGAAACCAATTTATATTGAAAACAGCAGTTCTTGATTTATCAAAGATATTGATGTATGATTTATTTTATAATGACTTTAAAGAAAAGTATGGTGAAAATGTTTCATTGTTGTATATGGACACTGATAGCGCTTTTTCTAGATATAAAAATATGAGTTTATAACGATTATGAAGAAAAATATTGGAGTGTATTATAACAAGTAATTTTAGTAAGAAGAGTGAGTGTATTTTCAAAAAGATATGAAAAAAGGTTATTGGTAAGTTAAGGAATGAGTTGGTCGGAAAGATATATGAGTGAGTTTATTGGATGAGAGCAAAGGCATATGCTTATAAGTATGTGATAGAGATAAATGGGTTTAAGGAATAAAAGAAATATGTAATAAAGAAATCAATAACTTTAGAAAATTATTATAATGTTTGATGAATAGAAAGAAAATATAGGGAAATGAATACAATAAGAAGTTATAAAATAAAGATTATAGTGAAGAAGTAAATAAAAGGATTAGAGCCTTTGAGTGATAAGAATTATTTTTAGAAATGGAATAGATTGTGTTCCATAGGATTATTGTATGATAGAGTGCAATAGATAGATTTGTGTTCCATTATGGACACAAAGTTTTAACGATGGTAAATGGGTTAGGGTTTTTAAGGCTACGCACGTTTTCACAAGTATATAAATGTCGAACCAAGTATTAATTCAAACCTAAAGAGGGAAGAAAATCTCAGTCTTGGTAATAAATGGAAAACATAAGATGTGAAAATATCAATAAGTCTTATTGAAAAAAATAAACTAAAACAAAGTAAATAAAACAAATAAGCGAATCATTAAATTAAAACCAATTGAGTTGGAGGATGTAAAGAAATAATAAATATTCCTTGAATGGACTGAAAACTTCGATGGTTATCAATTGCAACAATGGAAAAACAATTTACTATAATCTCAAAATGATATGCAATCAGGACGGTGGTTCAGATGAGATCATTAAGAGAGTATATTCATTTCGTAATGGCACAAAGGGGTATCTTGAAAAATATAAAGATTCAAATGTTTTATTTTTAAATATTTTAGATGGGATTATTGTGCAAAGAAAAATTAAACTATTGAAGGAATTTGAGAATGAACAAATCTTTATAGGTTCAAGATATTGAGCTAAACAATTATACATTGGTTATTTGAAAATGAGTGTCCCTAGGCTTGCATGTTTCAGATATTTCTTCAGAATCACCTTGAAACAAACCACATTTACTACGTGCTACTTGAACCAATCTTTATCTTGTCGCATTGGTTATTTGATAGAATGCCCCTAGGTTAAAAGGGAGACAAAACAATATACCTTGGGATAAAAAGGGGGTGTAATTTTAGGGGAAAAAAAATGTGAATCGCTGAAAATCCCCCATTCACTTACATGGGAAAAGTGAGCCAGAATCAGTATATCCACCCTACTGTGGTATTAAAAACACCTCACTACTGTTGGTATTAAAAACACCTCACTCCCACATGATTAAAAACACCTCACTACTGTCATATAAAAAACCTCTCACTACTGTGGTATTAAAAACACCTCAACTCCCACATGATTAAAAACACCTCACTACTGTGGTATTGAAAACACCTCACTCCACATGATTAAAAACCACCTCACTCCCACATGATTTAAAAAACACCCTCACTTCCCACATGATTAAACACACCTCACTACTGTGGATTAAAAAACACCTCACACCACAGCACAGTTATAAAAAACACCTCACTACTGTGGTATTAAAAACAACCTCACTCCCACATGATTAAAAACACCTCACTACTGTCTGATTAAAAACACCTCACTACTGTTTATTAAAAACACCTCACTCCCAACATTATTAAAAACACCTCACTCCCACATGATTAAAAACATGTCACTTCCACGTGATTAAAACACCTCACTCCCACATTATTAAAAACACCTCACTACTGTGTGTATTAAAACACCTCACTACTGTGGTATTAAAAACACCTCACTCCCACATGATTAAAAACACCTCACTCCCACTGATTAAAACACCTCACTCCCACATGATTAAAACACCTCACTCCCACATTATTAAAACACCTCACTCCCACATTATTAAAAACACCTCATTCCCACCATTATTAAAAAAACACCTCACTACTGTGGTATTAAAAACACCTCACTCCCACATTATTAAAACACCTCATTCCCACATTATTAAAAACACCTCACTACTGTGGTATTAAAAACACCTCACTCCCACATTATTAAAAACACCTCATTCCCACTTATTAAAAACACCTCACTACTGTGGTATTAAAAACACCTCACTCCCACATGATTAAAAACACCTCACTCCCACATGATTAAAAACACCTCACTCCCACATGATTAAAAACACCCACTCCCACATGATTAAAAACACCTTCACGCCCACATATTAAAAACACCTCACTACTGTGTATTAAAAACACCTCACTCCCACATGATTAAAAACACCTCACTCCCACATTATTAAAAACACCTCACTCCACATTATTAAAAACACCTCACGCCCACATTATTAAAAACACCTCACTACTGTGGTATTAAAAACACCTCACTCCCACATGATTAAAAACACCTCACTCCCACATGATTAAAAACACCTCACTCCACATGATTAAAAACACTCACTACTGTGTATTAAAAACACCTCACTCCCACATATTAAAAACACCTCACGCCCACATTATAAAAACACACTCATCCCACATGATTAAAAACACCTCACTCCCACATGATTAAAACACCTCACGCCACATGATTAAAAACACCTCACTGCCACATGATTAAAAACACCTCACTCCACATTATTAAAAAACACCTCACTCCCACATGATTAAAAACACCTCACTCCCACATGATTAAAAACACCTCATTCCACATTATTAAAAACACCTCACTACTGTGGTATTTAAAAACACCTCACTCCACATGATTGAAAACAGCTCACTGCTGTGGTATTAAAACACTCACTTACCACATGATTAAAAACACCTCACTGCACATGATTAAAAACACCTCCATACACTGTGGTATTAACACCTCACTCCACATGATTAAAAACAGCTCACTGCTGTGTATTAAAAACAGCTCACTCCCACATGATTAAAAACACCTCACTCCCACATGATTAAAAACACCTCACTCCACATTATTTAAAAACACCTCACTCCCACATTATTAAAAACACCTCACTCCCACAATGATTAAAAACACCTCACTCCACATATTAAAAACACCTCACTCCACATATAAAAGCTCACTCCCACATATTAAAAACACCTCACTGCCACATGATTAAAAACACCTCACTCCCCACATTATTTAAAAAACACCTCACTCCCACATGATTAAAAACACCTCACTCCCACATGATTAAAAACACCTCACATTCCACATTATTAAAACACTCACTACTGTGGTATTTAAAAACACCTCACTGCCACATGATTGAAAAACAGCTCACTGCAGTGTATTAAAAACAGCTCACTCCCACATGATTAAACACCTCACTGCCACATGATTAAAAACACCTCACTACTGTGGTATTAAAAACACCTCACTGCCACATGATTGAAAACACCTCACTGCTTGGTATTAAAAACAGCTCACTCCCACATGATTAAAAACACCTCACTCCCACATGATTAAAAAAACACCTTCACTCCCACATTATTAAAAACACCTCCACTGCCACATTTATTAAAAACACCTCACTGCCACATGATTGAAAACAGCTCACTCCCACATGATTAAAAAACACCTCACTTCCACATTATAAAAACACCTCACTCCCACATGATTAAAAACTCCTCACTGCCACATTATTAAAAACACCTCACTCCCACATGATTAAAACACCTTCACACTACTGTCTTATTAAAAACACCTCACTCCCACATTATTAAAAACACCTCACGCCCACATTATTAAAAACACCTCATCTCCACAGATTAAAAACACTCACTCCCCACATGATTAAAAACACCTCACTCCCACATGATTAAAAAACACCTCACTCCCACATGATTAAAAACACCTCACTCCCAACATTATTAAAAACACCTCACTCCCACATGTTAAAAACACCTCACTCCCACATGATTAAAACACCTCACTTCCACATTATAAAAACACCTCCTACTGTTATAAAACACCTCACTCCACATGATTAAAACAGCTCACTGCTGTGATTAAAAACAGCTCACTCCCACATTGATTAAAAACACCTCACTGCCACTATGATTAAAAACACCTCACTACTGTTATTTAAAAACACCTCACCTCCACTGATGATTGAAAACAGCTCACTTGCTGTGGTATTAAAACAGCTCACTCCCACATTGATTAAAACACCTCACTCCCACATGATTAAAAACACCTCACCCCAATATTAAAAACACCTCACTCCCACATTATTAAAAACACCTCACTCCCACATGATAAAAACCACCTCACTTCCACATTATTTAAAAACACCTCACTGCCACATTGATTTGAAAACAGCTCACTCCCACATGATTAAAAAAACACCTCACTCCACATGATTAAAAACACCTCACTCCCACATTATTAAAACACCTCACTCCCACCATGATTAAAAACACCTCACTTCCACATGATTTAAAAACACCTCACTTCCACATTATTAAAAACACCTCACTATGTGTATTAAAAACACCTCACTCCACATGATTAAAACAGCTCACTCTTGATTAAAAACAGCTCACTCCCACATGATTAAAAAACACCTCACTGCCACATGATTAAAAAACACCTCACTACTGTGATTAAAAACACCTCACTTCCACATGATTAAAACAGCTCACTGCTGTGGTATTAAAAACAGCTCACTCCCACATGATTAAAACACCTCACTCCCAACATGATTAAAAACACCTCACTCCCACAGTTATTAAAAACACCTCACTGCCACATTATTAAAAACACCCACTCCACATGATTGAAAACACTCACTCCCACATGATTAAAACACCTCACTTCCACATTATTAAAAACACCTCACTCCCACATGATTAAAAACTCCTCACTGCCACATTATTAAAAACACCTCACTCCCACATGATTAATAAACACCTCACTACTGTGGTATTAAAAATACCTCACTCCCACATGATTTAAAAACACCTCACTTACTGTGGTATTAAAAAACACCTCACTACTGTGATATTAAAAACACCTCACTACTGTGTATTAAAAACACTCACTCACTGTTAATATTAAAAAACACCTCACTACTGTGGTATTAAAAACACCCTCACCACTGTGGTATTAAAACACCTCACTCACATGTGGTATTAAAAACACCTCACTCCCACATGATTAAAAACACCACATGCTGTGTATTAAAAACACCTCACTTCCACATTATTTTAAAAAACACCTCACTGCCATGGATTAAAAACACCTCACTCCCACATGATTAAAAACACCTCACTACTGTGTATTTAAAAACACTTCACTCCCACATTATTAAAACACCTCACTCCCCACATTGATTAAAAACACCTCACTACTGTGGTATTAAAAATACCTCACTCCCACATGTTAAAAAACACCTCACTACTGTGGTATAAAAACACCTCACTCCCACATGATTAAAAACACCTTACTCCCACATGATTAAAAACACCTCACTCCCACATTATTAAAAACACCTCACTCCCACATTATTAAAAAACACCTCTACTCACACATTATTAAAAACACCTCACTCCCACATGATTAAAAACACCTCACTCCCACATGATTAAAAACACCTCACTCCCACATTATTAAAAACACCCACTCCCACATTTATTAAAAACACCTTACTCACACATTTATTAAAAAACACCTCACTCCCACATGATTAAAAACACCTCACTCCCACATGATTAAAAAACACCTCACTACTGATGTATTAAAAACACCTCACTCCCACATGATTAAAAAACACCTCACTCCCACATGATTAAAAACACCTCACTCCCACATGTATAAAAACACCTCATTCCCACGATTATTAAAAACACCTCACTCCCACATGATTAAAAACACCTCACTCACACCATTATTAAAACACCTCACTCCCACATGATTAAAAACACCTCACTCCCACCATGATTAAAAACACCTCACTCCCACATTATTAAAAACACCTCACTCCCACATTATTAAAAACACCTTACTCACACATTGTTATTAAAAACACCTCACTCCACTGATTAAAAACACCTCACTCCCACATGATTAAAAAACACCTCACTCCACATGATTAAAACACCTCACTCCCACATGATTAAAAAACACCTCACTCCCACATGATTAAAAACACCTCACTCCCACATATTAAAAACACCTCACTCCCACATTATTAAAAAACACCCTCACTCACATGATTAAAAACACCTCACTCCCACATTATTAAAAACACCTCACTCCCACATGATTAAAAACACCTCATTTCCCACATTAAAAAACACCCTTACTCCCACATTATTAAAAACACCTCATTCCCACATTATTAAAAAACACCTCACTCCCACAATAATTAAAACACCTCATTCCCACATTATTAAAACACCTTACTCCCACATTATTAAAAACACCTCACTCCCACATGATTAAAAACACCTCATTCCCACATTATTAAAACACCTCACTCCCACATATTAAAAACACCTCACTCCCACATGATTTAAAAACACCTCATCCCCACATTATTAAAAACACCTCACTACCACATGATTAAAAACACCTCACTCCCACATGATTAAAAACACCTCACTCCCACATGATTAAAAACACCTCACTTCCCACCATTATTAAAAACACCTCACTCCACATGATTAAAAAACACCTCACTCCCACATTATTAAAAAACACCTCACTCCCACATGATTAAAAACACCTCACTCCACATGATTAAAAACACCTCATTCCCACATGATTAAAAACACCTCACTCCCACATGATTAAAAACACCTCACTCCACATTATTAAAAAACACCTCACTCCCACATTATTAAAAACACCTCACTCCCACATATAAAAAACACCTCACTCCCACATTATTAAACACCTCATTCCACATTATTAAAAACACCTCACTCCCACATTATTAAAAACCACCTCACTACTGTGGTATTAAAAACACCTCACCTCCACATGATTAAAAACACCTCATTCCCACATGATTAAAAACACCTCACTACTGTGTATTAAAAACACCTCACTCCCACATGATTAAAAACACCTCACTTCCCACATGATTAAAAACACCTCACTCCCACATGATTGAAAAACACCTCACTCCCAATGATTAAAAACACCTCACTCCCACATGATTAAAAAACACCTCACTCCCACATGATTAAAAAACACCTCACTCCCACATGATTAAAAACACCTCACTCCCACATGATTAAAAACACCTCACTCCCACATGATTAAAACACCTCACTCCCACATGATTAAAAACACCTCACTCCCACATGATTAAAAACACCTCACTCCCACATGATTAAAAACACCTCATTCCCACATGATTAAAAACACCTCACTCCACATGATTAAAAACACCTCACTCCCACATGATTAAAAACACCTCCCTCCCACATGATTAAAACACCTCACTCTGTAACCCTCATCCACATGATTAAAACACCTCACTCCCACATGATTTGAAAAACACCTCACTCCCACAATGATTA
>CM068956.1:152214651-152229302 GCA_035128595.1 Eptatretus atami | reverse complement strand
AATGAAGTCACTACAACCTTCATCGTGTGACCCTTTGTCCTCTTGTCAAGTTTGGTTGAGATTGGATAAGTAACGACCAAATGTATCGTGGTCAAAAATACAAACAGACAGACACCAAATTGCTTGTTTTAGTTATTTAGTATGATGGTTCTACATCCGATCCCTAATTAACTTCTCCAACATTTTCTGACACCTAAAGTTAAGCAGGTCATCTGTAGTTCTCCAATTCCTCTCTGGGTCCTTCATTAAAGAACGATGTTACATTTGCTATTCTCCAATCCTCTGGTATCTGAGACCACTTGGCCTTCTCAGATGCGCTTGCATTATAATAGAGTACCTGCATTGAAGTTGTACACCTGATATTTGATTGATGTCGTTGACCTACTTTTTAGGCCTGGCAAATTATTTTTCTAGCCCCTGTTTACTCTTTTACTGATATGAGTCTGATTCCAGTCATGTTATCTGATACCTGATAAATGCCTTCCACTTATCTTTATTAGCACCCCTTACCTCCCTGGTCTCTGTCTCTAGATTTACTGTTCCACATTGGTAGATGTTACAGATCGTACGTTATGTTTCGTGAACAGCAGGTGAGTTATCACCAGCACCTTGAACAATGTCAGTTTACATTGTTTGCCATATCAGAGAGTGTGGTTGTTGTCTGGGCACCACTATGATCAAATTCACCTTCCCAGGTTGTTCGCATATCACCTGTGAACGGTCTTCTGCTACCAAGGGAAATCCATTTTCATGATCTCTATCTCTATCTCTATCTCTATCTCTATCTCTATCTCTATCTCTATCTCTCTCACACACCTGTGTGTGCTCAACTCCTCCCTTCCCCAAAAGTACAATTCTCATGATGATATGATCATCACATGCTAATGAAAATAGAGAAAAAACACATTTTGCTTCCCACTCGGTTTGTGATGAAAGTCAAAGGGAGATGAAAATTTGCATAACACCCCGAGGATAAGACACGCTAAAAGAACCCGATTCGAACATATTTAGTCAATGCGGCGAAGTGAACTGTCATTCAAAGCCAAATATGAACAGTTTATTCTAGATGTTGTTTAAAATGCTTCATCATGTGTTCCTAATTGATTGCAACACTCAGGCTGTTGTTGAATAGGCCTACCATTATACAACGGGATGGTGTATCGATGCTACTACACACAGGATCCACCTGAACAACACCACACTGGGAGGTTTGACTTTGCCTTCCCTTTGAGAGTCCAAGACAGAAATACAGAGCTTGAAAGGGCTACCCACGCACAACGACCTACTGTTTTTGGAAATGGCACCGTCGAACCTGTCACATCTCGAAACAAGTACTAGCGCAACAGACAGCCGGCATGATTATGGACCCTGAACTGGCTGGAATTCACAGGGAGGAGAATGTTGATGAATCACTCATCCTTCCCCACCCCTCCACCACCCTTCCCCACCATTACCTCCCATCCTCTTTTTCCTCACGTCTTACCAGTCATGCCAACAGTCGCAGACACTTGTTCTACATCTGTTCAAGAAGGTTTATGGCTTTCAGGACGAGACAAAAATTTCAGTTAGTAAATAACTCTATCGGTTGTTGTACATTCAGTGCAGTTTTCCTGTGATAGGGACAGTGTTTTGACTGTCTGAAAACATGGGGAAGGGGTGGGGGTGGGGTAAAGTGGTGGGAGGGGGAGGGAGTTCTTTCTCTGAGTCCCATTTTATGGCGTTCTGTGTGTGTTTGTGTGTGTGTGTGTGTTTTGCACATACATATATATATATATATATATATATATATATATATATATATATATATACATAGTCGGGCCCAAAAGTTTGCATACACTTGAGCAGAATACAGTTGACTTCCATTTATACCTCTTTTCTCCACAATAATCATAATTATTTCCATTCCTAGAACAATTTCAACCATTCTCCTTATTTCTATCAAAGGTTTCTGCAACTTTTGTACTTTGGATGATTTTGTTCACAGTTTAATTCATGATGTGACAAAAATAGCGGGTCAAAAGTTTACATACAGCACACTCTAGTATTGTCTGATACATTGTTGCATAGCCTTTAACCTTTAGAACTTCAGTCAGTCTTGCAGGATAACCATCAATCAGCTTCGTTACAATTCCCTGAGGTATTTTAACTCGTTCTTCTTGACAGTGTTGGTAGAGTTCAGTCAAATTGGTGGGTTTCCTCTTTTGCATGCTCTTTTTCAATTCCATCCACAAATTCTCTATTGGATTTAAGTCTGGGCTTTGAGCTGGCCATTCCAAAACATCAACCTTGTTCTGCTGAAGCCATCCAGCACCAACTTGGAAGTATGCTTTGGGTCGTTGTCATGTTGGAAAGTCCAGCAACGTCCGAGGTTCAGCTTTCGAGCGGACTGCTTCAGGTTCCCTTGGAGAATTTCCAAGTAGTCTTCCTTCTTCATGGTGCCATCTATCTTATACAGTGCTCCTGGACCACTAGCAGCAAAACATCCCCATAGCATGATGCTGCCACCACCATGCTTCACCGTGGGTATTGTGTTCTTCGGTTTGAAGGCCTCTCCCTTCTCTTGCCAGACGTACTGTGGTCATTGTGGCCGAAAAGTTCCATCTTAGTTTCATCAGACCAAAGGACACTCCGCCAGAAGCTTCTAACTTTGTCCTTGTGCTTTCTTGCATATTTCCACCTGGCTTCGCAGTGGCGTTTTTGAAGGAGGGGCTTCCTTCGTGCTTTGCAGCCTCTTAGTCCGTTTCGGTGCAGGGCCCTCTGGATGGTGGACAGTGACACCTTCGTTCCTGAAGCCTCCAATTCTTGTAACAGGTGTTTCTTGGTAGTCGTGGGGTTGAAGCGCACCTTTCTTACCAATGCCCTCTCATCGGTTGGTGTCAACTTGGACTTCCGGCCTTATCTTGGAAGGATCTTGGTTGTCCCTAGGTCCCTATACTTCCGCACAATCGTCTGGACAGATGACCGTTGCACTTATAGTTGCCTAGATATTGCCTCTAGAGAAGTCCCTGACTTGTGCAACTGGATAATGCTCTTCCTCAGGTCTTGAGAGTATTCTTTTGCCTTCCCCATGCTGACTCAAGTGGAAATAGGGCCTGAATAGGAAACCTAGGCCCTTTATACAGCCATGGGAGCACTAGCTGACCTATTACATAACAATTATAATCAGCAGAGAGTGGGGGACACAATACAAGTGATAGAAGGCCATTTCAGAACATTCTAGGCCTTTCTAAAGCCAATAATGCAGCAAGTCACCTTGGTGTATGTAAACTTTTGACCCGCTATTTTTGTCACATCATGAATTAAACTGTGAATAAAATCATCCAAAGTACAAAAGTTGCAGAAACCTTTGATAGAAATAAGGGAGAATGGTTGAAATTGTTCTTGGAATGGAAAGAATTATGTTATTGTAGAGAAAAGAGGTATAAATGGAAGTCAACTGTATTCTGGTCAAGTGTGTGCAAACTTTTGGGCCCGACTGTACATACTGGGTGTCAAAAATCTGGAAACAGAAATATAGGAAGGATAGGAAAAAATGTATTGTGAAGCATGTTGAGCACAAGGGTACAGTGCACAACCAGAGCAAGGGCAACAGTACCAGACCAGCATCAGCAATCAAGAGCCAAGCTGACGTCGACGCCGTGCGGGATTCTGCAGTGGACAGTCCCAAGAAGTCCCACCCTCGGCGCTCCTGGGAGCTTGGCATCAAACCAACATCAGTCTGGCATATCCTTACTAAGGAACTGAAGCTTTTCCCATACGTCATCTCTATTAGGCATAAAATGAGTCAAGATGACATGAGGAGACTTGATATGTGCAATTGGCTCAGTGACAGGATGGAGCGGTACCCAAATTGGATCAACCTGATCTGGTTCAGTGATGAAGGCCATTTCCACTTGAGCGGTGCTTTCAACAACCATAACAACAATTTCTGGGGGGCAGTACCACCTGAGGAGATCACTGAGAGGTACCTGAAAGGGTCTAAGGTCACATGCTTCTGCCCCTTCAATGCCAGATGTGGAACGCTAGGGCCTTACTGGTTTGAGAATGACAACAGCAGGACGGTGACGATCAATGGTGAGCGCTACCGGGCTGTGCTCCAGAAGTTCCATAATTATCTTGCCCAAAAGGTCACCCCAAACCAGCTCAGCATGACCTGGTTTATGCAGGATGGTGTATCCCTGCATACAGCTGGTGACACCATCACTTTCCTGTGGCAGCTCTTCAGAAACCACCTCGTTGCTCTGGGTACCGCTAATGACTGGGCACCCCATAGCCCAGACTTGAACCCTCTGGACTATTGGTTCTGGGGGGGCTGCCAAGGGTTCTGTTTACGCCAACTGCCCTGCCACACTGGATGATCTGAAGCAGGAGGTGTCAGACTACCTCCAGGCTCAGACCTGGACCTACAGGTCTCTACAGGACCTACAGGAAAGTTGGACAGAACTTTGGAGTCAGGATCAATGCCTATCTGAACCGTGGAGGGGCACACATCGAGAACGTAAATTACAAGGATTTTGCTTAAATACAATTTCAGACCTTGGACTCTCACTAACTCGAGCAGTGCTTACTGCAATAGCAATCAGTGATAGAAAATACCATGTCAAAAAGCTTTCAAGAAATGTTTGGTTCATGTTCCTGAGGTTTCTGTTTCTTTGTAAATTAACATTTGAAGTTGAGAATCTCTCTTTTTGTAACACCCTGTACATATACAGATGTGCCATACTCTGCCGGTGCTGCTGAAGCAGTTTCTTGAGAAGGATTATACTGGATGGTTTGCCATTGCCTTCCCAGAAGTAGTTGGGGCAGGAATTTGGAATTTGTTCAGGGTGCCATCGACAGCCCACCTACTCTTCATGAAGGACACCGTACGGTCTCTAACGTCCACCAACTAATGCCGGCAGACAGGATGCCCAGTTCAACGTCCATCGAGGGACGGCACATATATCGATGAATCACCCTGCTCATGAAACACCTGGATGACAGTTTATAGCGAGGTCAGGATTCGAACTGGGGTTAGCCTCGAGGCGAGTTTGCATTGAGGTATATTCCGAGTGTATATTCCCAGCTGCATACCTCCTAACTGGTGATCAGCAGGACAGAGACAATGTGCTCGCAGGACAGAGACAATGTGCTCGCGTGACAGGCGAGACTTGTTGCTGGCAAGTCGTGCAGCAAGCGCTGTGATGGGCCTCGATCTGTACCCTGCTGCCTCATCAAGTTTAAGGGGTTCTACTTGGTATATATGTATATATATATATATATATACTTGTATTCCCTCAGGGAGCGTTGTGGTGTTGCGTTGTCAATTTAAGCTAATTTCATATTCACACCACCCCCTTAATACCCTCAGCAGCATCCATAATTCGTCTCTCCCTGCGGCATACTTGTGGACTATTTTAACGCGCGAATTCACACAAACCTGCAATCTCACGTGCTGCACATGCAGGTCCCCAAGATTTAGGTCAAAGCATCAATGTTGGAAGTTTCACCAAGATTCCTGCTCAACGGGATGCTCCACAAACCATTAATAACGCAAATGGGATTTATACGATGGTGAGTGATTGAAACCAAATGATTTTGTGTTAAAACGATGGAATTCATGTTTAGATGTCACGTGTGTGTGTGTGTGTTGTTCATAAAGCATAACATTCTTTCTGCTAACTCCCCTACCCCCACCCCTCTCTCTCTCTTTGTCCCACCCTTGCTCTACCCCCTCCCAATACAGTGCAGCACCCTCCTCCCACACCTCTTTCACTCTCCCCAACTCTCTCTCTCTCTCTCTCTGTCTCTCTGTCTCTCTGTCTGTCTGTCTGTCTGTCTGTCTCTGGACATATCCAGATGGTGGTTATGTCTGGGCGGTGTTTGTCTCCGGGTGGTGTTTACGTCTGGACGGGAGTTTATCTCCGGACGTGTCCAGACAAGAGTTTGTCTCTGCATAGCTTGGCTCCGGATACATCTGGGTGGTGTTTGTCTCCAATCGTATCCGGGCGTTATTTAAGTCTGGACAGGAGTTTGTCTCTGGACGTGTCCGTGTGGTGTTTGTCTCTGGACACATCCATGCGGTGTTTGTCTCTGGACACGTCCGGGTGGTGTTTGTCTCTGGACGCATCCGGGCGGTGTTTATGTCCGTATGGGAGTTTATCTCCGGACGTGTAGAGATGTGAGTTTGCCTCCGGACATGTCCGGGCGGTGTTTGTCTCCGGACTTATCGGGGCGGTGTTTGTCTCCAGACTTATCGGGGGCAGTGTTTGTCTCCGAATGTGTCTGGGCTGTGTTTGTCTCCAGATGTGTCCGAGTGGTGTTTTTCTCTGAACAGCTTGACTCCGGAAGCGTCCGGGTGGTATTTATGTCCAGACGAGAGTTTGTCTCCGGACTTGGCTGGACAGGAGTGTGTCTCCGGACTTGTCTGGATAGGAGTTTGTCTCAAGACTTGTCTGAACAGGAGTTTGTCTCCAGACAGGAGTTCGTCTCTGGACACATCCAGACGGGAGTTTGTCTTTGGATGTGTCTGAGCAATGTTTGTGTCCAGACGGCTTTGCTCCGGATACGTCCGGCGGGTTTTGTCTCCGGACATTTTCGGGCGGTGTTTGTCTCCGGACCATGTTTATAATATGACCGGTAGAAAATGGATTTCAGACATTATTTTGTTTCCATATTCACTGTTATTCTCTGCAGAATCATTTTGATGAAATGGTATGGATCATAATTAATGCTCCACCGCACGTCTGCCTTCCCTTCCTCTCACCTCACACTATCTTCCCTTCCTCCATCCCTCCTCACTCCCCGAACCCTCCTTGTTCCCCCATCCCTCCTCGCTCCCCACCCCTCCTCTCTTCTCTCTCCCCTCCCCTCCTCTCTTCTCTCTCCCCTCCCTCCTCTCTCCTTTCCCTTCAACCTCTTCACTCTCTATCTCCCCCACCCCTCTCTCCCTCTTCCCCCCTCTTTTTCTCCCTCCCCCCTTTAGTATCCCCATCGGCGAAGCGGCGGGTGGTATTTGCTAGTCATAAATATAATCGAAAATTAATCAAAAACGACGATGTCACAAACTGAAAACACGTGTAAGGGAATCACAAATCAAACAAGAGTTCATCGAACATGTTACCCCCATGCAGTGTTCAAGTATGTCCTTCAAATTCAATAAAATAATGATTTTAAAGGTCGTATAAAAAAAAATTCAGGAAGTTTAGCACTGTTTATGCAGTGTCTTATACACCAACTTATTTAACATGTCTAAGTACTGCTAAACAGAAGGGTTTTCGAAGTGCAAAGAAAGCGATTTGTGTTCTACATTGTTCAAGTATATAATTCAATTTAAATAAAATAAAGATTGTAAAAGTCATATAACTAAATTTATTCCGGCATTTACCACCGTTGACGCATTGTATATTACACCACCTGATCTAACATGTTACCTTACATTAGTTCTTCCTGCCTGCTGTTTGTGTCCTTTATGACGTCCTTAAAAACAGGAAGTTTCCCGTTCGGAATGATGTTCAACATTGTTTGACTACCAGACCGGCAGACAGAGTAAAAAGATTATCTCACCTCCTCTCTGTGCTTGTGCGATCGGGACAAATTCAGAGACAAAGCACTGATAAACTACAGGTTCACTTTCTGATTCATGTTCTGATAATGTTCAAAGTATAACATTCGATTTAAGTCAAGTTGTTCTTTGAATATAAGCTGACGTTTGTAGACACAGACAGACAGACAGACGGATGAGCATAAACCCTGCTTTTCGCTTCACGTGTGCAGGGTGATGATAACGTGGTATTGTGTACACTTGCTGAAGTGCCCGTCTACGACAGTAACGAAATTATTTTGTGTGCACATATATTTTTACAATTTAATTCTAGCTTAAGTTTCCCCCAAAAAGTCATGAACTCATGTGTCTCAGATGTCTTTTCTTCCGCAATAAATTGGTGACCCCGACATGATCCAAATGGACAGACAAGGAGTTGCAGGTGCGCAACCAGTCGCCGGAAAAGAACGGCTAGCCATGCCCTTCCCAGACACTCAACCAGCTTCATAGGTGGCAGCGGTTTTGATGAAGGAGCCGCCATTCTGGCCTAATGACTCACAGCTGTGGTTATGCAAGTCGAAGCACAATTTGACACTCGAAACATTACTACTGAGTTGATCCAGTTCAAATACATTGTTGTTTCCTTGTCACCAGAGTATGTGAATGAGGTGAGAGATATTTTACTGCAACCTCCAAGTAATGCCCCGTACATGAATTTGAAGTCTGAACTCATAAAGCGCACAACTCCCTCTGAGCACTGCCGCTTTCAACAACTTCTTACAACCGAAAACTGATTCACTGGATCATGGGGTGTGGCGCTGTCTGTACCTATGCGGGAGGACGAAAGTCCGAGTCTTCAGGTTCTTGGTGCTTCCAGTCTTGCTCTATGGATGTGAGACTTGGACTCTGGCCAGGGATATGACACGGAGACTTAATTCCCTTGGTACCAGGTCTCTTCGGAGAATCCTTGGCTATCGCTGGTCAGACTTTGTGTCCAACGAGCAGTTGCTGAGAGAGACTCAAATGAGATTTGTTACCTGCATAGTCCGTGAGTGTCAGCTGCGGCTGTATGGACGTGTGGCTCGTTTTCCTGACGCTGATCCTGCTCACCAGATTCTCTCAGCGAGGGAGTCTCGTGAGTGGAGGAGGCCAATGGGCTGACCACGTGCCTCGTGCTTGCAGCAGGTTGATCTGCATCTCAAGGAGATGGGGATGGGCCAGGCATCTGCCTGGGCGATGGCCAGACGGAGGCCCCTGGAGTACCGACGGAAAGTGGACGCAGTGACGCGCTGCTCTGGCGCATGCTCCCATACCTGACCTGACCTTACAACTGAGGATTTAAGAGATCGAAGACACACACAACTACTGCATCATATGCAGCAGCTTCTCAGTGACTGCCACACCACCTTGGACCAGTCACTCCTTCGTGAGTTGTTCTTTCAACGTTTACCACCACACATCTGCATTTTACTTGCAGCTAACGCAAAGCCCACCGCTGCAGATCTGGCTGCTCATCTCATGGTCACTATTAGAGCGTTACATCGACCATGGTTAATGTGACACCTCCACCATAGCACATCACACAGCTACAATCTGAAATGGCAGACCTTAAGAAGCTCGTCCTGGAGCTCCACGTTGCACCACAACACCAGTTGTACCCATATTCACACACCCCTCATAGGGACAGAGAGAAACCGTACCTCACGCAACCGTTCGTCTTCACCTTCCGTGAACACTCCAGATTGGTGTTGGTGCAACGTGAACTTCGGTGCTAATTCTCGTAAGTGTAGAGCTTGTACAGGCCGTAAGTAAAATGACGAGGCCCACAGCTAATGACAACGAGTTCATGGAAGCCATACATCAGTCACCTTCTCTTCCTCTTGGCTCGTACTAGAGAAATTCGTTTTTTTGTCGACACACTGGCAGAGGTGAGCATTGTGCCACCATCTGCCAATGAACAGAAAAATCGACAGGAGTATTCATTGCATGCCCCTTGTTTTTGTGCGTGCTCGCCGACTAGCACACGAGAAATTATGTATCGCCTGCCAGGAGTTTGGCTATATGTTACAATGTGAGATAATCAGACCATCGTCCATCAGTTGAGCCTCACCACGACACATGCTACCCAAAAAATACACCTGTGGATTGGCGTCCTTGTGGGGATTAACGGTCCTTAAACAACGTGACTGTTCCAAACCATTACCCCATTCCACACATTCAGGATTTTACCGCTACAGTTGATGCTGACTGGCGTCAACTGGCCTTCTTCTCTAAAACGTTGAAACCGACAGAGTGCAAGGACAGAGTTTTGATCGGGAATTATTCGCTGTACACTTCACCATCAAGCACTTCCGCCACTTCTTAGAGGCCAGACAATTCTCTGTCCTGACTGATCACAAACCTTTAACTTTCACTCTGTCTACCCAATCGGACTCTCACTCTCCTTGCACACTTTGCCAACTCGGTTATATCTCGCAATTCACCACCAACATCCAGCACATCAAAGGAATCGTAAACTCAGCAACCGACGTTCTCTCACGCATCGAGGTATTGGCGTTGTCTTCTAGCAATACATGAGCCATCACTTGCAATGCATTTGCAGCAGCGCAATGGGGGGACACGCAGCTCCACCGTCCACAGTCTGCAACCGGTTCGCTTATATTTTGTGAGGTACCACTCCCAGGGACAAACACTACCCTCGTGTGTGATACATCGACGGGACGGTCACACCCTTTCATTCCTGCTGCATTCCGTCGTACAGTCTTCGATACTTTTCACTTGCGAGTGCACCCGGGGATTCAGTAAACTCAGCGACTCATCAGCATGCGCAACGTCTGGCCACACATCAATGCTGAGGTGTGCCTTTGTGCCAAGCAGTGTCTTCAGTGCCAATGCTCCATGATCCAACGTCATATTGTCGCACCACTCGGTAGCTTTTCAAACACCATATTGGCGTTTCGACAGGGTCCACGTGGATCTTGTCAGGCCCATACCACATTCAAACTGACACCGCTATTTACTGACTTGTGTTGACTGGCTGGAGGCTACACTGATAGCTGACATCACCAGGTACACCGATAGCTGGTGGCTACACTGCCAGATAACTTTGTCCACACCTGAATCGCATGTTTTGGTGTTCCATCAACCATAACTATGGATCCTGGTTGCCAGTTCGAATCGGCTCTATTTTGTGAGCTGATTCAACTGTTGGATACCAACTGTATGCAAACCACTGCTTACAATCCAGCAGCAAATGCTATGGTAGAAACGCCAACATTATTTTTATATATATATATATATATATGTCAAGGATCGTGGAAGAGCGAGAACACAGAACAGATCAGGCCACAACATAACAAAGGGAACACCAGGAGAAAGGGGAAACGCCAACAGCAGGGCGGAGGGAGAAAGTAGACAGCGATGGACAAACAGGGGATGCAGGTAACGATGATGGGTGGGAGAGAACGCAAGGGGTGGACAAGATGGATAAATAAACAAAATTTTGGGAGGGGTGGGGGGTGGTTTAATGGGTGTAGAAAAGATCATAGTTTTGGATGGGGGATGACTTGAGATGGTGGTGAACAGCTGGCTAAAAAGACCTGGAAGGAAGAATGAAATTGAAGAGAGTGTGGAAGTTGGTTCCACAGGTGGGAGAAAAGAGGACTAATGAGAGGAGGTCAGCAGCGGTTCTGGATTTCGGCAATTTCACGAGGAGGGGTTGCTGGTGGACTGCATGCATCTGCAAATACCTGGGAGGGGAGGACAAAGCACGGAGTGGGCAGAGGGTGCAAGACCAGAAGTCTCTCTCTATCGAGTGCAGCCTGTGGCTGCTGGTTGCATCATTGGTTGGAACGCGGCTATGCCGCTGATGCAGTGTTCCCCTTACCAGTACACTGGTACTCGTTTTGCCGACCTCGGAAAGATGACAGGCTGAGTCAACCTCCTGGTGTATTTTAATTCAGCGGCCAACGGGGCTTGAACTCAGGACCCTAGGATCCCAAGCCGCCACCCTAACCACTAAGCCAACACCAGGCTAAGACCAGAAATGAGGCGGAAGAAGACAGAGAGACCATTGACCTGTCAGTGACGGTGAAATGATAGGCCCATGGACTCAGATTAATCGCGAGAGATTCCAATAATCCTGAAAGCCTTGGTTTCCACGGCGTGAATCTGAGCAATATTTGAGGCAGGGGAGTCAGCCCAGAGGGGAGAGCAGTACTCCATCAAGCTGGGGATGAAAGTAGGTAGGTGGATCCACTTGTAGGTGGATAGGACCTCAGGAGTGCCAAGGAAGGACTTTGCATGATTGAGGATGCCCAGTCGGCATCTGGGTTTGGGGGTCAACTTTGAAATGTAGCTTGCTCAAAATTGATCTTGGCTGAGAGTGAGACCCAAGAGTTTGAATGACTGAACCTCTTTGAGATGGTTGTTGAGAAAGTAGATGGGAGGGTTGCACTATGGTTCTTTCGGAGAGAGTGAGTGTGTCGGATTTCTTGAGACTGAAAGACATATTCCAAGTATTTGACCAATTTGTGATTTTTGTCAAGGTGTGAGAAGAGGGAAGAGGCTGCTGCCTGTCTGTCGGAAGGACGAGGGATGTCACAGCAGAGAGTGGAGTCATCATAAAAGAGATAAAGAGGATTTTCCAGAGAGTCAGTGAGATCATTGATGAATATTCGGAATAAGATGGGGCCTAGAACACTGCCTTGGGGCTCTCCAGCCTTGACAGGGAGAGGAGAAGAAAGGGTTCTGTTCTGTTGAGAGCTCTACATTGGATACGAGAGTGGAGGAAGTCAGTAATCCAAGAGTGGAGTTGGCCTTGGATTCCATAGGCAGACAGTTTGGAGGGCAATGCGTGGTGCCAAACTGCATCGGAAGCTCGAGATATGTTCAGCTAGACGGCTCTGATCTCATGTCTGATATTGATGACCTCCTTCCATTGTTTGGAGAGTGGAAGCAGCATGTCCAAGGTAGAGTGACCAGGTGTGAATCCAAATTGATGATCTGAGATTAGGTTGTTGGAGAAAAGAATTATATTATGTCAACTGCAATGATTCCATGAATCGGATTCCATGACCTTGATGGATAGATTCCATGACCTTGCTGATGATTGGAATTAAGCAAATTGATCTGTTGTAAAGGGAATCCGTTTTTCACCATTTTCACAGGAATGCTGTGATGTTGGCTGATTTCCAAGCAGATGGAAGATAACCTAGGGTAAACGACAGGATGAAAAGGGCAGGGAGAGGAAGTGCAAGAGCAGCAGAGCAGGTTTTTAAGACACATGAGCTGATGCCATCTTGTCCATTTGCAGAGTCAGAGAACTCAAGTCTCTTAGAGAACTCAGGTCTTCCTTGAAAGTGTACGACAACTCCGCACACTGGATGGACGTCGTACCAATGGTCATGCTTGGTACGCGAGCTGCTCTAAAGGTCGACTGCCTTGGATGCTTCACGGCAGAGCTAGTGTATGGTGCACCGCTTCGTCTCCAAGGAGAATTATTCTCGGTGTCCCATGACAATTTGCCCGGCACCACCATCTATGCCAGCAAGCATCATTTGGCCATGCAGGGCCTCCTGGCAACACTGACACATAAGCCTTCATCATGCCCGGTTTTTATCCCCCAGGAATTTTCTATGTATACCCATGTATTCGTACGGCATGACGCTGTTCAAAAGGCGAAAACCCTTGCAGCAACCTAATGATGGACTTTACAAACTTCAACAATGCTCCAAGAAAACTTTCACACTCATTATTAATGATGGTCGTGATACAGTCTTCATAGATGTATATCTATATTGAGTGTATATGTTGTATATCGCATGAATATGTTGTATATTGAGTGTATGTGATGGTGTATATTGTTGTATATGATGTATGTTTATATGTTGTATATTGAGTGTATATGTTGCATATTGAGTGTATATGTTTATATTGAGTGTATATGATGTGTATATGATGAATATTGATGTATGTGATGTGTATTGAGTGTATATGATGTTATTGAGTGTAATGATGTATATTGAGTGTATATGATGTGTATTGATGTGTAAATGTATGTAGATGATGTGTATATGTGTATATTGAGTGTATATGATGTGTATATGTTGTATATTGAGTTGTATATGAAGTGTATATTGATGTGTATATGATGTGTATATGTTGTATATTGAGTGTATTATGAAGTGTTTAATGAAGTGTTATGTTATGATGTTGTATATGATGTGTATGGTATTGTTTTTATGATGTGTATGAGTAATGTGGTATACTGAGTGTATATGATGTGTAATATGAATGTGTATATGATGTGTATTGAGTGTTATAGATGATACTGAGATGTTATGATGTGTATATGATGTATATTGAGTATATGTGTATACTGAGTTATATGATGTGTTAATATGATGTATATATGATGATAGTATATGATGTGTATATGATGTATATTGAGTGTAGATATGTGTATATTGATGTGTATATGATGTATACTGAGTATATATGATGTGTATATGATGTATATGAGTATATGTTGTAATACTGAGTGTATATGATGGTATATGGTGTATATTGAGTGTAGATGATGTGTAGATGATGTGTATGTGATTGTATTGAGTGTATATGATGTGTATGTGATGTGTATTGAGTGAATATGATGGTGTATATGATGTGTATTGAGGTGTAGATGATGTGTATATGATGGTTTACTGAGTATATATGATGTGTATATGATGCATATATTTGAGTCATATGTTGTATACTGAAGTTATATGATGTGTATATGATGTATATTGAGTGTAGATGATGTGTAGATGTTGTGTATTGAGTGTATATGATGTGTATATGATGTATACTGAGTGTATATGATGTGTATATGACGTATATTGAGTATATGTTGTATACTGAGTGTATATGATGTGTATATGATGTGTATTGAGTGTAGATGATGTGTATGTGATGTGTATTGAGTGTATATGATGTGTATATCATGTATACTGAGTGTATGTTGTAGACTGAGTGTATATGATGTGTATATGATGTGTATATGATGTATATTGAGTGTAGCTGATGTGTAGATGATGTGTATTGAGTGTATATGATGTGTATGTGATGTGTATTGAGTGTATATGAT
>CM068956.1:152179377-152189586 GCA_035128595.1 Eptatretus atami | reverse complement strand
GGGGGAGGGTCTCATGTTTACAGGTGAGAGGGGTCTCATGTTTACAGGATGGAGAGGGGTCTTCATGTTTACAGGTGAGAGGGGGTCTCATGTTCCTTCAGGAAAGTTATTTAGGATATCTTACAGATAAATCCTTCAGGAATTCCTCTCGGAAAACATTTAGGATATCTTACAGAAAATCCTTCAGGAATTCCTCTCGGAAAATCATTTAGATATCTTACAGAAAAATCCTACAGGAATTCCTCTCGGAGAACCATTTAGGACATCTTAAGAAATCCTACAGGAATTTCTCTCGAAAATCATTTAGGATATCTACAGAAAAATCCTACAGGAATTCCTCTCGGAGAACCATTTAGGACATCTTAGAGAAAATCCTACAGGAATTCCTCTCGGAAAATCATTTAGGATATCTTACAGGAAAATCCCACAGGAATTCCTCTCAGAAAATCATTTGGGATATCTTCCAGGAAAAACCCACAGGAATTCCTCTCGGAAAATCATTTCGGATATCTTACAGGAAAATCCCACAAGAATTCCTCTCGGAAAATCATTTAGGATATCTTACAGGAAAATCCCACAGGAATTCCTCTCGGAAAATCATTTAGGATATCTTAGAGAAAATCCTTCAGGAATTCCTCCAGGAAAGTCATTTAGAATATCTTACAGGAAAATCCTTTCCACCAATTTAGTAATAGTGTTGATTTCCTCTTCCCATCGTTCACTTTCATTTCCTCTACCCTCCTCTCTCGCAGTTAATGAGATTAATCTTTTAATTTTCCATTCGTTTTTCACTTTCACCTTTGTGGTTTGGTTGTTATGGTTTTGAAACAAGTAATTATAAAACCGATAATACGCGCCGGTCCGTGATTGTGACGTAAACATATTATTATGCGTTGTGTGACTCTGTATCCGACTCCCGCTCAGCGTTTCTCGCTCTCCCTCACCAACAACCCCTCCCTCACGTCTTACTCCCACTGTCCTCGCACTTCTTCCCGGCCGTGACGCAGCGCCCTTGACGTCATCAGTACGTTTATAGCACCACTTTGCCCTGGAGGAGGTGCTGCGAGGAAGGGGGGCGGAGGATCCGGGAGAGGGCGGGGCGGAGGATCCGGGAGAGGGCGGGGCGGAGGATCCGGGAGAGGGCGGGGCGGAGTCCGGGTAGTCTCCCTTCCCTTCTCCTTTCCCCTCACCTCCCCTCCCCGCCCTCCAGTCCTCTTGGCTGCCCCTTTGAACTCATTTCGCTCTGTCTGCTCTTTCTCTTTGGCTCTGTTGCGCGAACTTCTATGTTTTTATGTCTGTTTCCCTCCTTTTCCCCCATTTACTTTTAGCTACCTTTACTCTGCGTTCTTCACTTATGTGTGCTTCTCCATTAATTCCCAACAAAAGTCTGTTTGTTGAAGCACAGTCTTCGTACTTCCATGTTTAACCGCCGCTCTCCGTGTTGTTTGTGTTCCGCTGTCCCTCCGTGTTTCTGTCGCTCTTCCGCTCTCCTCCCTCTTCTTTTTCCTCTCTCTGTCTCACTCTCTCACTCTCCTCCCAACTCTCCACTCCCACCTCTCCCTTTCTAAACTCCCCGCTCTCGCTCTCTCTTCTCGCTTCTTCACATTCCCACGTCTCTCCGACGTCCTCCTCGCACCCCTCTCTTCACGGCGATGAAGGACGGAGCGGAACCAGGTCGGTCGCACTTCTCACACACCCGGCTCGGGGTCCCTTTGCTCCTGGCGTTTCTTAAACTCTGGAGCTGTGCCCGTACTCTCCCCGCGCTCTGCCCGTACTCTCCCCGTGCCCGTGCTTTTCCCATGCTCGTGCTTTCCCCGTGCTCGTGCTTTCCCCATATCCGTGCTCTCCCCGTGCTAGTACATTCCCCTACCTGTGCTGTTCCGTACCCGTGCTCTTTGACACGCTCCAACACACTTTTTAGTAGATCCCGATGACCCGAGTACGAGTTCTTCCTTGTACGTGACTTGAAGTCTCTGTGACTGTTTTTGACTCCTTTTCCTCCCTCTCCGTGTTTGTCACTTCGTCGGGTGGTTGGAGCTTCCTGCCGGCGGTAAACACGTCACTGGTTCATGTCCCACACTGTCCCGTCTCCATTCGCGACTGTACGCTGCTTGGTCTGCTCACGAACACTGACTCACGTAACCACTTTGGAAACATTTTTCCCGAAATTGCTGCTTATGGTTCTTATGTTGTGTTGGTGCGATGGCCTGTGCTCGGCTGGATGATACTTTAATTTATGCCTGTGCTTGCGGAGGTCTGACACAGTCAAACTGTATTCAACGCCAACTGTGGCTCTGCCTCGGTGCCCGCAGGGCGGCACTTCGGTGCCCTCTGGACGGTCTTGCCTGTCCCCACGAAGCTGCTTTTAAGCGGCGCTGGCTCAGTCCCCGGGTGGTGGCAGGTGAGTGGCCCTGGCTCGATCCCCACGGGGCAGAGGAACGAGCACCCCTGGCCCAGAGAAGTGGTTTATGGGCGGCCTGTGGTTCGGTCTCTGTGGAGCGTCGGACAGACAACTCTGGCTCCAGGGTGACATGCGTGGCCCTGGCTTGATCCCCACAGGGCGGCTTATGGGTGGCCCGAGCTCGTTCACAGTCAGGAGGTGTGTTGATGGCCCAGACTCGGGGTGGCGGATGGTAGGCCATGCCTTGGTCCCCACGGGGTGTGTGGTGGGCGACCCCACCTCGTCCGCACGGGGTGGCGTGCGGGCGACCCCGCCTCGGTCCTCACGGGTGGCGTGCGGCGACCCGCCTCGGTCTCACGGGTGGCGTGCGGCGACCCGCCTCGAGTCCCCACGGGGTGGCGTGCGGGCGACCCTCGCCTCGGTCCCCACGGGTGGCGTGCGGCGACCCGCCTCGGTCCCCACGGGGGTGGCGTGCGGGCGACCCCGCCTCGTCCCCATGGGTTGGCGTGCAGGCGACCCCGCCCGGTCCACACTGGGCTGGCGGCCCCGCCCCGGTCCAGCCTGGGCGGCGACCCGGCGGCCCCGCGCCGGTCCAGCCCGGGCGGCGACCCGGCGGTCCAGCCCGGGCGGCGACCCGGCGGTCCCGGTCCGGACCGGGCGGCGACCCGGCGCTCCGCCCCGGTCCATACCAGGCGGCGGCCCCGCCCTGGTCCAGACTGGGCAGCCACCCGGCGGCCCTGCATCGTTCCACACCGGGTGGCAGTGTGGTGGCTCTGCCTCACTCCCTGTGGGGTGGGGAGGCTGTCTCGGTTCCTTGTGGAGCGGGCGGCACTGGCTTGTTTCCCGGGGGCTGTGTGCGTGTGACCTGGGCTTGTTCCCCGTGTGGTGTTGTGTGTACGACCTGGGCTCCTGCGCAGTATGGCGTGCGGGCATCCCTGCCTTGATTCATGAGGAGCGATGGGCCCACAACCCTGCCTCAGTGCCTGAGAGCAGCGGGCCCGCAGTCTTGTTTTCGTTCCTACAGCATCGGGGTGGGCAGCCCTTGCTCAGTCCCCACGGAAGCTGGGCGAGAGTCCCTAGATTTGTCCCCACTTGGCGTTCGGGTGGTTCTGGCTCCTTCTCCGCAGATGGACCTCGTTCATGTTGGGCAATGGACATTCATGTCAGGTCAGGTATGGGAGCATGCGCCAGAGCAGTGCGTCGCTGCTTCCACTTTCCGCCGGTACTCCAGGGGACTCCGCCTGGCCACCCTCAGGCAGACGTCCTGTCCATCCCCATCTCTTTGAGATGCCGATCAATCTGCTGCAACCACGAGGCACATATTTGGCCCATTGGCTTCCTTCACTCACGAGGTTCCCTCGCTTTGAGAATCTGGTGAGCAGGCACCCACCCGGAGGGACTGCCTCAGGTTAACCCGAGGAGATTGCCGTCTCGTGGATGACACACCATAATGGGCAGGCGGCCCACCTTGTTCCCCCCGGTGCAGTCCTGGTTCCTTGCTTTTGGGATGACCCTCGCATGTCAAGTGACACTATACTTCTCCCATCTTTCCCTGTCTCTGTCTCCATGGGACAGCAAGCGGGAGCATGGATGGACCTGGCTTGGTCCTCGCGAATCAACAGCCATCCTCGGTCCCCACAGGGTTTTGGGCAGCCCAGTCCCGGTGGAGCAGCGGGAGGGTGGCCCTTCCCCGGTCCCCATGGAGCAGCATGCGGGCGGCCCTGCCCCCAGTCCCCGTTCTGGAGCGGCATGCGGGCGCAGCTTTGCCCGGTTTCCCGTGGAGCGGCATGGGGCGGCGCTGCCCGGTCTCCGGGAGGGGCGTGTGGGTGGCGCGCCCGGTCTCCGTGAGGGGCGTGTGGGTGGCGCTGCCCCGGTCTTCCGTGGAGCGGCGTGTGGGTGGCGCTGCCCGGTCTCCGTGGAGTGGCGTGTGGGTGTTGCTGGCCCCGCGTCCTGTGGGAGTGGCGCTTGCCCCGGTCCCGTGGAGCGGCATGCGGCGGCGCTGCCCCGGTTCCCGTGGAGCGGCGTGTGGGTGGCGCTGCCCCGGTCTTCATTGAGCGGCGTGTGGGTGGCTCTGGTTCGTCTCCCTGGGGGGGGGGGAGGGCAAATGAACCAACAGCACTGCCTCAGTCTCCGTGGGGGTTCCAAGTGGCCATCCCTTGCTGAATTTCCATGGAAAGGTGTGAGCACTATAGCTTGATCCCCAGTGTGGCTTATGGGCGGCCTAGCTTTTACCTGATTGCTAGTGTCGGGGCGGCTCTGCCTCATTCCCCATGGGCGGTCCTGGCTTAGTCCGTCCCAGGGAGGCGACAGGATGGGCCTGACTTGGTCCTTGCGGGATGGCAGTTGGTGGCCTTTGCTCTGTCCCAACCCTGCAGCAAGCAAGCGGCCCGTCCTCGGTCCCCGAGGGGCGGCGGGAATGTGACCCTGGCTAAGTCCCCACGTCAACGCAAGCAGAGACCCTGGCTTGGGAATGCGAGCAGGCAGCCCTGGCTTTGTTCCCACGGTTCCATAGGAGGGTGGCTGTGCCACAGTTCCCGTGGATGGGGCAGTGGCCGGCTCTTCCTTGCTTCCCCACAAAGGGGGTATCGAGCAGACGTCCCAACTGTGGTTCGTGCGAAGGTGGCAGTGCGTGTCCAACCCTGCCATGGTTCTCTGTGGGGCGGTGGGCTGGTGGCCGTGCCACGGTTTCCGGGGAGGGGGCAGTGGCTGGCCCTGACCTGCTCCCCACAAAGGGATCATCGCTCGAACAGGCGGCCCTGCCACGGTTCCTGCGAAGGTGGCGGTGCACGTCCAGCCCGACCATGGTTCCCAGGAAGGGGGTGGCTTGTGGGCTGCTCTTTCTTGGTCCCCACATAAGGGTTGTCACATGCCTGACCCTGCCTTGGTCTGGGCTCTGCGAGTGTGGTGTGGAGGCAGCCTATCCTGCCCCAGACATGTAAGTTTTGTGGGTGGGTGTGTGGGTTGCCAGCTCTGCCTTGGACCTGACACTGTGAATGAAGGATGACGCTGCATTTCCTTTAAAAAAAATTTTTTTTCATCTTCCCTTGATGTAATGGTCAAGGTTCATGAAAGTGCTGCATAACAGAGGTGTTTGCTGTGCAAATGAATGTCGTGGTAAACAGAATGTGGACAGGGGTTAGAAAGTGAATAAATAAAATCTTTGCAAAGTGAATGAGTTAAGACAAGCTCTTGGTGGAGGTATGAGAGATTTCTTGAGATGATGAAGATGGGCTGTATCGATTGATCAGGGGGAGGGCACAATCAGATATACTTTTTATTTATTTATTTATGTTGAAAGCACCAGTCGTGAACTAAATCGTCCTCATCGAGGCCAGGCCTTAAAGAGAAATAAAAGTGAGTGGAAATGAGTGAGTAAGAAAAGTGTGTGATGTTCGTTTGCAAGAAAGGGAGATTAAAGCTGTTTGAGTGAGACAGAAAGTAAGACGAGCAATCCTGACACTAAGAGTGCAAGATGGTACCGGGCACCACTTTAACGCTCCTAAGTCAGAACGGTAGTACCACGCTGAGCGGTTGCTGTCTACAACTGACGACCTAAACTTGCTGAGGCCTCTATATTTAGGGGTGAAGGAGCAGAGTTGAAGGAAACCTTTGACTTTCTGAAGATACCAAAGGGTTGCTAGATTTGTATGTGCAACTTTTTGGATTTGGGAGGGTTAAAGGGTTGAATTCTCAGTTGGGGGGGTGGGGGGGGGGTGTGAGGGGCAAGGTACTTGGGTTGTTTCTGCTTTGTCTTTATTTTCTTCTTCACCATATTTTCATTTACCTAACCCATAATTCTCTTCCCTTAACTCATATCTCCTCTTTCCGCTCCCCACCACCCAATCCAACAACTACTGCTTCCCTTTTCTCACTTTTTTCCCCTTTTATGCACAGTCAAGCACGATGAGTTTGTGGTCGTATATTTAATACGTATGCAAAGGTTGGACATTTTGACTTCCCTTTGCCTCTCCTTCGATTCCAACGCAAACTCCTGTCCTCTCTCTATCTCCACTTGGTCCACCACTCTCCTTCAGTCCTCTCTCTATCTCCACTTGGTCCACACTCTCTTCTGTCCCTCGCTAACTCCACTTGTCCACACTCTCCTTCAGTCCTCTCTCTATCTCCACTGGTCCACACTCTCCTTCTGTCCTCTCTAACTCACGTTGGTCCACACTCTCCTTCAGTCCTCTCTAACTCCACTTGGTCCACACTCTCCTTCTGTCCTCTCTATCTCCATTGTCCACACTCTCCTTCTGTCCTCTCTAACTCCACTTGGTCCACACTCTCCTTCAGTCCTCTCTCTATCTCCACTTGGTCCACACTCTCCTTCTGTCCTCTCTAACTCCACTTGGTCCACACTCTCCTTCACTCCTCTCTCTATCTCCACTTGGTCCACACTCTCCTTCTTCCCTTTATCTCCACTTGGTCCACACTCTCCTTCAGTCCTCTCTCTATCTCCACTTGGTCCACACTCTCCTTCTGTTCTCTCTATCTCACTTGGTCCACACTCTCCTTCTGTCCTCTCTCTATCTCCACTTGGTCCACACTCTCCTTCAGTCCTCTCTCTATCTCCACTTGTCCACACTCTCCTTCTGTCCTCTCTAACTCCACTTGGTCCACACTTCCTTCAGTCCTCTCTCTATCTCCACTTGGTCCACACTCTCCTTCTGTCCTCTTTATCTCCACTTGGCCACACTCTCCTTCAGTCCTCTCTCTATCTCCACTTGGTCCACACTCTCCTTCTGTTCCTCTCTATCTCCACTTGTCCACACTCTCCTTCTGTCCTCTTTATCTCCACTTGTCCACACTCTCCTTCAGTCCTCTCTCTATCTCCACTTGGTCCACACTCTCCTTCTGTTCTCTCTTATCTCCACTTGGTCCACACTCTCCTTCTGTCCTCTCTCTATCTCCACTTGGCCCACACTCTCCTTCTGTCCTCTCTCTATCTCCACTTAGTCCACACTCTCCTTCTGTCCTCTCTCTATCTCCACTTCTGTCCACACTCTCCTTCTGTCCTCTCTACCTCCACTTGGTCACACTCTCCTGTTCTCTATCTCCACTTGGTCCATACTCTCCTTCTGTCCTCTCTCTTCTCCACTTGGTCCACACTCTTCTTATTTCCTCATATCGATCTCCACTTGGTCCACACTCTCCTCCTGGCCTCACTTGGTGCATGCTTCCTCTCTTCCTTTCCTCAGTGTCATCCTCTCCCTTTTGTGTATTTAATAAATAGACCACATAGAAACACCAGTTCTCCCTCAGCATTTTAACTGTGACAAAATCTACCATTTGGTGGCCTTGTGACGTTTTGCTGTTGTTTCTCCAGAATGTTTTATCCATTTGTTTCACATATTTGTGATCCTGCAGCACAATGGGGATTGCATCATCCCATCATGCACAACTTTTGTGTCATTTGGCTTGTTCTGTGAGAGGTGATGAGACGTACGCACTCTGTCTCTGTGGCCCACCTGCAGGGTTTGAGATCCATCGTTGCTGCCTCAATTAGTGACGCTTACTTGCTTTAATGGTGAGAAAATAATTCGTTAGTTTGCTTTTTTTGCATTGCACCGTACATCGCTCATTGTCACGTACACTGTGCATTCCACAGCAAAAATATTGTTTCGCTAGTTGGGATGGCACATGGGAAACGAGCCGTGCCTCGGGCAGGACATTTGTTTGCTCTTTATCTGGATTTATTAAACTGTCACCTATTTTTATAATACATGTTCACCGACAACTGTCCGCGTTCACCGACGCCTTCACACACCACTGTCCTCGTTCACACACTACTGTCCATAACTTGTGTGTGCACAGTTGAGGGCACGTTATTCCTTCAAGCTAGTTGGCGCAACACCTGCTCGCAGCTCGGTACAGTATCAAAACTGTTTGAAAGGCTGTGCGAGGCCCACAAGGATTGTTCTTCTGTGACGAGGAAAGTTTCCTCAGGTTAATAAAACGGCAGGCCTGGGGGTGGAGGGTTGGGGTTTCATCGGCTTAACAGGGTTTTCGCCGTGGCTGCTGCACTGTTCTACCCAAGTCGCGTAGTAAGAGACCAGTACTTGGATGGGTGCGCCAAACAGGCCACTGCATGTGTTAAGCGTGCTGCGTTTTGTTGAACGAAGCTTTGTGGTGGCAGCTTCCTTCCTTTCTTCCTTCCTCCCCTTCATCCATTTTGTCATCATACTGTTGAGTAACTGATACGTTTTTGTGAGGCATGTAGTGCTTGGATGCAAAAATACCATAAACACCATGGTGGCACGTACTGGGTGTTCGATGCAATGGGCATCCCGTTACCTGTGCTGTTGTCTCTCCCAACGTCGATGACGATACTGTTGGAACTCTGGTAGGAAATTCAACTTGAAGTGCAAGTCATCACGTCCTTGAGCTTTGGTTGCATTTTCCTGCATTTGTGTTAAACTTGGCTTCCAACTCTCAACACAAGACCATCGAGGTGGTTCATCGTCTCAGATGGCATTTGTAAACCTGAAAACAAAACAGAAACCCTGAGTGATTTCTGCAACTGATCATGTGCCATCAAAGGACGTGCCGTCGAACACTTATCGAGTTGCCTGAGTGGTAGCGTTTGCATCGATATGAGTTGCACGTCCTCGACTCCCATTTGCTTGGCAGTAGATGGGAGAAGTGGGTGTCACTTGATATCTGAGGGTCACCCCAAAAGTCTTGTCATCCGTGTTCCCGTTTATAGGTCCAATCGCTTTTCCTGTTTTTTTTCACCAGTTGTCACCCCATGGCAGCAGCGAGTTCAAAATGGCAGCATTTGTGCATCACCTTTGCCAGGTTGAAATGGAGGTGTTTGTGTCTTGTATCGTCACCTCGGTGAGTTGTTGGTTCACTTCAAACCTGGAACAAGTATCATCCTAAAACGTGCCAGAAAGAATCTCATTTGAAGTATGACCTTGAGTCTGCAAAGTCACCATGGCTCTTTCTTGGGACATTTTACGAGAGGTTGAGGTGGGAGAGAGAGAGGGTCGGTATGCCAATCTGGGTGTGTGCACATGCATATGTACGGGAAGGTGTGCGAACGTGGATGTGTGTATGAGTTTGTGGGCATGGAAAGTTAAAAAAAAAAAAAAATTCACAGAAACTCCACTACCATCTGCTGGTGAATCCTTTCCATGAAACCCTGCCTTGTGCACTACACTTAGATTGACAATTAATTATATGTTTGTCTATTTCGTTTCCTCGACATTTTCCGATCACGGAGGCCATCTACTTATTACATATGCCATCTGACCTCTCTCTCGACGTTGTGCATTCTGCATGCACAACACACCTCATGCACGTGTCACTATGTAGGGACACACTGGTCTTAGCCTTTTCACTGGCTGTCCATTAAGGTCTTTGCAGAATAACAGATCAGACTTCTTCACTACTGAATCAGGATGCTTCTAAGTGTGCTGCACAATGTCACTGACTCTGTGCTGATTCTCTGTTCTCTCCAAACCACCTGCCATGCCATTCCCTGTTTAACCAGACTGGGTGGTGTACTGGTAAGGGTCCACTCTGAGTCTGGGAGGTCGGAGGTTCAGACACTGGCCGAGTCATACCGAAGAGTTTAAAAATGGTACGTGCTGACGATCGATGCTCAGCGTTTAAAAAGGTTTGGAGCAGAGACAAACAACCTCAGGTTGACAACCACAGCACAGCATTGATGAGCATAATGGCGTTCTCCTCCGTTGAAGTTCCACGTGAGGTTATTTTTTTCTACCAATGTCTTGTTTTCTGAACCCACGAGCTTCTCCATTCCACCAATCACCGCTGCTGTTGTGCAGCAAGCACCCCCCCCC
>CM068956.1:152120444-152134967 GCA_035128595.1 Eptatretus atami | reverse complement strand
AGGACTGCAACCCATACTGTTGGCATTGAGTCCCATTCCAGACAGTTGCCTCGAGATGGTAGCCTGTGCACGTCGGAAACGATGCAAGACTCGACGCTGCACATGCCGGAATTCAGGATTACGATGCACAACAATGTGTGCATGCCAGCAGCAGATTGATGATCAGACTCCTTGCATGAATACAATGTGATTTGCAAGATGTTAGCATTCCTAAAACTATTTATGTTGACTGAAATTTGTTCACGTAGCAGCATGATAGAACTTTGTTTAGTTTTTATGATATACAGACTAGCAACTTTAACTTCTACATTTTATTAATGAACATCGGTAACCATGTAAACATTAATTAAAATCTTCAAATATGTCTTGATAATTTTTCTTGACCCTCAAAACGTAGGTAGACATCTCATTTGTCAGGTTTGCATGCATAGTAACAAAGTTACAGCAGAAAATAGATTTTTTGGTAATAGCAGTAGCTAATTAGAATAATAATAGATTTTTGGCATATTACGAATTTTATTAGCCTGTAGCTTTGATCTCTTGCTCAAGGGACATTTCTGAGATGCGTACATGTGTGAACAATGTGCATTTATTTAAAATGGTATAGTAGTGCCTGTCCCAAGAAAGTGCCCAAAATTGTCAATTCGGCAGCTATTTTGTTTATGATAATTAGATGGTCAAAAACTCAAAATTCAGCTTTGGAACAAGGCTAGTCAAATTCAGCATACCTTAATTATGTTAAAAAGTCATGTTCCCAACTTTTACTAAAAAATGCCTCGAGGATGCACATTTCTCAGAAATACGTCGTCTATATGTTCCATAAGTACGAGTTTCAATACAACGGCTAGTTGCCCACCTGGTCAATTAGCCAGATGATTTGGGGAGGTATTCGTTGCAAATGTCATCTTTTGTCATGCAGACCCATCTTTTGACACCAGCCAGGCATTTACAAATTATTTCATTACTTCACATTTTTGTTGGGAATATAGCGAAACCAAATGATTTCAACCCACATGGAATTCCTATATAGTGGTTAATGGATAGTGGATAGTAGATGAACCCCCCACCCATAAAAAAAAATTAAACAACACGAGACAAAAATCTGTTTTGTGACGTCTGCAACTTGAACATGGCAAAAGGTACACCTTTTGTTGCCTTATATCCTGGAATTAAATTGCATTAAATCAGACTTTTTCCAGCTTTATTTACACGTCGTCACCCACAACTTCCAAATGAAAAACAACTTCTACAAATTTCGGAAAATTAATTAATAATACAAAACTAGAATATATTGGTTGCGTAAGTGTTCACCTCCCTGAGTTAATACTTGGAAGCATCTTTTACAGCAATTACAGCTGTGAGTCTGTTGGGATAGGTCTCTACCAACTTCGCACACCTTGTTTGGGTAATATTTGCCCATTCTTCTGAACAAAACTGTTCAAGCTCAGTCAAGTTCTGTGGGGAGCCGTTGATGGACAGCAGTCTTCAAGTCAAGCCACAAATTTTCAATTGGATTTAGGTCGGGGCTCTGACTGGGCCACTCAAGGACATTTATCTTTTTGTTCCCTCGCCACTCCAGTGTAGCTTTGGCTGTGTGCTTAGGGTCGTTGTCATGCTGAAAGGCGAACTTCCATCCCAACTTCAACTTTCTTGCAGAGGGCAGCAGGTTTTCCTCTCGGATTTTCTTGTATTTTGCTCCATCCATTCCCTTCTCTTCTGACAAGTGCCCCAGTCCCTGCTGATGATAATTTCCCCATAACATGATGCTGCCACCACGATGCTTCACAGTAGGGATGGTGTTCTTTGTGTGATATGCTGTGTGTTTGGTTTGCACCAAATGTAACGTTTTAGGCCAAAAAGTTCCATCTTGGTTTTGTCAGACCATAAAACGTTTTGCCACATGGCTTCAGAATCTCAGGAGTGTTTTTGTGCACACCTCAAAAGGAACTCAAGGTGGCCTTTTCTTTTGAGTAATGCTTCCATCTTGCCACCCTGCCGTACAGGCCAGACTTGTGGAGTGCTTGGGATATTGTTGTCACATGCACACAGTGTCCAGTCTTTGCCATAAAGGCACATAGCTCTTTCAAAGTTGCCAGTGGCCTCTTGGTGGCCTCTCTGACCAGTCTCCTCCTTGCTTTGTCATCCAGTTTGGAGAGACGTCCTGATACAGACAGGGTATTGGTGGTACCATATGCCTTCCACTTCTTAATGAATGTCTTGACTGTGCTCCAAGGGATATTCAAGGCCTTTGAAACACTTTTATACACATCCCCTGATTTGTGCCTTTTCACAACTTTATCCTAGAGGTCTTTTGAAAGCTCCTTGGTGCCCATAGTTGAGCGTTTGCTGTGGAATGCACGACCCAGCAGAGGAAACCACCAGGAACAGCTGATTTTATTCTGAAATAATCAGAATCACAATAATTTAATACAGGTGGAGGCCAATTTACTTGGTGTGTGATTTTGAAGGTGATTAGTTACACCTGAACTAATTTACAATTGCTCTAACAAGGAGGGTGGACACTTATCCAACCAAGATATTCTAGTTTTGTATTATTAATTAATTTTCCGAAATTTGTTTTTCACTTGGAAGTTGTAGGTGACGATGTGTAAATAAAGGTGGGAAAAGTCTGATTTAATGCAATTTAATTCCAGACTACAAGGCAACAAAAGGTGAAAATTTTGAAAGGGGCTCTGTGGACTTTCTATCGGTACTGTATATCAATAATAAAAAAAAAAATCACAAATGCAAAAAAATGGGCACAGCATCCCCAGCTTTTGGGAGCTACAACCTGCAACCCACAGAGTTGGGGGCTGAAATTTATTTTGCTGGGTTTTCTGCGAAGGTCACCCAGACACCATGACGCATTGACATGGAATAACTTATCGGTTGAAAGATGAAGTGGTGGCTCTATTCCGTCAAAGCGGAAGAACGCACGGCTGCATTTAGTTTATAGGAATTCTGTTATAAAGCAGACGGTGGTCTTATGAAGACAAATTTTGAGAACGTTGGATAATGGCTGCAATGAGCTTTCCATACAAAATTTTCAATGTCCCATTTTTTGAAATGAATTTTCACGACAACTTGTGGAAAACCAATTAATCTGGAGGCTTTGAAGAGAAAAGTTGAAAAAGAAATAGTCCATAATTATGACAACCTTGTAATTACAAAGACGCAAAACTAACCCTTTTGCCATTTCATTTTACAAATGAGCACTTCAGAGATGACGAAAAATACGGGTGATGCTTCAGAGGTCATAATTGTATCACGAGCAAGAGGCCTTTTTGCCTTATCTTCACACTTGTTGAGCCAATGTTTTCGACACTACTGCAAAAAATCCCGAGGAAGTCCCATGTTTTATTGCCTTTTTCCGCCATGTTTTTGAAACGCCTTGTTAAGATGTATAGATAGATAGCAGCTTGAGCGTTGTTCCACGTTATTTTGGCATTTTTCCAAGGCCACTTTTTTGAGATATCTTGCAAAACTGTTGGACCCCGTTATTCACGGGGGATACGTTCCTAGAAAATGCCGCGAATAGCAGCACATAATTTCAATGGAAAAGGGGGTGGGGGGGGGGGGGGGGGGGGGGGGGGTATGTTCCCGGCAGTTAGTAATTCATGAGTGAAGATCAAAAATCCAATGAAAAACGGCGAATAAACCCGCAAAAAACCCCACGAATACGCCTGCGAAAAACAGTGAAAATGCCCGTGAAAAAACCCTGCTAATACATGAAGCACAGAACCGCGGATGTTGAAGCAGGTCACATTTTATAAACTGCGAATCCACGGGGCCCGTGACTAGCGGGGGTCTCACAGTATATTGTTTTTGGCCCCACCTCTCAATGTTTAAAATATATATATATATATGTTTTGTATGCAGCTTGTGGCTGCATCATTGCTGGGAGTGCGGCCATGCCGCTGACGCAATGTCCCATTCCCAGTAACCTGGTACTTATTTTGCCGACATCGGAACGATGACAAGCTGAGTCAATCCATCTGGTGTTATTTAACGGAACCACAGGGGCTCAAACTCAAGACACGGAAATCTTAAGGCAGCCACCTTAACTGTGAAACGCACGGTTTCTCTCAATGGTGAAGAATCACTTAGAAAAATTATCATAACCGGATCTTCAGCAAAATCTAATCAATTCATCCTTGTCACACACCCAACCTGTCCACAAGTTTCGTTCAAATCTGTCCATAACTTTTTGAGATATCCTGCTCACAGACAGAGGCACAAACAAACAGACAGACAGACAGACAACAAGCGAACAGGGGTGAAAACAACCTTCGTCCACCGTCAATGGCGGAGGTAATAACAACAATAATAATAGCATTATAATAAGGACAATAATAACATGACCTCTCCCCCTGGCCAGACCTGTTGGTAGCGGTTGTTTCTAGTAAAATTAAACCAGAGTTGGTGTCAAAGCCACCCAATGCTCGCCTGTTTATACATTTATGTTATTATAAGACGAGTCTAATAATTATATTTTTGATAAAGCATTGCAGTGAAGTATAATTATAAAGCAATATATGTATTTGTATATTGTAATCAGTAACAAGAGCGCAAGTGAGCACAATATATGCCGAACAAGAAGGTATATACAGAATTGTGCTACTACATGGAAAACAGCATCCTGGTTGCCATGGAAACCACTTTAGATGACGAAGTATGTCGCTACACACCGTCTCCACAGTCTGAACTATGTACCAAATATGAAACGTGAAAGTTGAAAACTTGGGGAGTTAGAGTGCGGACAGGAACTGATGGAAAACAGCATCCTGGTTGCCATGGCAACCACTTTAGATGACGAACGTATGTCACGAACACCCATCTCCACAGTCTGTACCTATGTACCAAATATGAAACGTGAAAGTTGAAAATTTAGGAGTTAGAGTGCGGACAGGAACGGATGGAAAACAGCATCCGGTTGCCATGGCAACCCTTTAGATGAAGAGTATGTCACGACACACCGTCTCCACAGTCTGTATATGTACCAAATATGAACGTGAAAGTTTAAACTTTGGGAGTTAGAATGCGGACAGGAAGGACGGAAAGACAGACAGACAGACAGAGACGGACGGACGACCGTATCACTAATACGCCCAGTATATATATATTATATTTATATATATATATTATATATATATATATATTATCGGGCGTATAAAAAAGTGTGGTAGATAAAAACATTAGAAAGGAAATTAGAGAGGGAGCACTCGGAGAGTGCAAAACCTCCGCCGCCAACTGCTGGGTCACTCAAGTGAACCTTATATCTTATTCATTAATATGATGTGAACGTGCTGACAGAGTTATAGTTCTTTTCTCCATTTTTTTTTTGGGGGGGGGGGGTGTGGAAATCCTTAAAACATGTAGAAATGCAAAAATATATATATATTTTCTCTAACAATTTCATTTTGGGGGGGGGGGACCAAGTCCAAAATCTAATGGCATGATCCTTGGACATACCTAACCCCCCACCAAGTTTCGTCGAAATCCTAATCACTTAAAACATGTAGAAATGCAAAAAAAAGAAATCAAAATTGTTGAAAAAAGTTGCAAAAATTTTTTTTTCTCTAACATTTTTTTGGGGGGGGGGGGGGGGGGGGGGGGTTGGAAATCACTTAAAACTGTAGAAATGCAAAAAAAAGAAATCGAAATTTGTTGAAAAAAGTTTCAAATTTTTTTTTCTCTAACAATTTTTTTTTGGGGGGGGGGGGTTGGAAATCACTTAAAACGTGAAATGCAAAAAAACATTTTTTTCTCTAAATTTTTTTTGGGGGGGGGGGTGGAAATCACTTAAAACATGTAGAATAAAAAAAAAAAAAATTCTCTAACATTTTTTTTGGGGGGGGGGACCAAGTCCAAAATCTAATGGCATGATCCTTGGACCATACTAAACCCCCACCAAGTTTCGTCGAAATCCGTCGAGGAGCTTTTCCGTGCCTAAAAAATTTAACATTTTCACGCTGATCCTGGCCGGGGGTATCGCTATAGCTCTCTGTTCTTCGAACAGGCGAGCTAAGGGCCCTGTCAACATGACGTTTTAACCAGCAATGGCAACGTTATAAATGTATGTAAAACGTTGGCGCACGCTGAAATTTTGATGTTTTTTTTTAAAGTTTTGGGCGTATTCATAACGTGTTGGTCGTATGCATAACATATTAGTAACGGGCACAGAGTTTCGTTGTGTTATTGATAACTTTTACCAACGAATGCTTAGCCTGTTGTCGGCGTTCACAACCTATGCCCAACGATAGTTTAACTACGCATAGCGCGCTAAACGTATCGCCGCGAACTCGTGGTAGCCTGTTAAGAACCTGCCGGACGCCGATTTAAATCATAACCGCCTGAGAATTTGAAGTGTCATCATGCGAGTCCAACCTTGACGATTTTGCAGCGTGCGCCGGCCTATGAAAAATGTGTCTAAAACGCTGGGGCACGTCAAATACGGTATAGGTAAGTTGTGTATACGTTAAGAGATGGCTGGAAAACAATGAAGTAGCTGTCATATTACGTGGTAGTGTATTACGTCGTGAAATTTCAAGCATGCTGAAAATTTTACGACGTACTCGGCGTATGGCTAACACGTTCCGCATGCGTTGTCATATGTTCCTGGCACGCTCCGCGATTGTTTACACACGACGGACACACGTTACTTGTAGGTTACTCATAAGTCGAAACACGTCAAGGTAATATTTAACATACCCGCAACCTAATTTTCAACCAATGGGTAACATCTTTTTAACCTATGTTTAACGTGCTTGAACTGAGTAACGTGCATTGAACCTATTTGTAACTTGCCTTGAACCAATGACTAGCGTGCTATGAATCTATGAGTAAGTGCATTTAACCTATGTGTAGCATGCTTTGAACATAGTATAACGTGCTTCTAACCTTTGAGTAACATGCTATGAACCTATGTGTAACGTATCTCAAAGCACATTGTCGTATGTAGACGAATTAGATTGACGTCTTCCGGACGACCACAGCACTTACTGAACGTGTTTCTATTTACATCTCCGTGTAATGGCGATTTGGCAGCATCAAAGGGAATTGGTATATACAAATGGGCTTCACAAGAGGAACCCATCATTGTTCCAGACTCCATGTTGAGTAGATGTCAATGCCAGTAGTATCAGTAGTAGTAATACTATTAGCAGTAGTTGGTGTGCGTGACAGTAGTAATAGTAGTAGTAGTTGTAGTAGTAGCATTGATAGTATAGTATGTCTATGTCAGTAGTAGTAGTAGTAGTAGTAGTATGTCTATGTCAGTAGTAGTAAGTAGTAGTAGTATGTATGAGTAGTATCATGTAGTGTAGTCAATGTCAATAGTAGTATAGTATGTCAATGTAGTAGTAGTAGTATGCCTTGTGTAGTAGTAGTAGTAGTAGTAGTAAGTGTATGTTTGTCGTAGTAGTAGTAGTAGTATGTTTATGTAGTAGTAGTTTGTAGTAGTAGTAGGTCCATGTCAGTAGTAGTAGTGAGGTGATGGGGAGGGTGTAGGTGATGATGGATCTCTTATCGTCCACGAATAGGAGACTACTTTGCACATTGTTCGATGTTCTTTTCGGCTAATTTTTTTTTCCTCATTCAGACGATGAAATATTTCTTTGTTTACTTTTTAAGTATTAAAAACGACTTTGACAAATGCATAATGTACTAGTAATGAACACAGAACGCTTCGATAACTTATACATAAGTTATACCAACGATTGTTTATCGTGTTTTAGTCGTCCACACTATGCCCAACGATAGTCTAGCGTATGCATAGCGTAATAATTCCCAAGCACGTTATTCATAGGTTATAAATAAGTCACGGGTACTAAACATTACTTTGATTGTGTTCGACGTATGAGGAACTTTCAAGTAGCGTGTTGCGAAGTGTGAACAACGTTCGTGTAGGTCAGGTCAGGTATGGGAGCATGTGCCAGAACAGCGCGTCGCTGCGTCCACTTTCGCGGGTACTCCAGGGCTCGTCTGGCCATCCCCAGGCAGATGCCAGGCATCCCATCTCCTTGAGATGATGGTCAACTGCTGCACCACGAGGCACGTGGTCGGCCCACTGGCCTCCTCCACTATGAGACTCCCCGCTGAGAGAATCTGGTGAGCAGGATCAGCGTCAGGAAAAGGCCACATGTCCATACAGCCGCAACTGACGCTCACGGACTATGCAGGTAACAAATCTCATCCGAGTCTCTTCAGCAACCGCTCGTTGGACACAAAATCCGACCAGCGATAGCCAAGGATTCTCGCGAGAGACATGGTACCAAAGGAATTAAGTCTCGTCTCAGATCCTTGGTCAGAGTCAAGTCTGCTCCATAGAGCAAAGACTGGAAGTACCAAGGACCTGAAGACTCGGACTTTCGTCTCCCGCACAGGTACCGGCAGCGCACACCACACATGATCCAGTGAATCCATGACTCCCCAGGCCGACCAGACGTTTATTGACTTCTGACTCACAGCCAGCAGAGACATGAATATATGCCAAGGTAAGTGAATCTCTCCACGACCTCAACATCCTCACCACAAACAGACACAGACAGGAAAGCAGCATCAAAGATGTCACCGAAAGCCTGGATCTTAGTTTTGACCAAGAAACCGTAATCCAGCGGCTCCGACTCCTCATTCAGCACTCGAGGGCCAAAAGGATATCTAAAGTCTCCGCAAAGATGACTGCATCATCTGCAAAATCAAGGTCCGATCTTGACATTCCAAACGATGCACCGCAGCTTGATCTCTCGACATCTTCCCTAAAATCCAGTCCATACAAGTGCTGAAAAGTGTGGGGGCCAGTACACACCCTGACGAACTCCAGTAATAACTGGAAATAAGTCAGAGATGGTACCACCACACTTCACAGCACTCTCAGTACCAGAGTAGAGTTCAGACATCAGATCGATCAGTTTTGGTGGCACCCACGAAGACCAAGAATCCTCCAGAGGGCATCCGATTCACTGAATCGAACGCTTTACAGAGATACATAGGCTGCAAGCAGCCCCTGCCGAAACTCTCGTCTGCGTTCGGTGAGGACACGAGAGCAAGGATACGGAATCGTTGACCTCTTTGGTGTAAAGCTGACTGCTCTGGACGCTGGTGTCAAGCAGATGGTGGCGAACCCTATCAAGAATTATCGAGCAAAGACCTTGCCGGCACTGAGAGCAGCGTCACCCTCGGTAGTTGTTGCAGTCTTGGCGATACCCTTCCCTTTCCAGAGAGGAACAACAAGGCCCTCTTCCAATCAGTTGGGATGATGCCTGGGTTCCAGGCAGAGCACAAAACTGAATGCAACGACACGAGTGCAGCATTTCCACCAGCCTTGAGAAGTTCAGCATGGATGCCACAGATCCTGGAGTTTTGCCCCGTTTCAACCGGTTCACCGCAGCGTGTTTCCAAAGCGAAGGTGGACCAGTTGATTCGAGGTCAGCAAGGGATTGTAAAACCCTTGACGTCCAACTACACAGCTGGGGGATCAGCCTGGTACAACCGTCGAGTAAGCGGCCCAGCGGGCTTCACTTCAGACTCCTCTGTCAGAGCCTACACTCTCTGCTCTAACTGCAGTGCTCCGAGGGATGGGCTTGGATGAACGCAATGCGCGAATTCCCCTGTAAGCGGGACGAGAATCACCTGTCCACAGGTGATGCTCTACCCTCACAGATTCCTCGCACATAGGTCCTTGTCCACCTCAGTGCACGTACAGTTTTACGCCTCAGCTCCCTGAACAGTTCAGCTCTGCCATTCAGTGGCCTGCGACTCTGGTCAATGGTATCCAGTGTCCTTGAGAGACAAAATTCTTCTTTGCCCTGCGGTGAGTTCCAAGACATCCAGGCAACATCAAGGACGGTGGTCTTGAAGGCACTCCACAATCTTCAGGACCCCCAAAGCACCCAGACCCCCAAGTGTCCACTCAGCCTGTTCGCAAACTCCTTAGCTACTCTCTCATCCTGAGCTTGCAACATCAGCCTAGGCTGGGATGGTACCATTCTCCAGGATTTAAGGTGCAGCTTTAGAGTTGCTACAACAAGCCTGTGGTCAGTATTGAGGAACTGAGCCTCCGGTAGACCCTGCAGTTCTGGATCATCCTCCAACGACCGTCAATGAGGACATGGTCAATCTCCTTTGCCACACGCCAGCGTTGGAATACCAAGTCCAGCGATGAGCTTGTGGGCGCTGAACATGAACCAGCCCTAGTCCATGACTTCTTGCAAAGTCAAGGAACTTAGTGCTATTCTGGTTCATAGTTCCTGACCATGGGACCAACCCACTCATAACCATCCTATCAGTTCAGTCGATGCATTGAAATCCCCCAAGACTAGAAGTGTATCTCGTCTGGGGACTGATCAACCAAAGACTCGAGCGTGGCGTAGAATGCATCCTTCACGGTGAGATCACTCGCCTCAGTCGGAGCATAACAGAGACCAGGGAAATGACACCTAAGGAGGTGACGAATCCTTAATCTCATAATACGTCGTTGACGGTGTTATCAATTATCATTGGGGTCAGTAATTGGACACAGCTACAGCAACTCCTTGGGTATGGTAACCATCAGAGCGACCAGACCAATTAGGTGTAACCACCATTATCTCGCCGCAATCCGGTCTCCGAACCTCAGAGAGAGTGCAATCCCGATGCCAAACGCTTGAGCTCAGATGATAACAGAGACAGGTGATCATCCTCTCTTAGGGATAGGACATTCAGGCACCCACCCGAGGGACCGCCTCAGGTTAACCCAAGGAGACGCCGTCTGGTGGACGACACCTCAGCACTACGACACACTCCTCCGCAATCTGACCCAGGGATGTTACCCGTGGTTTCCCTCCTATCATCAAAAGATTGGGGTCCCGAAGGCTTTGCCCCAATCCCGTCATCCGGTGAGCTGCCCTGCGAAGGGAAGCTGCACAGGAGGTACTCCACGGAGTGGGTTTTCAGATTTTTTTGCGTTTTAATGTTTTGCGGAATGAAGGTTTTACGGTGGCCGGAGTGCAAATCCTGCACCAACCTCCTAATAAAAAGTACCAACTGCAGGAGGACGTCCGCAGACACAGTTGGGCACTAGATATGGATGGCCGTTGGCTCACAAGGAGCTCCTCCGCCTTTGTGTAGCGTGCTTACAAAACGTTACTCATAGGTTAGAAATAAGTTTCGGGTACGCGAATGTTATCTAGTGTTTTGACTTATGAGTAACATACAATTAACGTGTGTCAACGATCGCATAACGTGCCTACAACTTATGGCAGCGTAGCAGAACGTGTGAGCCAAACGCCGAGTACGTCGTAAAATTTCAAGCATGCAAAATTTTTTGGACAACCAAAAAGTACAACGTTTTAAACCAGCGTAATACGACCTATGGTAGTGTTTTTCAGCGTGCACCTCACGTCACCAAACGTACCATAAGTATTCGACGTGTGCCAGCGTTTAGAGACAAATTTTCCATAAATCGGCATATGCTGACTAATGTCAAGGTGTGACAGCCCTTAAAAGGAAAATGAAAACGGGCAGATGCATGTTGAATTGACTTTAATATGGATGTTAATTGTTCATAGTATGTGCGTCTCCACCATGGCTCACTGACTTCCTCTCCGATCGCAGCCAACGTATGGCCCTCAATGGAGTTCTCTCATCCCCTCTTCCTGTCCAGGCTGGAGTTCCTCAAAGCAGCGTTCTGGGCTTTCTTTTTCTGGTTTTCATCAATGATCTCCACGACTCTCTGGAAAACTCTTTATCTCTTTGCTGATGACTCACTCTGCCGTACCATCTGTCATCCTCGTCGCGCAAGCATCAGCTTCTTCTCTCTGCAGATTTGGATAAAATCACAAACTGGCCAACATGTCTTTAATCCTGCACAATTCACACTCTATGTCTCTCCGAAGGACCGTCTGGAACCCCCCCCACCTCCCCCTCTACTTACTCAAAATCTTCTTCAAGAAGTTTTCATTCAAGCTTCTGGGTCTCACTATCTGCCATGATCTTTCCTGGGAAAGCCACATTTCCACATCCGCCAAAAGCCAGTCGCCGACTGGGAATCCTCCGTCGTGCAAAGTCCTTCCTTGGCACACCTGAGTCCTGACCACATACAAAGCTTTTGCCTGAGCATGATGGAGTACTGCTCTCCCTCTGGGCTGGTTCTCTGTCTCTCACCTTTCTCGGCTTCACGTGTTGACAAGGCATTTAGGATCGTTGGTATCTCCCACGATGAGTCTGAGTCTTTGAGTCTCTCATTCTCTCACCGACAGCAGGGTGGTGGTCTTTTGTCTTCGACGTTCTCTTCTGGCTCACCCCCCCCCCACATCTGTCTGAGACATGTCCCCCCCATATTTCCACAGGATGCTCAAGGTCACCCAGCATCCCTTCTGGTAAAAACACCAAAATCAAGAATCACTGCTCACCTTCACTCTTTCATTCTCTTTTTTCCAACCTTTGGAACAAATCTCACACTCTCTTCAATCCATCTTCCCTCTAGGTTTATCAAAACAGCTGTTCACATCTGTTATCTTCCATCCAAAGACGATCTTTTCTACCCTAATAATCCCCAAACCCATCCTTCAAATTCCTGCTTTCCTTCTGAATGTCCCTGTCGTGTAAGGACTGAAAGACCTGTAGTGTCCATCTTGTTTACCCATGTACCCCCATATCTCCTTCCAGAATTCCTAATATTCTCTGTTACCCACTGTTTTGTCCTTCCCTCTCCTACCCCTCTTGTTGTACGTTCTGTGTGTTAGCTCTCATACAAGCCTCGACATTGTATACAAAAAAACACATTAACCCCACTTTATCAAAATGGAAAGAGCGGAAAATTATGCAGCATTTATTACCTCCACCACGGAAGGTGAAGGAGGTGATGATTTCACCCCTTTCTGTCTGTTTGTTTGTGTACAGGATATCTCAAAAAGTTGTGGACAGATTCAGATGAAATTTTTTTGGACAAGTAGGGCGTGTGACAAGGATGTACTGATTAGATTTTGGTGAAGATCCGGATCAAACTACGAGCATTATTTAAGTGATTCTTCACCATTGAGATAGGGCTAAACCAATATACAACATGATATCTCAAAACGTTGTGGACGGATTCGGACGAAACTTAGTGGATAAGTTGGGTGTGTGGCAAGGACGAACTGATTCGATTTTGGTGAAGATCTGAATCCAAATCTGGATACAATAATTATTTAATTTTTGGAGTGATTCCTTCACCATTGGGAGATAGGGCCAAAAACTATATAGCATATTTCAAAAATGTATTGGGCCCGATATGTTCTCGTAGATCAGGCATTGCATGGCAGAGGTATGCGCTGTACGAATGCCCTTCTAAATGGGGATGCATCGAGATGGCAATGGCGGGTGAGTTTAGAAAGCAATAAGAGGTGCTTGGTTTCAATAACGAAGAGTTGAAGGTGTGTGTGTGTTGGGGGGGGGGAGTTAGGCAGCAAAGGGGTGTGGGGAGGTGTAGGAGCACAAAGAAAACGCTGGTTATTAAAAGTTGGAATGGAGACAAACGGAATATGATGGCAAAAACTGAAAAGGGAATGCGAATAAAAGGACATAGGAGAGCAAAAGAAGAAAGACGCTCCATACCTTGAGGCGTTGCAGTTTATTGGCGAGTGAGTTCAAGGTGGTGTACAGGTGCTCCACACGGTGGTCAGGGAGCAGGGTGACATTGGGAGATTGAGGTTCTTCCAGTGGGACAGCACAGGGATCATGATACCGTGAGAAATGCGAAACTGTGGGGCCATGGTCCACCGTTTCAGACAGAGTTGCTGATAAGACATCGAGCCCCTCTGGAAATTCTGTCGAGCGGTGCAAATCACCAGGTGAAGCATCGCCTGGCCTTGAAGCATCACCAGCATCGTCATCAGTGCTGCTCTCGACCGGCCCGCTTGGTACAGCCAGAAAAAAACAATTTCCTGTGTGGAAGAAATGAGTGAAGGGAAGTATGGGTCTCAAACAAAACGAGAACTTGCACATCCATATTATGTCATTGCAACGTCAAAAGCATATGGTCGACTGCAAGTGCACACCTTCCCTGCGGATGATGGGTTGTGTGCTTTCAGAACGTGGCGGGCTGCGATTGTCCACATCGTTATCTCCATCTCCGTTTTCTGCTCCATTGATCCCTTCCTTGTCTCTGTTCCCATCCTCATTCCCTGGTGGGACGTGCACAACCGACTTCGATTTCATTCTCACATTCTCGTCCTCCCCATTAAATGGCATCTGTTTGTCTGGTACGTTGGGTTCTGGTACTTCCAGCTCCTCGTTTTGTTCCCAGCTGCTGGGTCGTTTTCCTGCAAGGGAAACGCCATACACAGTTGCACAAAGCTGCATTCCCCCAATTCAACAAGACACATTGAGCGTCTATCTGCTTTTATCCACCTCTCAATGTGCTCTCGACTCGCACTTCTCTGCTCTTCCTCATCAATCCCACCGGTGATACGCTCTTCTGCATTGCTCCTTGCTTTATGGAATTTGCTTTCCTCTGATAATTATTGCTGCACTCCATAACTCTATTCTTAGATCCATTTCAACACC
>CM068956.1:152110042-152120433 GCA_035128595.1 Eptatretus atami | reverse complement strand
ATCTTAAATTCTCAGGATATGTCGAGTGCAGTGGGATTTTAATTGAACGAAAGGTAGAGCAAGCCTTTCTTTGGTTTCTGCATCACGCATTACCCATATTTAGCAATCCAGCCTAATTACCACAAATAAATGTGGGCCAAATTGACGGAGCAAAACCTACAATTGGAAGTGAAGTTCAAGAAAGAAAAGGCAAGTTAATTAATAAAAAAAACAAATAAGAACCGCAGCAATGGTTAACAAACACACACAAAGTTGACAACATTGCGACACATTCAGAAAGTGTTGACCAGAGTGAAAAAGACAATATCACAAAAGAGAGCAATCAGTATCACACATTCATTTTGTTTGAGAGCAAGCGTGAGTACACACTCAAAACACTCAGATCCAGGAAGTGAGGAACGGCTCACCCAAGTCTGTGACAAAGTCTAGACTAAGTCGCCTATCCAAAGAACCCACTCCAAGGAAGTCCAAAAATGGGAAACTCTCCTCCAAGTTTGATGGGATGACTCGGACACAATCGGAAAGAAGTCTTCGCATGTGATGCACTTGGGAGAGGGTGAGAAGCGTCAACAGAAAGGTCATCAACAAAAGTTAACTTAACCAGATCGGAGGGGGACAGTCTTGCAAAACCAAACAGTTACCTTCAGAAAATATAAACTAAATACAAATACATCAAATGAAGAAATGTAAATAAGTAACAGGAAGAGCATGCGGTACTAGTTGACCGAAGTAAAGGCTGTGGATTATCTCGCGCCTCCTCACCATCTCGGAGAGCCAAGTCCGCAATAAAACCTTCCTCCAAATCGGTGTCCAGGCCGGCATCCGCTCCCTCAGACTTGCCACTGAAGAGATCACACTGCGGTCCCCCATCAAACTCGCCACCCTCACATTCTTGCTTCCCCAGGAGCTCAGTCGAGTCCGTTCGGCCTTCTCCCTCTCCTCGAGAGCTCTCATCACCACCCTTGTCATGTTCTGCCAAAATCTCCTCTGCACAAGGAAGATGGTCAAAGCTTGACACTTGGATCACTGTGATGCTCAACACGTTATGCTCAGTTCTGACACACTGCTGCATGACTTTTCTCAAAGCAACTACCCTTGTGCAAAAACTGTCAAAATCAGTATTTTCCATTCAGTTACTGTATGCAGTGTTAAGAATCGCAAATGTATTATTACAAGTCTGGAGACGGCAATGGTTCACGAGCGGTATTTGATGATGAATTGTTTCAGAAGTCAAGGATGAGACAATGTGATAATTTTTGACCAAGTTATAAAAATGATCAACATGATGTGGTACGAGTGACGGGTTATTAGCTGCAAAATGTCGAAAACCCGGTTTCGTTCAACAACTTTCAAAATTTGACCTTTGCATAACCTTAAAGGTCACAAAACAATGTTGTGGACATTAAATAAGGAAAGGATACGTGCTATAGTTTATTGGAGTTTTTGTGAAGGTTGAAAACCCGGTTGATTCCCACAACTTTGAAAATTTGACCTTGTGAACTTTAAAGGTCAAAGGTCAAGGATTATGACTTTGGTGCAAAACTTCCTCTGAACATTCCAGGAACAATAACGTCATATAGGCTATATGGAATTTCGCACTCCTCGGATTATCCATACTTTGATGAAATCAGGTAAAAACAAACTTGAAGGGACGCCACGGGCAAGGTGTTCGAGATGGAGCAAAATGGTTTCAAGACTTTAGGTGGGGAATGACCTCAAGATTATCATAAAAAATATTGTCATCCGAGCTCTCAAAGTTTGGGCGGTCGTATGATTTTTATGTCAAAATTTGCAATTTTCTAAGTTCGTGTACCTTGCTGGGACGAAAATGAAAAATCAAGCTCCGTGGGGCTATGCAGGTGCCATTGGGCTAACCAAATACCGAAACCCCTGCCAGATTCGACAAACCCCCTCGGAGAAAGATGGATTTTTATGTCAAATTCGCAATTTCTAAGTTCGTGACCTGTGACCTTGACCTTGGGAGAAAATGAAAATCAGCTCCGTGGGCATGCAGGTGCCATTGGGCTAACCAAATACCCAAACCCTGCCAGATTCGACAACCCCTCGGAGAAGATGGATTTATGTCAAAATTCGCAATTTTCTAAGTCATTGTGACCTTGACCTTGTGGACGAAAATGAAAAATCAAGCTCGTGGGGCTATGCAGGTGCCATTGGGCTAACCAATACCCAAACCCCTGCCAGATTCGACAACCCCCTCGGAGAAGATGGATTTTTATGTCAAAATTCGCAATTTTCTAAGTCAGTGACCTTGACCTTGTGACGAAAATGAAAAATCGAGCTCCGTGGGGCTATGCAGGTGCCATTGGGCTAACCAAATACGAAACCCTGTCAGATTCGACAACCCCCTTGGAGAAGATGCAAATTGAAATCGGCTACCCCTAAAAACACGTTTTTTGGGCGTGGCTCCGCCCATAATGGGCGCACCACGCCCATTCTCAGGAAAACACAACTAGATCATGATATAAACCTCCACCAAATTTTATCAGGATCAGATCAAAACCCACGGAGCTATGCTCGGACAGACAGACAGAGACAGACAGACAGACAGACAGACAGACAGACCGACAGACACCAATAATGATAATTAGAAAGAAATGATGAGAAGAAAAAGATGTCAGCAAGAATCTAAACAGATAGATTTCAGCAGTTACTTTGAGGCTCAAATGCAGTAAGATGTGCAAGCTACCAGAGGATGATGCAAGTTTTTGCAGATGCCAAAATTCAAATTCCTGCCCTGAATTCCTGAATCGGAGTGGTGACCCATCCAGTGTAGCTCATAACAGCTTCGGCAGCACAAATGCTCTGCATACCGCATCGAACATGATGTTGACGATGACGATGATGATGATCAATCCACAACATCCACAAATGAATACAGATTGGTAAGGCGGATGAATGGCCGACGAGGCATGACAGGGATTGTTTAAAGACCTGCCACAGTTATTAAAGTAATGAGATGAGTGTACATGTATCAGACGAGATGATTTGACATGGGAGTGCTCAATGATGCTGTCAGTTCAGCTTCAGATATGTTTAGCTGGTGTTGCATTGTTAAGTCACAGATGCTTGCCTCTTATGTAACTTCTAGAGACCTCCAATGACAGCTCTTAAAATCCCCATCATTCTCTATAGATTGTGCTCCCACACCCACCCACCCCACCCCCCATTATCCTCTCCGTCCATTGTTCCCAATAACCCCTTCCTCAATACTCTCCACATCTACAATTTCGGCCCCCCCCCCCCCTCCCTGCATTGCTTTCACCGTCTACTCATCCACCATTACCTTCTCTGTTCATTCTTCTTCCTCTCATACCCTCTCCGTACATTTTTAACCCCCCCCCCCATCCATCCACCACCCCCCCATTATCCATCTAGCCCTCTCCCCCAACTGCACCCAATACCTCTCCAATTAAAACAAGCACAAATGAGCTAAGATCCTCGTCCTCTTAATGATGACGTCATAAAAACGAATATGACGTCATTGTGATGTATCAGGTTTGCGATAAATTATCTGTGCTAATGCCCGGTTGATTCCCCAAACAAAATTCAAACAGCTTGCCTAGTTTCGAGATAATGGTATAGGCGATTTCCATTAGCGGCGATATTATGACGTCAACTTTTTTTCTAGGAAGAATTTCCAAAATCGGAGATGGTTACTGCCTGCGCGTGGGCTTTCTGCATATACATGGCAAGTTTCACGAAGATCCGATGAAAACTCGGGTTGTGAAACAAAAAATGTCAAAAAATAGGAATAACGTCATAAAAATTGATACGATGTCATAGTTATGTATCATATGTGCGGTAATTCATCTCTGCTAATGCCCCGTTCGATTCCCGCAAACAGAATTCAAAAAGCTTGCCTAGTTTCGGAGATAATTTTTTAGGCGATTTCCATTACGGAGATATTATGACGTCATAACTTTTTTTTCTCGGAAGAATTTTCAAAATCGGAGACGGGTTACTGTCTGCGCAGGGTATTTTTACAAATGTATGCCAAGTTTCATGAAGTTTCGATGAAAACTGTAGGCTGTGAACAAAAAAGTCCACAAGAAGAAGATGAAGAACAACAACGTGATAAGACTTAGAGATCCTCCACGAGGATCTAATTACATAGCCTCACTGTGAGTATATATAAATTACAATTGATAAACTAATAATATATTCCTAATCAGGATAAACTCCAGGCATTGCCTTAAATTCTCCATTTTTAATCAATTATTTGATTAAAGCAACAAAAGTTACTGTTTTGGTAACACGGTACAGTAATTTGATGAAATGAATTTAAACTAGACAGTTAATAGAACACCTTACCCACGCAGTGAGAGAAAAAAAAAGGACATGGTCAGGGTCTGTGAGCGGCAGATTTGATTGGTCGCGATGACGTAAAACGCCGCAACATTTTGTCCAAGTACTGCTGAACGGAGGTTTGAGAGTGCTAAAGAGGTGACTTGTGTTTTGCCGTGTTCAAATATATATTCAATGTAAATGAAACAAAGATTTTGAAAGTTGTAGAAAAAAATATTTCAAAGATTGATTGCAGAGTCGTTTACACCACCCTATTCAACACCTTACGTTAGTTAGTTCTTCGTCTGCTTGCGTCCGTTATGATGTCCTTAAAAACAGTAAGTTTCCTCTTTGAATGTTTCAGTTTTGTTTGACTCCAGACAGGCAGACGGAGTGAAATTATCAATTTACTCCTCTCTGAATTTGTCCCAATCACATATGCACAGAGCCAAAGTACTGCGAAACTACAGGTTTGGTTTCAGATTTGTGTTCAAAAATATTTCTTAACCCTGCTTTTCGCTTTGCACGCACGGGGTGAGAACACAATTTTACATCCTGTCGAGTTATAAACTCTGTGTGCGTAACGGATTGACGTTTCTGTTTTTTAATGACCTTACCATCCAATAGCCAACACAAAGTGGCAAGCATGTCTCCTTCTACCTCTATATGGGTTCGATTCTTGTACATTTGTGACAATTAAATGGCACAAAAATTTACATGCATTCTCACTAACTTGGTGGCACTTAGTTCTATCAAACTTTTTTAACCAACAAAAAAAATGGATCGTGAGCACCTCGTTGCTCTTCCTTACCGATGTGTAGATCCTTTTCGAAGTGTATGGAGCCGTGAGTGTTGCATGTTTTGGTGACTGGGAAGGCCATGCGTGTTGTGACGTGGAAGGTATGTGTATGGGTTGGCAATGAGCAGAATGAGAAAGCAATCATGTCAAGGTGATATTGGTGGTGTGGTATTTCCATACGAAAACAAAGTGATCTCAAGCACCAAGGAGTGGAGCACAGTAGCCAAGAATGAACACTACAGTGGAGATGAATATTGAAAATCATTCAACAAGATGCCCTTATCCAGGACTCGAGAGTGTGAGTAGGCGTAAAAGTGAATGTGTATGGCAAAAGTATTATTCAAGGAATAAATGAGGCATCGGGCACAAAAGAGCACATGTACAATCCCAACACCATTGCCAAGGACAGTGATGGAATCAAGCAAAATGAAGCATGTTCTCTGAATATTAAAGTAAAAAGATGCAAAGCCATTTAGAGACTCATGTTCAACAGTGGTCATCAGACTGCCTTCATTGTGGAAATCACTGGGCAGTTGAACAAATGCACAACTCCCATTTTTGCCATAAGCTGTGAATGAGATTCAAAGGTGAGAACCCAGTAAGGTAACAGCAGTAAGAAACGGAGCGGCACACTGGAAACGGGAGTAGAAGATGGATCGAAGTAACAGTGTGGAATGAGGTGCAATGATAGTTTGTAGAAGATTGAAGCTGTGGACAACACCTGGAAGTGGCATGAAAGAAAGATTTTCTTGATCTTTCTCATCGTTGTCATGTGGACGAAGTGGGTCAGCATTCCGTCTGTGTGTGGGGTGGGGGGGGGGGGCGAAAGAAATGTACAATATCATTACCATTTTTATCTAATAGTATGCCAACCCAGCCAGCCACGTTTGACTAACTGGAAATGTCACACAAAATGGCCTACTACACTGCAGAGCATGCCTTGCCTACGAGATGGTAAATTGGTGAAAATCACATAAAGGACCTTAAATGCCAATGTTTTTTTTACTCATTACAATCCATCCATTGGGACCATACTCTGTGCAAAGCGTGTGCTGCCGAAGCAGTCTCCTGGGCTATTGGACACAATCCTGGATGGGTCGCCACTCCGACGCAGGATCATTTTGCCAACCTCGAGGATGACAGCCTGAGTCAACCCCACCTGGTATTAATTCAACAGCCAAGGGGGATTTGAACTCGGGATCCTCGATCCCAAGCTCACCACCCTAACCATTAAGCCCAACACCAGGCATACTCATGACAATGATGCACATAATTTGCACTTTTTAACCAAAAGATTATCAGTTGGTTGATGACATGGTTTTTCTGGAAAGCACATCCTGAGAAGTTTATCATAGCCTGAAGCACAACTTCACCAGCAAAGCAGGATGTATGCTGGGCATCGAAGATGCTCACACCCTGTCATAGTCTGATGTACCATTGGTGTGTCACACGCACAGGAGGCACATAAAATGTGGGCGATCGAGACCGTCCGCTAAGCAATCGGAGCGTCCGCTGGGCGATCGGGACGCTTCACTGGGCGATCGGGACCCTCCGCTGGCGATCGGACCCCTCGCTGGCGATCCGGACCCTCGCGGCGATTGGACCATCCGCTGCTTTCAATGTGGCTTAATCAGCCAATGCAATGCATCTCCATGGCCTTGGCCACATAGGTGTTCCTCAGTCAGAACCCCTTCCAACTAACAGTACGAATAATCTTGTTCGGCTTTGTGCCAGTTTCAAATATTGGCTAAACCTTGGTCAAACACAACAAACAAAACAACATTATCAGACGTACAAGGACCTCATTTAAACCAACACTGTTGATCAAAGTAAAATATATTCCCCAACTATTTTAGAGTCAGGAGAATCAATGTTACAGAAAAACCAACTTAGAATGTCCTGCCCTGAACAGCGACATCTATAACAGATCTAAATAGTACAACCAGAATGGGGACTGGAAGAATGCCCCTCTTTATTGTAAAATATCTTTCAATAAAGACTTGGAGGGATTTGGTCTTGTTGGGATGAAAATCAGATACTCGGATAAGAAAAAGGAATGGTACTCCAGACGATGTTACAAGTGCATGTGAAAGACCATTAGTCTGTGTTCCAAAGTAGGGCGTTCACTGAGCGCTAGTTTGGGCAGAGGCAACCAAATACGGCCACAGGAGATCGTGGACTTCCATGCCTCTAAAGTTGGTTACAGTTGTAAAAAAACTTCAGGCACACTCTCTGCACAAGCTTGGGCCGCATCATGGCTACCTACACAAGAGTTGCGCAAATGAAGGATTCCTCCCAATTTGAGAAACCATCACAAAATGAATCATAAAATATTCCAATTTTTTTCCCGTGTCGAATAGATGATGGTCGAGAGCGTGAAAAGAAGTCTTCTTCCCAAAACGCTTCTTACACTTGATGCTGTAGATGATGAGAACTTAGTTATTTTCATGAAGTCAACTTTTAAACAAGTACCAAGACATTTTTGATAAATGAAGGAGCAAGAAATACTATTAGAATTAGGTTTGTTTTTTAAAGTGTGATGAAAAATTATGACATCAACTATCAATTCATACAAATTCGCTAACTCTAAAAGATGTATTAAACTGTTGTGAATCGAACCACAGGGAAATACAGACAAAAGAGATGATGGACCTTCTTCTGGGAACCGCATTTACAACACGGGGGCTCCGGGAGAGTTACACCGGCCGGTTATTCATTTTGTGGGCCAGAACAAACTTGGATGAGAGATCCAAGTTGAAACCTGGACTTAGTAATTAACCTACAAGCTCGAATGATGTAAAGGATGAGGTACTGACGAAGTCCTTCTCTCCGGCGAACAGCAAATGTGAACGTGAACGCCGCAAGCCATAAGGCAAGGCTACTAGAGACATGCGGTAAGGCTACTCGAAGTGGACGATCATGTTTGATTGAGAAACATGAACGACCTCAACAGGAGTTACAAACATGCTTTGACCATCTGTCCATTTCAGGTCTAGAGATACGTTGGGTTGTTCCTTTGAAAAACAAAACAGGTGTGAGTCTCATGGATGACTTCAAACAAATGCTTAAAGCCCTGGAGGTCTTGAGGTCTTCAGAATGTCAGGCAGTTTAATTGGACAGATTGGTCTGGCCTGCAGTAAACTCTCCTCCACTCACTGCCTGCTCATCTCTTCACTGGAAATGGACCATACCTGGGACCATTTATTGACATAAAGTTCTCTCATCCCACAATTCATACCTTCACACCTCCATAAGAGTACACGACTTATGCAGTGAACATTTTCCACAAGTCATGCCTTTTACTCCAAGAAGCCAACTCCACTGAAAATAACCCAGCGCGACGCGCTGCTCTGCGCACTGCACCATAACTGACCTTACCTGATGCGACACCATTGCAAATCCCTACGTTTCCCACCTAAAGCAATGTTAAAAGTTGAAAAGAAATTGACATCCCTCGTTCTTCAGCCAGCAGGCTGCAGCCTCTTACCTGCACGGTAAGATTTCCAAGCGAAAAAAATCACAAGCTGGTCCAACACGTGGAACATGTCTTTCAATCCTGACAAATCTCACACTCTCACTCCCTCTCCCTTTGTAAAGGACAATCTGGCAAACCCCTATCTACTTGATTAACAATCCTCTTGAAAAGGTTCAGTCATTCAAACTCCTGGCTCTCACTATCACCATGATCTTTCTTGGGCAAACCACATTTCAATATTTCCTCCAAAACCAGGCTGTTGACTCGGAATCCTCCATTGTACAAAGTCCTTCCTTGGTACACTGAACTCCTATCCACCAACAAGGCCTTCATCTGCAGCTTGACGGAGTACTGCTCTCCCCTCTAAGCGGGCTCCCTGCTAGTCCGGCAGCCAAAGGCCAAATTTCCCCCTAACCCAAAATGTCTGATATAGTTTTTTTTCTCTGCTGATTATTATCATTGGGTGTATATAATGAGATGAATCTAGGTGGTGTGGACCGGTCACCCTTGAGTAATTTTAAATATTCAAGATGCGTCCAGATGCTGGCTGCCACGAAGGACCAAAATTCGAAAATTCCCATTATTCCAATTTTTCTGCCTAGATCAATGATTTTTATGCCAAGATATATTTTTGTCCAATAATTTCGATAGAAAGGTTTGAGCAGTATTGGATGTACCGTTGATATGGTAACTGGCATATGGCTACCATTAATTGGTAAAAGGTGGTAAAATGGCAAAACTCCATAAATTTCAAGAAAATGTTTATTAGAGCATTGTTATTTTCTAGGTATATGCTAATGGCCACAATGTATGGATAAAATAGGTTTGATGAGTTACGATTTTCTGTTGCCATGGTAACCATCTAAATGACCAGTCGGATGTTTGAATAAGTGTAAAGATATACAACATAAAACCGTACATTTTGGCCTAGTTAAATGTTTTCTAACCCTTAGATCATGATGGATGGATATGATAAATAAACTGTTTGATGTTGCCATGGTGACCACAAAGATGCTACCATAATGGGTACGTAACGTTTTGATAAAAGTGTTTTTTCGACTAATATCACATTGATTACCATTACGTTTCAGATAATTCTGTGACAATAGGAGTCTAAAGTTGAATGACATGATGTGACGTGTACAGAGCATTCTTTCTCTCCCTAAAATTGTCAACATTAATACTTAATTAATATTTTCTTCTTTTTTTAATCTAGAGCTAAACCATGGAGCAGGGCTGCGTCTTTAAGTTCCGGTATGCACCGAGTGTGATGAGAAGACATCGTCTCAGAGACTACTGTGGCACGAATAGAAACGATTATCAATGCGAGCAAGTTTATGGGACACCTTGCATGTAGAACTTGAAACACAGCTTTCTGAAAATGAGAACTGAAGATCTACTACCACAGAAGGTCATGCTGACCGTCACCAGAAACAAGATACAACTCATCGAACTAATATGCGAGGACATGGCATCCCACAAGGATGACTTCACACAGCACAAGCTTTCTCACTGGAAGTGACCCTGTGCCAGTGGAGATAATAGTGTGTCATCATCAAGCGCCAGGACATAAAAACAACACAGGAGGAGGCGGATGCCATGATTGTTCAACAAGTGGCAGAGGTGAAAGCTAAGAAAGTGCTTGTGTTGCAGACGACACTGACATCTCTGTTCTTCTGCTTCACTTCTGTTGCCAAGGTGGCATACCAGCTTCAACCTCTGTCTTTGATGATATCGCCAATTTATGGTCGTGCAGTGATTGATACAATGCCACCGTTGACCAGGCATCCCTGAATATCGGTACCCCAAGTA
>CM068956.1:152097407-152110017 GCA_035128595.1 Eptatretus atami | reverse complement strand
CATATGGAGTACTCTCTCCCCTCTGGGCTGGTTCTTTCCTGTCTCTCACCTTATCTCGGTTCACGCTGTTGAAAACCAAGGCATTTAGGAATCGTTGGTATCTCCCACGATGAGTCTGAGGTCTTTGAGTCTCTTCATTCTCTCCCGCAGGCAGGGTGGTGGTCTTTGTCTTCGACCGTCTCCCTTCTGCTTCACCCCCCCCCCCCCCACGCTCTGTCTGAGACATGACCCCCCCCCCCATATTTCCCAGGATGCTCAGGTCCACCATGGCATCCCCCTTCTGGTAAAACAACCAAACTCAGAATCACTGCCTCACCTTCACTCTTTCATTCCTCTTTTATTCCAACCTTTGGAACAACTCTCACACTACTTTCAATCCCACTCTTCCCTCTAGGTTTATCAAAACGCTGTTCACCATCTGTTATCTTCCCCATCCAAAACACGATCTTTTCTTACCCCTTGCTAATCCACCCCAAACCCACCTCTTCAAATTCCCTGCTTTTCCTTCCTGAATGTCACCTGTCGTGTAAGGACCTGAAAGACCTGTAGTGTCATCTTCTTTACCATGTACCCCCACCCCATCCCTCTCCCTTCCACAGATCTCCTATATCTCTGTTACCCCACTTTTTGTTCCTTCCCTCTCCTACCCCTTCTTGTGTACGTCTCTGTGTGTTAGCTCTCATACCAAGCCTCGAACATTGTATACAAAAAACACAATTAACCCCACTTTATCAAAAATGGAAAGAGCGGGAAAATATGCAGCATTTATTACTCCACCACAGAAGGTGAAGAGTGATAGATTTTCACCCCTTTCGTCTGTTGGTTTGTTGTACAGGATATCTCAAAAATTGTGGACAGATTCAGATGAAATTTTTGGACAAGTAGGGTGTGGACAAGGATGTACTTGATTAGATTTTGGTGAAGATCCGGATCAAACTACGAGCATTATTAAGTGATTCTTACCATGAGATAGGGCTAAACAATATAAACATGATTATCTCAAAAACGTTGTGGACGGATTCGACGAACTTAGGTGGATAAGTTGGGTGTGTTGCAGGACGAACTGATTCGATTTTGGTTGAAGATTGATCCAAATCTGGATACAATAATTATTAATTTGGAGTGATTCCTTACCAATTGGGGATAGGCCAAAATACTATATAGCATATTTCAAAATTGTATTGGCCCGATTGTTCTCGTAGATCAGGCATGCATGCGAGAGGTATGCGCTGTAACGATTGCCCTTCTAAATGGGGATTGCATCGAGGATGGCAAATGAGCGGTGTGAGATTTAGAAAGCAATAAGAGGTGCTTGTTTCAATAACGAAGAGTTGGAGGGGTGTGTGTCTGTGTGGGGGGGGGGATTAGGCAGCCAAAGGGGGTGGGGGAGGTGTAGGAGCACAAAGAAACGTGTTTATTAAAGTTGGAATGGGAACAAACGTTAATATGATGGCAAAAACTGAAAAGGGAATCGAATAAAAGGACATAGGGTAGCAAAAGAAGAAAGACCCTCCATTTACCTTGAGGCGTTGCAGTTATTGGCGAGTGAGTTCAAGGTGGTGTACAGGTCGCTCCACACGAGGTGGTCAGGGGAGCAGCGGTGACATTTGGGAGATGAGGTTTCTTCCAGTGGGACAGCACAGGGGTCATGATACGTGAGAAATGGCGAAACTGTAGGGCCATGGTCCACCTCGGGACGATGTTGCTGATAAAACATCGAGCCCCTCTGGAATTCTGATCGAGCGGTGCAATCACCAGGGTGAAGCATTGTTCTGGCCTTGAAGCCAATCACCAGCACTCGTCATCAGTGCTGCTCTCGGACCGCGCCCGCTTGGTTACCGCCAGAAAAAACAATTCCTTGTGTGGAGAAATGAGTGAAGGGAAGTATGGGTTCTCAACAAAACGAGAACTCTGCACATCCATATTATGTCATTGCAACGTTCAAAAGCATATGGTCGATTGGCAAGTGCACAACCTTCCTGCGGATGATGGGTTGTGTGCTTTTCAGAACGTGGCGGGCTGCGGTTGTCCACATCGTTATCTCCATCTCCGTTTTCTGCTCCATTGATCCCTTCCTTCTCGTTCCATCCTCATTCCCTGGTGGGACTTGCACAACCGACTTCGATTTCTTCTCACATTCTCGTCCTCCCCATTAAATGGCATCTGTTTGTCTGTACGATGGGTTCTGGTACTTCCAGCTCCTCGTTTTATTGTTCCAGCTGCTGGGTCGTTTTCTGCAAGGGAAACGCCAACACAGTTGCCAAAGGGCTCTTCCCCCAATTCAACAAGACACATGAGCGTCTATTCTGCTTTTATCCACCTCGTCAATGTTGGCTCTCGACTCGCATTCTCTGCTCTTCCTCATCAATCCCACGGTGATACGGCTCTCTGCATTGCTCCTTGCTTTATGGAATTTGCTTTCCTTGATAATTATTGCTGCACTCCCCAATAACTCTAATTCTTAGATCCATTTCACACTGCATCTTAAATTCTCAGGATATGTCGAGTGCAGTGGGATTTATTGAACGAAAGTAGAGCAAGCCTTTCTTTGGTTTTCTGCATCACGCTTACCCATATTTAAGCAATCCAGCCCTAATTACACACAAAATAAATGTGGCAAATTGACGGAGCAAACCTACAATGGAAGTGAAGTTCAAGGAAGAAAAGGCAAGTTAATAATAAAAAAAACATAAGAACCGCGCAATGGTTAACAAACAACAAAGTTGGACAACATTGCCGACACATTCAGAAGTGTGACCCAGAGGAAAAGACCATATCACAAAAACGAGGCAATCAGTTATCACACATTCATTTGTTTGAGGCAAGCGTGAAGTACAACACTCAAACACTCAGCATCCAGGAAGTGAGGAAGGCTCACCCAATCTGATTGAACAAAGTCTAGACTAGTCGCCGTATCCAAAGAACCCCTCCAAGGAAGTCCAAAAATGGGAAACCTCTCCTCCAGTTTGATGGGATTGGACTCGGACACAATCGGAAGAGTCTTCGCATGTGATGCACTTGGGAGAGGGTGAGAAGCTCAAAGAAAGGTCATCAACAAAAGTTACTTAACCAGATCGGAGGGGGACAGTCTTGCAACCAAACTTACCTTCAGAAATATAACTAATACAAATACATCAATGGAGAAAATGTAAAAATAAGTAACAGGAAGAGCATTGCGGTACTAGTGACCGAAGTAAAGGCTGTGGCATTGATCTCGCGCCTCCTCACCATCTCGGAGAGCCAAGTCCGCAATAAACCTTTCTCCAAATCGGTGTCCAGGCCGGGCATCCGCTCCCTCAGGACTTGCACTAGAAGAGATCCACTGCGGTTCCCCCATTTCAATCGCCACCCTTCACATTCTTGCTTCCCCAGGAGCTCAGTCGAGTCCGTTCGGCCTTCTCCCTCATCCTCGAGAGCTTCATCACCCACCTCTTTGTCATAGTTTGCAAAATCTTCTCTGCACAAGGAAGATGGTCACATGACACTTGGATCACTGGATTACTCAACACGTTATGCTCAGTCTACACACTGCTTGCAATGCTTTTCTAAGCACTACCCTTGTGCAAAACTGTTGTTCAAATCAGTATTTCCATTCAGTTACTGTATGCAGTGGTTAAGAAATCGCAAATGTTTATTACAAGTCTGGAAGACGGGGCAATGGTTCACGAGCGGTATTTGATGATGTAGATTGTTTCAGAAGTCAGGATGGACAATGTTGATAATTTTTGACAGTTATAAATGATCAACCATGATGTGGTAGGAGTGACGGGTTATTAGCTGCAATGTCGGAAAACCCGGTTTCGGTTTCACAAACTTTAAAATTTGACCTTTGCATACTTTAAAGGTCACAAAACAATGTTGTGGACATTAAAGAAGGAAACAGGATACGTGCTATAGTTTATTGGAGTTAGTTCGTCTGGAGGTTTGAAAACCCGCGTTGCATTCCCACAACTTTGAAAATTTGACCTTTTGTGGATACTTTAAAGGGTAAGGTCAAGGTTATGACCTGGGCAAATTCTATTCCAGGTGCATTACTAAGCATTCCCTCTCGGATCAACTTTGATTCAGTGAAACAATACTTGAGGGACGCCTATGGATAGGTTTGGATGGGCCCATGGTCAGCACTCTTGGGGGTGACCGTAATGCAAAATTATCCAGCTCTCAAGTTTGGGCGGTCGTAGTTTTTATGTCAAAATTTGCAATTTTAAGTTCGTGACCTTGTGACCTGCCTTGGGACGAAAATGGAAATCAAGCTCCGTGGGCTATGCAGGTGCCATGGGCTAACCAATACCAAACCCCTGCAGATTCGACAAACCCTCGGAGAGATGGATTTTATGTCAAATTCGCAATATTCTAAGTTCGTGGACCTTGTGACCTTGACCTTGGAAGAAAATGAAAAATCGAGCTCCGTGGGCTATGCAGGGCCATTGGGCACACCAAATACCAAAACCCCTGCCAGATTCGACAAACCCCTCGGAGAGATGGATTTATGTCAAAATTCGCATTTCTAAGTTCGTGACCTTGTGACCTTGACCTTGGACCGAAAATGAAAAATCAAGCTCTGTGGGGCTATGCAGGTGCCATTGGGCTAACCAAATACCCAAAACCCCTGCCAGATTCGACAACCCCCTCGGAGAAGATGGATTTTTATGTCAAAATTCGCAATTTTCTAAGTCAGTGACCTTGACCTTGTGACGAAAATGAAAAATCGAGCTCCGTGGGGCTATGCAGGTGCCATTGGGCTAACCAAATACCGAAACCCTGTCAGATTCGACAACCCCCTTGGAGAAGATGCAAATTGAAATCGGCTACCCCTAAAAACACGTTTTTTGGGCGTGGCTCCGCCCATAATGGGCGCACCACGCCCATTCAGGAAAACACAACTAGATCATGATATAAACCTCCACCAATTTTATCACGGATCAGATCAAAACCCACGGAGCTATGCTCGGGACAGACAGACAGACAGACAAGACAGACAGACAGACAGACAGAAGACACCCACCAATAATGATAATTAGAAAGAAATGTGAGAGGAAAAAAAGATGTCAGCAAGAATCTAAACAGATAGATTTCAGCAGTTACTTTGAGGCTCAAATGCAGTAAGATGTGCAAGCTACCAGAGGATGATGCAAGTTTTTGCAGATGCCAAAATTCAAATTCCTGCCCTGAATTTCTGAATCGGAGTGGTGACCCATCCAGGATTGTAACCTCATAACAGCTTCGGCAGCACAAATGCTCTGCATACGGCATCGAACATGATGTTGACGATGACGATGATGATGATCAATCCACAACATCCACAAATGAATACAGATTGGTAAGGCGGATGAATGGCCGACGAGGCATGACAGGGATTGTTTAAAGACCTGCACAGTTATTAGATAGTAATGAAGATGAGTGTACATGTATCAGACGAGATGATTTGACATGGGAGTGCTCAATGATGCTGTCAGTTCAGCTTCAGATATGTTTAGCTGGTGTTGCATTGTTAAGTACACAGATGCTTGCCTCTTATGTAACCTTCTAGAGACCTCCAATGACAGCTCTTAAAATCCCCATCATTCTCTATAGATTGTGCTCCCACCACACCCACCCACCCCCCATTATATCCTACTCCGTCCATTGTTCCAATAACCCCTTCCTCAATACTCTCCACATCTACAATTTCGGCTCCCCCCCCCCACTCCCTGCATTGCTTTCACCGTCTACTCCATCCACCATTACCTTCTCTGTTCATTCTTCTTCCTCTCAATACCCTCTCCGTACATTTTTAACCCCCCCCCATCCATCCACCACCCCACCCATTATCCATCTAGCCCTCTCCCCAACTGCACCCAATACCTCTCCAATTAAAAACAAGCACAAATGAGCTAAGATCCTCGTCCTCTTAATGATGACGTCATAAAAACGAATATGACGTCATTGTGATGTATCAGGTTTGCGATAAATTATCTGTGCTAATGCCCGCTTGATTCCCGCAAACAAAATTCAAACAGCTTGCCTAGTTTCGGAGATAATGGTATAGGCGATTTCCATTAGCGCGATATTATGACGTCAACTTTTTTTCTAGGAAGAATTTCCAAAATCGGAGATGGTTACTGCCTGCGCGTGGGCTTTCTGCATATACATGGCAAGTTTCACGAAGATCCGATGAAAACTCTGGGTTGTGAAACAAAAAATGTCAAAAAAATAGGAATAACGTCATAAAAATTGATACGATGTCATAGTGATGTATCATATGTGCGGTAATTCATTCTGCTAATGCCCCGTTCGATTCCCGCAAACAGAATTCAAAAAAGCTTGCCTATGTTTTCTGGAGATAATTTTTTAGGCGATTTCCATTAGCGGAGATATTATGACGTCATAACTTTTTTTTCTCGGAAGAATTTTCAAAATCGGAGACGGTTACTGTCTGCGCAGGGTATTTTTACATATGTATGCCAAGTTTCATGAAGTTTCGATGAAAACTGTAGGCTGTGAAACAAAAAAGTCCACAAGAAGAAGATGAAGAACAACAACGTGAGTAAGACTTAGAGATCCTCCACGAGGATCTAATTACATAGCCTCACTGTGAGTATATATAAATTACAATTGTGATAAACTATAATATATTCCTAATCAGGATAAACTCCAGGCATTGCTTAAATTCTCCATTTTTAATCAATTATTTGATTTAAAGCAACAAAAGTTACTGTTTTGGTAACACGGTACAGTAATTTGATGAAATGAATTTAAACTAGACAGTTAATAGAACACCTTACCCACGCAGTTGAGAGAAAAAAAAAAGGACATGGTCAGGGTCTGTGAGCGGCAGATTTGATTGGTCGCGATGACGTAAAACGCCGCAACATTTTGTCCAAGTACTGCTGAACGGAAGGGGTTTGAGAGTGCTAAAGAGGTGACTTGTGTTTTGCCGTGTTCAAATATATAATTCAATGTAAATGAAACAAAGATTTTGAAAGTTGTAGAAAAAAATATTTCAAAAGATTGATGCAGAGTCGTTTACACCACCCTATTCAACACCTTACGTTAGTTAGTTCTTCGTTCCTGCTTGCGTCCGTTATGATGTCCTTAAAAACAGTAAGTTTCCTCTTTGGAATGATTTTCAGTTTTGTTTGACTCCCAGACAGGCAGACGGAGTGAAATTATCAATTTACTCCTCTCTGAATTTGTCCCAATCACATATGCACAGAGCCAAAGTACTGCGAAACTACAGGTTTGGTTTCAGATTTGTGTTCAAAATATTTCTTAACCCTGCTTTTCGCTTTGCACGCACGGGGTGAGAACACAAATTTTACATCCTGTCGAGTGTATAAACTCTGTGTGCGTAACGGATTGACGTTTCTGTTTTTTAATGACCTTACCATCCAATAGCCAAACACAAAGTGGCAAGCATGCTCCTTCTACCTCTATATGGGTTCGATTCTTGTACATTTGTGACAATTAAATGGCACAAAAATTTACATGCATTCTCACTAACTTGGTGCACTTAGTTCTGTCAAACTTTTGTTAACCAACAAAAAAATGGATCGTGAGCACCTCGTTGCTCTTCCTTACCGATGTGTAGATCCTTTTCGAAGTGTATGGAGCCGTGAGTGTGTGCATGTGTTTTGGGTGACTGGGAAGGCCATGCGTGTTGTGACGTGGAAGGTATCGTGGTATGGGTTGGCAATGAGGCAGAATGAGAAAGCAATCATGTCAAGGTGATATTGGTGGTGTGGTATTTCCATACGAAAACAAAGTGATCTCAAGCACCAAGGAGTGGAGCACAGTAGCCAAGAATGGAACACTACAGTGGAGATGAATATTGAAAATCATTCAACAAGATGCCCTTATCCAGGACTCGAGAGTGTGAGTAGGCGTAAAAGTGAATGTGTATGGCAAAAGTATTATTCAAGGAATAAATGAGGCATCGGGCACAAAAGAGCACATGTACAATCCCAACACCATTGCCAAGGACAGTGATGGAAATCAAGCAAAATGAAGCATGTTCTCTGGAATATTTAAAGTAAAAAGATGCAAAGCCATTTAGAGACTCATGTTCAACAGTGGTCATCAGACTGCCTTCATTGTGAAAATCACTGGGCAGTTGAACAAATGCACAACTCCCATTTTTGCCATAAGCTGTGAATGAGATTCAAAGGTGAGAACACAGTAAGGTAACAGCAGTAAGAAACGGAGCGGCACACTGGAAACGGGAGTAGAAGATGGATCGAAGTAACAGTGTGGAATGAGGTGCAATGATAGTTTGTGAGAAGATTGAAGCTGTGGACAACACCTGGAAGTGGCATGAAAGAAAGATTTTCTTGATCTTTCTCATCGTTGTCATGTGGACGAAGTGGGTCAGCATTCCGTCTGTGTGTGGGGTGGGGGGGGGGGGCGAAAGAAATGTACAATATCATTACCATTTTTATCTAATAGTATGCCAACCCAGCCAGCCACGTTTGGACTAACTGGAAATGTCACACAAAATGGCCTACTACACTGCAGAGCATGCCTTGCCTACGAGATGGTATAATTGGGTTGAAAATCACATAAAGGACCTTAAAATGCCAGATTTTTTTTTACTCATTACAATCCATCCATTGGGACCATACTCTGTGCAAAGCGTTGGTGCTGCCGAAGCAGTCTCCTGGGCTATTGGACACAATCCTGGATGGGTCGCCACTCCGACGCAGGATCATTTTGCCAACCTCGGAAGGATGACAGCCTGAGTCAACCCCACCTGGTATTAATTCAACAGCCAAGGGGGATTTGAACTCGGGATCCTCGGATCCCAAGCTCACCACCCTAACCATTAAGCCAACACCAGGCATACTCATGACAATGATGCACATAATTTGCACTTTTTAACCAAAAGATTATCAGTTGGTTGATGACATGGTTTTTCTGGAAAGCACATCCTGAGAAGTTTATCATAGCCTGAAGCACAACTTCACCAGCAAAGCAGGATGTATGCTGGGCATCGAAGATGCTCACACCCTGTCATAGTCTGATGTACCATTGGTGTGTCAGCACAGCACAGGAGGCACAATAAAATGTGGGCGATCGAGACCGTCCGCTAAGCAATCGGGAGCGTCCGCTGGGCGATCGGGACGCTTCACTGGGCGATCGGGACCCTCCGCTGGGCGATCGGGACCCTCCGCTGGGCGATCGGGACCCTCCGCTGGGCGATTGGGACCATCCGCTGCTTTTCAATGTGGCTTAATCAGCCAATGCAATGCATCTGCCATGGCCTTGGCCACATAGGTGTTCCTCAGTCAGAACCCCTTCCAACTAACAGTACGAATAATCTTGTTCGGCTTTGTGCCAGTTTCAAAATATTGGCTAAACCTTGGTCAAACACAACAAACAAAACAACATTATCAGACGTACAAGGACCTCATTTAAACCAACACTGTTGATCAAAGTAAAATATATTCCCCAACTATTTTAGAGTCAGGAGAATCAATGTTACAGAAGTAACCAACTTAGAATGTCCTGCCCTGAACAGCGACATCGGTATAACAGATCTAAATAGTACAACCAGAATGGGGACTGGAAGAATGCCCCTTCTTTATTGTAAAATATCTTTCAATAAAGACTTGGAGGGATTTGGTCTTGTTGGGGATGAAAATCAGATACTCGGATAAGAAAAAGGAATGAGGTACTCCAGACGATGTTACAAGTGCATGTGAAAGACCATTAGTCTGTTTCCAAAGTAGGGCGTTCACATGAGCGCTAGTTTGGGCAGAGGCAACCAAATACGGCCACAGGAGATCGTGGGACTTCCGATGCCTCTCAAGTGTTGGTTACAGTTGTAAAAGAAAACTTCAGGCACACTCTCTGCACAAGCTTGGGCCGACATCATGGCTACCTACACAAGAGTTGCGCAAATGAAGGGATTCCTCCCAATTTGAGAAACCATCACAAAGATGAATCATAAAATATTCCAATTTTTTTCCCGTGTCGAATAGTGAGTGGTCGAGACGTGAAAAGAAGTCTTCTTCCCAAAACGCTTCTTACACTTGATGCTGTAGATGATGAGAACTTAGTTATTTTCATGAAGTCAACTTTTAAACAAGTACCAAGACATTTTTGATAAAATGAAGGAGCAAGAAATACTATTAGAATTAGGTTTGTTTTTTAAAGTGTGATGAAAAATTATGACATCAACTATCAATTCATACAAATTCGCTAACTCTAAAAGATGTATTAAACTGTTGTGAATCGAACCACAGGGGAAATACAGACAAAAGAGATGATGGACCTTCTTCTGGAAACCGATTTACAACAACGGGGGCTCCGGGAGAGTTACACCGGCCGGGTTATTCATTTTTGTGGGCCAGGAACAAACTTGGATGAGAGATCCAAGTTGAAACCTGGACTTAGTAATTAACCTACAAGCTCGAATGATGTAAAGGATGAGGTACTGACGAAGTCCTTCTCTCCGGCGAACAGCAAATGTGAACGTGAACGCCGCAAGCCCATAAGGCAAGGCTACTAGAGACATGCGGTAAGGCTACTCGAAAGTGGACGATCATGTTTGATTGAGAAACATGAACGACCTCAACAGGAGTTACAAACATGCTTTGACCATCTGTCCATTTCAGGTCTAGATACGTGTGGGTTGTTCCTTTGAAAAAACAAAACAGGTGTGAGTCTCATGGATGACTTCAAACAAATGCTTAAAAGCCCTGGAGGTCTTGAGGTCTTCAGAATGTCAGGCAGTTTAATTGGACAGATTGGTCTGGCCTGCAGTAAACTCTCTCTTCCACTCACTGCTCTGCTATCTCTTCACTGGAAATGGACAATACCTGGGACCGATTTATTGACATAAAGTTCTCTCATCCCACAATTCATACCTTCACACCTCCATAAGAGTACAACGACTTATGCAGTGAGACATTTTCCACAAGTCATGCCTTTTACTCCAAGAAAGCCAACTCCACTGAAAATAACCCAGCGGCGACGCGCTGCTCTGGCACATGCACCCATAACTGACCTTACCTGATGCGACACCATTGCAAATCCCTACGTTTCCCACCTAAAGCAATGTTAAAAGTTGGAAAGAAATTGACATCCCTCGTTCTTCAGCCAGGCAGGCTGCAGCCTCTTACCTGCACGGTAAGATTTCCAAGCGAAAAAAATCACAAGCTGGTCCAACACGTGGAACATGTCTTTCAATCCTGACAAATCTCACACTCTCACTCCCTCTCCCTTTGAAAGGACAATCTGGCAAACCCTCCTATCTACTTGATTAACAATCCTCTTGAAAAGGTTCAGTCATTCAAACTCCTGGCTCTCACTATCAGCCATGATCTTTCTTGGGCAAACCACATTTCAATATTGGCCTCCAAAACCAGCTGTTGACTCGGAATCCTCCATTGTACAAAGTCCTTCCTTGGTACACCTGAACTCCTATCCACCAACAAGGCCTTCATCTGCAGCTTGACGGAGTACTGCTCTCCCCTCTAAGCGGGCTCCCCTGCTAGTCCGGCAGCCAAAGGCCAAATTTCCCCCTAACCCCAAAATGTCTGATATAGTTTTTTTTCTCTGCCGATTATTTATCATTGGGGTGCATATAATGAGATGAGATCTAGGGTGGTGTGGACCGGTCACCCTTGAGTAATTTTAAATATTCAAGATGGCGTCCAAGAGGCGCCACGAAGGACCAAAATTCGAAAATTCCCATTATTCCAATGTTTTCTGCCATAGATCAATGATTTTATGCCAAGATATATGTTTTGGGGTCCAATAATTTCGATAGAAAGGGTTTGAGCAGTATTGGATGTACTTGATATGGTACTGGCAATATGGCTACCATTAATGTGTAAAGTGGTAAAAATGGCAAAACTGCCATAAATTTCAAAGAAAATTATTAGAGCATGGTTTTATTTCTAGGTATATGCTAATGGCCACAATGGTATTGGATAAAATAGGTTTGATGAGTTACGATTTTCTGTTGCCATGGTAACCATCTAAAATGACCAGTCGGATGTTTGAAATAAGTGTTAAAGATATACAACATAAAACCGTACATTTTTGGCCTAGTTAAATGTTTTCTAACCCTTAGATCATGATGGGATGGATATGATAAATAAACTGTTTGATGTTGCCATGGTGACCACAAAGATGCTACCATAATGGGTACTGTAACGTTTTGATAAACGTGTTTTTTCGACTAATATCACATTGATTACCATTACGTTTCAGATATTCTGATGACAATAGGAGTCTAAATTTAATTACATGATTGACGTGTACAGAGCATTCTTTCTCTCCCTAAAATTGTCAACATTAATACTTAATTAATATTTTCTTTCTTTGTTTAATCTAGAGCTAAACCATGAGCAGGGCTGCGTCTTTAAGTTCCGGTATGGCACCGAGTGTGATGAGAAGACATCGGTCTCTCAGAGACTACTGTGTGGCACGGATAATAGAAACGATTATCAATGCGAGCAAAGTTTATGGGGACACCTTGCATGTAGAACTTGAAACACAGCTTTCTGAAAATGAGAACTTGAAGATCTACTACCACAGAAGGTCATGCTGACCGTCACCAGAAACAAGATACAACTCATCGACCTAATATGCGAGGACATGGCATCCCACAAGGATGACTTCA
>CM068956.1:152078663-152091187 GCA_035128595.1 Eptatretus atami | reverse complement strand
TGGTGCACCAAAGCTGGCTACCTTGCCTCCAACAAATGAGGCATTCAAGGAAAATGTGGCCCACGCTCACTTTCAGGTGGCAGTCTGGAGGAATGCACTGCAAACAGATCCACCGAGAATGCATCCAACAGCATTTGGATGGTCACGGGAAGATGGCTCCAAAACACTTTTCCCTGTAACTCTCGTTATTGTTTTTTTTTTTTTTTTTTTTTGCACCTCGTTTTTTTTATAGCGCGGCGACATCACGCTGTTATATAATTGGGCTATTCTGTCCTGTGTCTTCTGTCACGTTCTTCTGTCACACTTATGGCAGAGTACGTCCCTTTGATCTGATGGCTATAAATATAAATTTGTCCAAGTCACAACTCTTCCCATCATGCATGCTAATTCACCGTGTCTACATTTAAATTTTATACTGCAAAATTGTTTCATCATTCTTAACCTCGACTTTTACTGCCCCAGCCGCGCGATATCGAAGTATTCGCTTCTTGTTTTGTTTGTTTTTTTGCACCGCCAAGGCGGAGGTCTACGGCTCACTCGCCCGTCCCTTATGTCGGGCGATAATCGAGCCTTTGTCGTCGCCCTGTCAGCGCTCGCTTTGAGGGATTCCCCACGCGAGCCAACGTGTGCAGCTCACCCGCAACTTGCGCTGGGAAATCCCCGGTGACGTCACTCGCCACGGAACCTGCACGGCTTGCCGTAAGGCCCGCCCGAGCGTGTCGCCCGAGGCTCGCTCCGCGCGTTCCGTGAACGGAACACGCAGCGTGCCAGCACATGATGCCTCGCACACGCGCTCGCATGGGACCCCTGTTGCCGAATTAAAACAACACTCGCGCCATTTTAGCCGTCTACGAGGCCTTGTTTTAATCCCACGCGAAGCGTTTCCACGCCGGATTCCCTCCATGAAGCGCACGCGCGAGGGCTGCTCGCTAAATGCGAAACGGGCCCCGTACGCGACGTCCCGTGAAACCTGCGCGGTTCCCGAAATACTTACTAGCGGCCCATTTGGCTCGCGATACCCGTCTCCCGTCTGGGTCGGTCCGCGTACCAATTCCTCACATGCACTCACGCACGCCATGACACTCGCATTCTGCACACATTTCAACAGACACTCCGGGACAATCACATTGGGGATTCGTGTTAACTCAAGGGTCCGGATCTCTACCCCCCCCAAAACTCTGCATAGACCTGTTTGCATCACTCACCCGCTCAACCTTGTAAGGCTCACCTCGTCGCAGTCCACTTCGAGGGAGCCTACCATCTCCTCTGTTCCTGAAGGAGGCTATCCTGATGCTCGCACCAGGTCCCGATACATTCCCTATGCTCAACCTCATTGTCCCCTCCTATAAACTCTATGTGTGTGTGGCTCGTCTTTAGTTTCATTCAATTCGTCCCCTCTATTTCTTCCATCTCGTCACCTCGTTTATTATTTCCGTAATTCCTGGCTCTTCGTCTCTGTTAATTTTCCGTCTCCTCCCTCCTTTGGTTCTTCCGTCGTCCCCTCGTGTCTCACCCTACATGTTTCGGTCTTCCCATCAATTATCGTGGCGTCGCTCGTCATCCCGACCTCACCCGTCTCCATCGCGGGCCGGACACAAATTTGCACTCCCTCTGGTCGGTTCGGTCGCGCTGCCACGTGGTGCCGCCATTTTCTCGCCCATGGCCCGCATTTCGCCATGTGCAATCGCCCTTATTGCCCCTTGCCTCGCCTGGAGACTCAACCCCATGCACTGCATCTCACCCCGCTGTGTTCGCATCTCACCCCTCAGTGTTTGCATATCACTCCTCATCGCATGCATATCGCGTGCGTTCGCGCCCATTTTTGTTTGCAAATCCTGTGTGTTTGCATTCTTTTGTACATCAAAATTTCCAACAGCTGGCTCATGTCAAGTGACTCGGCGCAGCCGATCCGCCATGATGGTGTGCGGAACCGGCCGGATCGGGGAGGAAATTTGACGGAGGTGGGGGGGGTGTCATACGCCGCCCCTGCCACTCCTAATACCCCTTCTAGGTTTGGCTGCGGGGAAATGTCTTCCTGCATGGGTGTCCTGCACGGTGTTGTCCTGGACCATGTGTTCCTCTAAACCTACACTACTACCACCTGCCCAGCTCATCTTGGTTCGCCATGTTTGCGTTCGGGAAATAAATTTCACTCGCTCGCAATTTGAGGGAACGGGGGGGTTTGCTCCGCACCCCTGGTCCGAATCCCGTGAATTTCTCTACGGAGGCGGAGGGGTTCGAAACCCGCTCCTGACACCAATTGTGTGCGGCCGGTCTTGCGGCGAGCACGGACCGCCAGGGGGAGTAGTAGAGTCGGCTCCACCGAACACCCGGAATTTAGGTCGTACCTTTCAGATAAATCCGAAAGGTCACGGGTCCCTTATCGGACCGAAGATCGCCAATAGGTCGACCACGCGGGACAGGGTCAATTGCCAATTTCAATATACCTAAATACCCACGTCGTCCAAACTACCGGGGAAATTCACCCTTGGCAGAATCTGCGCGATCCGGGCCGTTACAGAGCCGTACCCCAGCGGAGAGTACTAGAATCCTGCCGGGCCGATTGCACGATACGGCAACAATGAAGCCTCCTAATTCCCGTTCGCAGCGCGCAAAACCAATGGTAGAAAGGACAAGGACGAGCTGGTACATTCAACAAAAGGGGAATTTATTTACAATAGTCGGGGGACGAGGGGAGGATAATCAGGAGGGGAACACAGAGCAGAGTTATCACGATTAAGCAAGGCAAATAATGTACAACACAAAAGCACTTAACAGTTGTACTTATAGACGAGGCCCACGGACATACACATGCACACACAGATACCAGAAATGGACCCGTCGGGTCTTTATTGAAGGCTTCCAGCTTGAGGAAAGGGTAAGCTGGAGACCAGAGCTATCTTGGACCTGTCCACCTTGTGTGGTCTTCGACGTTCTGGATCGGCGGGACTCGAACCGCAGCAACGATGCCACTCCAAGTACCAAGGACGGAGGATGAAGGACGGACGCCAACCAGCGCGAGCGCGGACAGGCAGCGAGCACCGGCAGGCAAGGCCAGGCGATCCGGGACAATCGGCAGACAAACCCCAACTCCAACTGCTTCCAGTCAGATCGCCCGAACAATTATTCACTCCTTCTCCAGAGGGGAGGACCACCTCCTCCGACCCGCTCTCCCTCACTGGACGGTTTTGGCGCGCAAATGCGCTCGTCGCCAAAAGGGGCACCAAGTCCGCTGATTGGACCGGGGGCGTGGCGGGCGTCACGGCGGACCGCCCTCAAACAGGAAGATGAGTAATATTGTCCTGCGTTGGCTCCCATTGGCCGAACGATGGCAAACTCGCTCGCATCTCTCTGATTGGTCGAGAGAAAGACGCCAAGTCCTTCATTGAACTCCACCCACGCGAGCGTTATGGCGTCAGGATGGAGCGAAGGTGAAGGTGTTTTGTTGTGAAAGCGAAGATGTAAAATAAATCCCTGACTATCAAAATAACTCCGCAGCGCACGAACATTTAATCACCCATTAGACACAGCGGATGGATTCTAACTATACACATATACTTGAAATAACTGAGCTCCGGGGACCTGTCTGTTGTGTGCTCATGTCTGCCAGATTTTAACAATATATTCTTAACGCCAGGGTTCCTTTATGTGGTGTTGGATGACCTCCCCGGTGTCTTTCAAAACCGCTACAGTACATTTCTGGGCCATTGGAGATTAATATGTATTCTTTATTGCTTTGGTTGTTCTTGTTCTGGCAGTTGTTGACTTCATGACCATCTTTCATTGATATTATTCGGATGGAATAAACCTTCAAAGCTATCCTCATGAAATGCTCTTCGCCTCTTCGGAAAATTAATTCAAACAAGCAATGTGAAGGAACTCAGGATGAGTACATGTTTGTCTGTTTGCTTTCATGTTAGCTGATCTAGTTGTTGTTGATATTTATCGATGTCCCACCTCATCTTGGTCTACATTAGGTTAACACTGTATTTCAAAAGGGAGATCTTTCACTGAGCACACACTTGAGTCGTGTTTTTTTGGAAGATCCTTTTTTGTGTTTGCAGCTGGAAGCGCTTCCTCGAGCAAGCTTGCGAGAAGCAGAAACCACGTGACAGCTCCAACAGCTTCAAGAAACTTACAGGGCCCACGAGGTTATAAGAAACAGCCCATCAGCCGTAAGTCTTTTTCAGTCTAATACTTGCAGGAACTGCTCCGCATAACAATGGCCTCAAGGATTATTACAAGGAGAATTATTGAGATGTGGAGATCCCCTGGGGTGGCATCAACAGGTCAATACCAAGAAATGCAATTACAGGCACATTCACTCTAAAATTTGAGTATTGTGTTATTCCTGATGGAACCTTTTACCATCTTTCAACTTTGCTTTAGGCGGAAGCGTCGGGATTTGTGAGACACGCCTTTGACTTCACTCTCGGTTAAATTTGTCACGAGTCGGCCAGTCAATTTCAACAGGTTGTTTCTTTTATAAGGTGTCATTATTTGACATGCTCGCAATAGACTGGACATGGTGTAAAAGTCCACCCTCCCTCCTCCACTGGAAAGAGGGTGTCCCCCATAAAAACAAATAATCCTGTCTTTCCCCAGTCTAAAATAACACTGAGGGATCAAAACAAGTGCCCCCTTCCCTGAATAGGGGATGACCCACTTCAGGATTTTATTTTTTGCAAACATGCTCCCCATGTCAATACATTCAATATGAGGCATGTTTGTTGTATTTGTTGTGTTGTGGAGTGTTGAAAAACCTGAAAATGGTTTAAAAGTGGCATCAGAGTTGCCTCCACACCACCCGAGAGAAGGGGTAACCTCCCAGGTTTGAGACTGTTGCCTGAATGTATTGTACCTATCTTGTACATCGAATGGTTTCCGAGGTTACTTTCCAGAGACAGAGAGCACTAGAGAGACAGACAGAAGAGCCATAGAGAGCCACAGGAACAGAGCCACAGACACTTTCTTCTTAAGGAGTTCATATTGTTTGCTGAATTGTTTTACAGGTATGATGCTTATTTTACAGGTATGATGCAAGTAAGTATACTTTAATCCAGTTTGCTTGTGATAGTAGTGTTGTTATTGTTGTAAAATTGGAATTTCAGTATCTTTTGATTAAAAATGAATTCATATTGGTGGGTTGGGGGAACTGACGGACTGCTCCGATGTGGCGCACCGCTCTTTAATCCGGGTTTGATTTCCAGTAGAAGAGGCTGTGACTACAAGCGATCATCTTGGTGCGTGTTATGTATAGCATTGCATCAAAACAGGACATGACCCTTTTGAAGTGGGAATTACTCCAACTTTTCTTCTTCTTTTTTTTGTCTGCTTACACTTGTTAGTGAATGTGACCTTTAAAAGGTTCCTGGTGCTTTTATGAAAATTGATAACATGTAATTGTAGGCCAGAGCTCCAGGTCAGTTCAACCGCCAAACTCCAGGTCTTAACTATACACTATGAGAAAGTTGGCACCAGTAAACAATGCTCATGGAAGCATCACGATGGCACAATTCCAGTATAACTCTGAAAAGTGTAATGCATACGATTATTGTGACACTCAATAATTTGGAACGCTGCAAAATAATTTCCGAATGCCTAGCATTGTGAAAAATTCAGTCAACTTGCTCTGGAGAACCTTGGCCCCTCAACAGAGGGAAGTTCCATTGTCAACTGAAAGTTCCATCACTGAAAACAAGCACTTTCAGCTCGACGTGTCACTCGCTTCCTTGTCGATACAGTGGAAGTTGCCAACGTGGAAGTACCATTCACTGTCAACCCGAATCAAATTCAATCGAAAAACGTTTTAAACCGGCTCCAACGTTTAAATCGCCTTTAAATCGGAAACAGACTTGACACGACACCGGTCCGCTGTATCAACAAGGAAGCGAGTGACACGTCGAGCTGAAAGTGCTTGTTTTGAGTTGTAAAACCACATTGTGGCCAGTCATCCTTAATGGACCGCAACTTCCTCTTGCACAGCGATGTTTGCTCTCTCGCAACTCCTGCTGCAAATTTGATTTGCGACGACCAACGTCACTTGTACCAAAAGCATTTGTAGACATCCTTTAGAGCTTAGCCACTCATTCAAACGTCACAATTTTGTTTATTTTCAATTCAATGTTGCCTCGAAATACGAACAGTAAAACTGTACGACAACACTATCTTTGTGGTATAAATACGACGGATTCCACCATGAATTAAACTTTTGTCACCCCTTGAAACTCCCACCCCCAACGTATGAGAAACCTACCGACTCGACAATCACACCATAGGTGGTGTATATATTCTTGTGTACATGGTCGAAGCTCATGGAAAGACTCGAGCAAAATGGATTGGAACAAAATGGTTTGTGTAAATTTTGTTTGATTCAAAGAAGTACGAAGACTGGAGAATGCAGCGTAAACCGTTCTTCAACTCTCATCAAAATGATGTGACGACTGAGATGTTGAAAGGTCTGTTATTTCATTTCAGACCTGAAATGCAATGCTTCACTTTGATATGCAGAGTAGTGATTAAACTTGTTACACTTAACAAAATAGTATTTGGATTTGGCTGTAAATCTAATGTGATTAAAGCACGGAGTTACTTTTGCATTCGAAAGTGAATACATTATTTTACAAGATTAGACATTAATGATGGCGCTTGTCCGGTCAATTTGGCAACTTTTCACGCTGCTAATTGGGACACGGAAAACGGTGAGCAATTGCAGGCCGTATCGGAAAGAACTTGATACGATTAGAATAACTGGTTATTCTTAAAGATTCTGTAAAGTTTGTGTATTCCGTTGCTATTTATCCTTGACCTGACTTAACTGTTGATCTTGTTCAATGCAGGCCGAAGGCCTCCCTCCACAAGTCCATTATATTCTATTTGATGCAATCTGAGGTCATTGTACAATCAGCAATGTTTCACTTTCATTGCTGCATCTGATATTTGGTCTACTTCTGCTTCCTTCAGGGTTAATGCACTTCCTCATCCATTCCTTTTGCAATTCCAAAAACTCCCAACAGCTTCTCCATTTATTTCTTGGTTTCTCCCCCTGACTTTTCCTTCAAAGTCCCGTAATGATTGTTTATCGTGTTGGGATGGTGTTTGGAAATCCTTCATGCTGCTCGTAGGTTTCTTCACTTCTTCGTCATGACTCGTCGTCGGGCATACACTCGAGTGAGTTTCAGACCTTATGTTTGGTTATTTAAAAATCGGTTATGTAGTTTCATCAGACAAACTTGTTTTACCGAAATACATTTACAGGCAAGTTGTGTTTTCAGGAAAGCAAACATCACTCCTCCTTTGCCCTTGTATAGAACGTGGAATCGATTTTCAACTACAATACATTTCCCCCTTTTCATCTTACTCGACTGAGCCCAACAATTATATTCCATTTAATGCTGTTCAGGTCTTTTCTGGGGTTTTCACATTTCCTCGCCTTGAAGGATGTGGACAATAAGCCAAGTCACCTCAAAGATTCTTTGCACCCTCTGCTCTCTCTTCAGCCTGATTGCTCCATCATCGATAATTCGAGAACTGCTTGGACTTTTTTTTTGGGGTTATGACATCATGTTGAGGGGGGTTGCGTGTTGTCGAGGGACTCTCTTCATCTGATTCTTACTCCTTCATGTTTCTGCACTCAATAATAATGAAGTGTTTACACAATGTGCTCGTTATACTCAAAATGGAAACATGTTGAATTTGCTTCATTGCATTACTGAAGCAGAAGATCGCTTTGAAAAAATGACTTTTCAGTGTTCCTTTGAAAAAATCTCTCCCAACTTGATAGTAAACCGATTGATAATCACAAATCAGTCATCAAGTATTTATTTGTAAAAATGTTATCAATTCTTTGAACATAACACACAGGTGCTCATCAAAAACAAGTCACTTTCAGATAACAATGAGGAAACAATTGTAACAATGTTGACTGAGAAAGATAAGCACAAATGTAATTATTATCGAGTGAAGGTAAGCGCCCCCTAATCATTTACGCAGACTTTGAGTGCATCACAGTGAAAGCAGATAATTGTTCTACTGATCCAAGGTCTGTGTGTTCCGCGGGCATGTTTAACGCATCAACTGGCTGATGTTGTTGCATCGCTAAAGTGCACGTACGAAGAAGGTTCAGGAAAACAAGGTTGCACTGCAAGCCCAAATTTAATTGGGTAGAATAGGAGCAGATACAAAGACGAGTCCCAATAGTCTTGGAAAGAAAAAAAAATCGACCGGAATTATCACGGGCATGGACGACAAAGAAAATGACAGGCTGAACATGGAGAATGCTGCTTGTGAAGACGGATTTTCTTGAAGTACAGCGAAGTAAGTTTGAGTTTTAAAAAAAAAAAAACTGCTTTTTGACTGCCCCCAAAAAAAAAACTGCCCCAAGTTCCCCCCACCCCTTGGAGCATCAATTCAGGGATCAAATCCAAAAAGTCATTCCATATTTCATGTGTTCCTCAACGTTGATTGCACATACAAACTTTCACTGAAATAAGTTTTTAAATGTGTCCATAATTACATTGTTTGTTTGTTTTTGATCTGTGACCGTGCTCTCGGACCTCAGGGGGCAGGGCCGAAATGATAGTGCTCTTGCACCTTCTTTCCATGTGTTGATCATAACTACCAAGTTTGGTAAATTTCGTTACAACCATTCAGGAGGAGATAGGTGATGGACGGGACCGACAGACGGAGAGGATTACAATATCCCACTGTTGTTTTTTTTTTTTTCTTTTTCAAAAAGCGTGGGATAAGCATAATTGTCATCCAACAGGATTATATAAAAGAGCTGCTCACAACTTATCTCATGTAAAGTTGAAACGATCGACAGGGATAATCAGCGCGAATCTAATTAATGAATGACTATGGTGCGTATTCTCAAAGGAAATCAAAAGTATTCCTCGTGGAAGCGACATGCTCCTTATCGGCATTGAACTTGAAGGTTTTTTTCTTGCACATCTTTATAGTCGTGGCAAGTTTGTTGGAAAAAAAATTAGTACAGAACATTAAAACATTTTCGAATCGTGAATGATATTTTAACGAAGATAAGGAATGTAAATGAGAGTGGGTTATCTTTGTGATTACAAGGGCAATAAGCAAAAATGTCTTTTGAACACAACGACCTCCAAAAGATCTGGTTGTTTTCTATTCGTTATTCATCATGACAGTCTTGTATCGGTTGAGGATTATTAAAATGCACGGAAAGTACAGAGAGAATTTGATTGAACAGATGTTGATGAATATCAATACTTTTTAAAATTTGTCCATTAAACCAACATCCATCTCAACACAATTTTTTTTGTTGTTTGCACGTGAGCTTGAAAATGAGAACATGTTTAAAACCTTATGATGTAGACCTGATTATTACTTGGCAAATTTTTTTAAATAATTTTTGACAAGTATGTTGATCACCTCTGTGTCTGACTGTCTGTCTGTCTGTCTGTCTGACTGTCTGTTTCTGTCTGTCTGTCCGCTCGCCTCCAGCCTAAACCGCTCAGCGAGTCGTTCTGAAATTTTCAGAGATTAATGTCACCGACCCTGCGACTGTCCCGTATTAAAGTTTCGTAAATTTGGTCGACCGAAAAGGTTTACAGAGGCCAATAGGTCAATTTGAGCCAATTTTCTAAAATCCTCAATTTTCATCCCATTGACCTGAAATTTGAACAGGATTTGCACATCAGCTCAGTGAATTTGACCACCTATTACTTTTGAGGTTATCATACGTCAAAAGGTCAAAATAGGCCATAAGGTCAACCCAAAATAGGGCAAATTTTAAATTGTTTCTAAAATTGTCAATTTTCATCCGATTGACTTGAAATTTGAAGAACATTTGCACATCAGGTCGCTGAATTTAACCACATATTGTTTTTGTGGTTGCCATAGGCGAAAAGGTCAACATAGGCCAAATTTCTGAAATCCTCAATTTTCATCCGATTGACTTGAAATTTGAAGAGCATTTTCATGTCAGGTCACTGGATTCAACGACCAGTTAATTTTAAGGTCGAAAGGTTAACACAGGCTGAATTTCTAAAATTGATACATAGGGCCAAAAACTAAATAATTCACCATATCCCAAAAAGTTGTGGACAAATTTTGACAAAGCAGGGTGGATGAGTTGAATAGGTGACAAAACAAGCGGATTGGATTTTAGTTTGGATCCAGTCCATCAGTGTGATACAAAACGTGAACTGTTCCACCTGGCAGAGGTATGCGCTCTACGAGTGCCATTCTACTTTGTGCTGTTTTGCCAAGTTGTCATTCTATGAGTGATTTTTTTTTTCATTATTTATTATCCCCACACTTTTTGAAAATATTGTAATTGGCTCCTGTCTGTCTGTCCGTGCATCACGCTGTCTCCTCCTAAACGGTTGTGCAGAAATTCACCAAACTTGGTAGTTATGATCACCACATGGCAAGCAGGTACGTGAGCAATATCATTTTTGACTTTGCCTCCTGGGACGAGGTCATAAGGTCAGATACCAAAAAAAATGCAATTGCGAACACATTTTGAATCATTTTTCAAATGAAACTTTCTATCCAATCAACCTTGGGGGGCACATGGAATATGTAATGATTTCTCTGCATTGGACCACCGGTTCATGTCCCAGGGGGTGGGACTTGTGGTCACAGCAGTCAAAATGGAAAACGATTAACTCAAAATTTGATTTTGGGTCATTCCTCGTGGAACTTTTTTTCTTTGTATGCATATACATAGTCGAGGCTTGGGGAAGAGCTATTACTAGTACACTGAACAGATCAGGACGCAGTGGGCAAAAGAAACAGCAGAGAGAGGGGAGAAACGCCAAACAGAGGGAGGCGGACAAACAGTGGGTGTGGGGAGGAATGGGGGGGGGCAGGAGACGATGCACGGGGTGGACAAGATAGATACAGAAAGGAACTCTCAGGAGCGAAAACTGGAAATTTGGAAGTCTGAGGAACTGTGGTAGGCGTGAATGTTCATGAAGGTGGAAAAGTCGTGGTTTTGGATCGGGGATGATCTGGATGGTGTTGAACGGCTGCCTTGAACACCTGGTAGGAAGAATAAAATGAAGAGAATGTGAAAATTGGTTCGAAAGGTGGGAAAAAAAGTTGATCAACTGAGTGGAGGTGAGCAGTGGTCCTGGAATTAGGTAGTTACAAGGGAGTTGATGGCAGACCATGTGAGCCCGGTAGAAACGTGGGAGGGGAGGGGATAAAGCATGGAAAGACAAGGGTGCAAGACCAGAAAGGAGGCTGGAGAAGAGAGAGAGAGAGACCACCGACCTGTCTGCGATGGTGAAGTGATCATTCCGTCGACTCAGCTTCATCAAAGGAGGTTCCAATTATCTTAAAGGCCTTTGTTTCCACAGCATCAAGCTGAGCAAGATGAGAGGCATAGTCCGGCAGCCAAGGGGAGTGACCCCTAATCTCTGATATAGTTTTTTTCTCTTGCTGATTATTCATCTTTGGGGTGTATATAATGAGATCTAGGGTGGTGTGGACCTGTCACCCTTGAGCAATTTTAAATATTCAAGATCGTCCAAGACGGCTGCCGCGAAGGACTAAAATTCGAAAATTCCTATTATTTTAATGTTTTCTGCCATAAAGCAATGATGTTTTGGCCAAGATATATGTTTTTGTGTCAAATGGATTCAATAGAAAGGGTTTGAGAAGTATTGGATGTACCGTGCTATGGTAATTAAGCAATATGGCTACCATAAAGGCGGGTAAAAATGACAAAACTGCCATAACGTCCAAAGATAATATGAATAGAACATTCTTTGTATTATTCTGGCTATATAACATTGACTACAATAAATTCGATAAAAAGGATGAATGAGTTTAAGATTTTTCTGTTGCCATGGTAACCACCTTAAATAGCTTCCAAAACGACCGCTTTGATGGCCGAGAACTAAACAACAAAGATGAACAACAAAGAGCAGTATGATTTGTTCCTGGATATTATCATTTAGGGCCATACAAGATGACCACAGGAAATGCTATCAAATTGACCACAGAGATTGCAAAGAATATCAAAATGGAATTGCATCGAGAATACCATAGATTACATGTAGGTGACAACTACCATTAAAGAAACTACATGAGCACACACGAATGTTCATGTTAGAAAACAGTCTATCTTCAGCTGTCAGAGGAGTCAAGATGTATCTACATGTATCTTAGCCCTCATTATCTGCACAGGTTCAAGATTTGGCTTGCAGGCATTTCAGTTTAGAGTGGTGTCACAAAATTAATGTTCTGACACAATGGGTCATTGGGTATTTGCAGATGGATACAGATGTGTATACGTCCCCGGGTTCAGTTGAGAGACATCTAGTCATTTTCGTCATGTCTCGTCTGCCTGTATAACCTGCTTTGTTCTTTCGTTGAAACAACCCTGGCCACCCTGACATGCACAGAACACTGAGCAGGCAAGGTTTGCACTGTTGCAACCACATCTTTGTGTCTTGCATGGGATCTCCTACTGCAAGAACATCTACAAGTTTCAGTAAATCATCTGGTGCTAGGGGATGTCACTGGAAAGAGTTGTT
>CM068956.1:152052352-152069622 GCA_035128595.1 Eptatretus atami | reverse complement strand
AGTCCCGCCGATCCAGAACGTCGAAGACCACACAAGGTGGACAGGTCCAAGATAGCTCTGGTCTCCAGCTTACCCTTTCCTCAAGCTGGAAGCCTTCAATAAAGACCCGACGGGGTCCATTTCTGGGTATCTGTGTGTGCATGTGTATGTCCGTGGGCCTCGTCTATAAGTACAACTGTTAAGTGCTTTTTGTTGTACATTATTTGCCTTGCTTAATCGTGATAACTCTGCTCTGTGTTCCCCTCCTGATTATTCCTCCCCTCGTCCCCCGACTATTGTAAATAAATTCCCCTTTTGTTGAATGTACCAGCTCGTCCTTGTCCTTTCTACCATTGGTTTGCCGCGCTGGCGAACGGGACTTAGGAGGCTTCATTGTTGCCGTAATCGTGCAATCGGCCCGGCAGGATTCTAGTACTCTCCGCTCGGGGTACGGCTCTGTAACGGCCCGGATCGCGCAGATTCTGCCAAGGGTGAATTTCCCCGGTAGTTTGGACGACGTGGGTATTTAGGTATATTGAAATTGGCAATTGACCCTGTTCCCGCGTGTCGACCTATTGGCGATCTTCGGTCCGTAAGGGACCCGTGACCTTTCGGATTTATCTGAAAGGTACGACCTAAATTCCGGGTGTTCGGTGGAGCCGACTCTACTACTCCCCCTGGCGGTCGTGCTCGCCGCCAAGACCCGGCCGCACAACAATTGGTGTCAGGAGCGGGTTTCGAACGCCCTTCGCTCCGTAGAGAAATTCACGGGATTCGGACCAGGGGTGCGGAGCAAAACCCCCCGTTCCCTCCAAATTGCGAGCGAGTGAAATTTATTTCCCGGAACGCAACATGGCGAACCAAGATGAGCTGGGGCAGGTGGGTAGTAGTGTAGGTTTAGAGGAACACATGGTCCAGGACAACACCGTGCAGGACACCCCATGCAGGAAGACATTTCCCCGCAGCCAAACCTAGAAGGGGTATTAGGAGTGGCAGGGGCGGCGTATGACACCCCCCCACCTCCGTCAAATTTCCTCCCCGATCCCGGCCGGTTCCGCACACCATCATGGCGGATCGGCTGCGCCGAGTCCACTTGACATGAGCCAGCTGTTGGAAATTTTGATGTACAAAATGAATGCAAACACACAGGATTTGCAAAACAAAATGGGCGCGAACGCACGCGATATGCATGCGATGAGGAGTGATATGCAAACACTGAGGGGTGAGATGCGAACACAGCGGGGTGAGATGCAGTGCATGGGGTTGAGTCTCCAGGCGAGGCAAGGGGCAATAAGGGCGATTGCACATGGCGAAATGCGGGCCATGGGCGAGAAAATGGCGGCACCACGTGGCAGCGCGACCGAACCGACCAGAGGGAGTGCAAATTGTGTCCGGCCCGCGATGGAGACGGGTGAGGTCGGGATGACGAGTGACGCCACGATAATTGATGGGAAGACCGAAACATGTAGGGTGAGACACGAGGGGACGACGGAAGAACCAAAGGAGGTGACGGAGACGGAGAAATTAACAGAGACGAAGAGCCAGGAATTAACGGAAATAATAAACGAGGTGACGGAGATGGAAGAAATAGAGGGGGACGAATTGAATGAAACTAAAGACGAGCACACACACATAGAGTTTATAGGAGGGGACAATGAGGTTGAGCATAGGGAATGTATCGGGACTGGTGCCGAGCATCAGGATAGCCTCCTTCAGGAACAGAGGGAGATGGTAGGCTCCCTCGAAGTGGACTGCGACGAGGTGAGCCTTACAAGGTTGAGCGGGTGAGTGATGCAAACAGGTCTATGCAGAGTTTTGGGGGGGGTAGAGATCCCGGACCCCTTGAGTTAACACGAATCCCCAATGTGATTGTCCCGGAGTGTCTGTTGAAATGTGTGCAGAATGCGAGTGTCATGGCGTGCGTGAGTGCATGTGAGGAATTGGTACGCGGACCGACCCAGACGGGAGACGGGTATCGCGAGCCAAATGGGCCGCTAGTAAGTATTTCGGGAACCGCGCAGGTTTCACGGGACGTCGCGTACGGGGCCCGTTTCGCATTTAGCGAGCATCCCTCGCGCGTGCGTCTTCATGGAGGGAATCCGGCGTGGAAACGCTTCGCGTGGGATTCAACAAGGCCTCGTAGACGGCTAAAATGGCGGCGAGTGTTGTTTTAATTCGGCAAACAGGGGTCCCCATGCGAGCGCGTGTGCGAGGCATCATGTGCTGCACGCTGCGTGTTCCGTTCACGGAACGCGCGGAGCGAGCCTCCGGGACGACACGCTCGGGCGGGCCTGTACGGCAAGCCGTGCAGGTTCCGTGGGCGAGTGACGTCACCGGGGATTTCCCAGCGCAAGTTGCGGGTGAGCTGCACACGTTGGCTCGCGTGGGGAATCCCTCAAAGGCGAGCGCTTGACAGGGCGACGACAAGGCCTCGATTATCGCCCGACATAAGGGACGGGCGAGTGAGCCGTAGACCTCCGCCTTGGCGGTGCAAAAAAAACAAACAAAACAAGAAGCGAATACTTCGATATCGCGCGGCTGGGGGCAGTAAAAGTCGAGGTTAAGAATGATGAAACAATTTTGCAGTTATAAAATTTAAATGTAGACACGGTGAATTAGCATGCATGATGGGAAGAGTTGTGACGTTGGACAAATTTATATTTATAGCCTCAGATCAAAGGGACGTACTCTGCCATAAGTGTGACAGAAGACGTGACAGAAGACACAGGACAGAATAGCCAATTATATAACAGCGTGATGTCGCCGCGCTATAAAAAAAACGTAGGTGCAAAAAAAAAAAAAAAAAAAAAACTGAATAACGAGAGTTACAACGCTGCGCGTCAACAACTAACAGAACAGGAAGATTATCACTGCCTGCTCAGAAAATCAACTTCCGGCGTCACACAGAAAACGATTCAGCACACAAAAAGGTACTCTTCCGCATTAGCCCCGCCCACAATTCACCCGGCAATCTCCGCCCACAATCCACCCGGCAATCTCCGCCCACAATACACCCAGCAATCTCCACCCACAATCCACCCGGAAATCTCCCCACAATCCACCCGGCAATCTCTGCCCACAATCCACCCGGCAATCTCCACCCACAATCCACCCGGCAATCTCCGCCCACATCACACCCAATAAGTGTGAGAGAAGACACAGGACAGAATAGCCAATTATATAACAGCGCGATGTCGCCGCGCTGTAAAAAAAAAAAGCCTCGCTCCAAGTACACGGCCCGGCAGGGATGTGGTGGACATCCTGTTTGGGCATAGGAGCACTAGTTAGTGGAAAGGGTTTAGTGTTAGATAGACTGGCCTCATGGGGGCATGAGCCGTCTCCATGGGGCCCGGGACTAGTTAGTGGAATGTTAGGTTAGATTTAGAATGGAAAATGGATTTTGGGAGACATGGACGGACATGGAATGTGTAGTGGGGACATAGCTTAGCTACGTAGATTAAATGGAACGTGCACTAGTTTAAGGACGACGAGGGGCACGAATTAGTTAGGGGAATTTAGTTTAGCAGAATGGCAGTGTTGGAGTGTGGAGTGAATTGAAAAATGAAAATGTGTGCAATGAATGTGGGACAGCAGGCCCAAGTGTGAATGGAGTGAATGTGGAATGCATGGTGCGAATGAATGAGTGGGGGGAGGAGTGAATCCCATCCAAGTGACCCGGTGTCAGTGTAATGTTGTTAGTGGGTTAGTCAAATTTACCAAAAGGAGGTCGTTTTGTTGTTGGTGTTGAGAGAAGGCACGAAACCCATTTGGAGGGGTGCAGGAGTCCATTGACCGGCTGGGAGCGTGGCTTGGAAAGGTGACTTTTGAGTAGAGGGCACCCAGGGCACGGAGAAGTCTGCCAGAGTAGGCCAAGGGTCCAAGGGACCGGGATAGTGTAGTGGGCACGGGCGACCCACCGGAAACGGGACCCGTAGTGCCAAAATGCCACGTGGGCATCGGAGGGGAACAATGCCAGGGAGGGCAACCCCCGCGTTCATAGGGAGCAGGTAGGCTCGGAGACGGCCTCAGGGCCCGGGGGTGGCGTAGTTTGAGATTCGCCAGAGGGGGAATCCCTGTCATGTGAGCTACGCTGCCCAGCCACGAGATTGTGCAAGAGCACGGAAGAAAATTAGAGGGCCAGGCCCAAATTTATAAGGAACACCAACACAGGCGACGGAAATCATGGTTTCTAGAACCAATAGTTTAAAGTGACAGGCGTTTTGAAAAGCTCCGGGGTAGTTTAAAGTTTAATAAAGGATAGGTGAGTTAGAAAAAAAATTGTAACCCCTTCGCACCATCCATCCCTTCGCCCTCTGTAGGCCGCTGGACTCACTGTGGAAAGATGGCTGAATTATGTGAGGCTATTCTGAGGCTTTGTTGGGCCGAGACAGGACGCTAGTCTCTCCTTTAGTCCCCTCCCAAAAAGGATCTTAGGGGTTGGGAGTCGGCTAGGTTGACAGGATAGGTAGCCGGACAAGGACGATAGGAGGGTTAGGGACAAGCAATTGTAAAGGAAAAAAATAAAATAAAAAGGGGCTAAATTTGTTGGTTCGTATGTATGCAAAACTAAGGAGTGGGTGTGGACAAAGACAGGCAAAGGCGATAGGTTGGGGGGAGATGGTAGGTTAGGTCCGAGCCCGCCTTCGGAGCGGCCGGCACCACCGTACTCCCTCCAGATCCACACGGACCATACCGGAGGCCGGCCAGCTTCATATGCAGGCCTGTTGTGCTGTATTTGCTGGTCCGCATTGCCTCGCCTTGCCATGCCTTGTTTGCCTGCCTCTGCCATGACCCCATGCCTGCTGCCCCTGTTTGCATTTGCCCCTGTGTCACCATCTCACCATGTGTGCCAGGACCATCTTCCAGTGTTTTGCAAGGACTGCCCTGCAGGCAACCACACCATGGGGGACTGCAATTGTGCAGCCCATGCACCCATTTTTGTGTTTTGTGTCCATCCATTCCCCTGTGCCAGAGACTTGCTTCAAGCCACAAACTGTTGACTTTGGTTGTGACTTTTGCCTTTTATCCCACAGATGACAGGTCCTGGGCCATGGTTAGTGTAAAGATAAGGTAAAATTGTAAATATTTTGCAACCCACCTGTCGTTTGTGTTAGCGCCGGCAATTTAGTAATGTCGTCCGTGTGAGTCTTAGTTTAGTTACGCAGCGCACTAGGTTATTTACTTTTGGGACATGTATGCAAATGTCATACTCAGGGATCTGCAGTTAAAACGTACTAGGGGAAAACTTACACATGCTGATCACACGCAAATTTGACGACTCTGGACGAGTCTGTAAAAAAAGGAGGGGGTAGTGTTACGAATCTGGCAGACATTTGCACAAAACAGACAGGACCCGTAGCTCAGTTATTTCGTTAAGTATATGTGAATAGTTAGAATCCATCCCCTGTGTCTAATGGGTGATTAAATGTTCGTGCGCTGCGGAGTTAGTTTGATAGTCAAGAGTTTTTTTACATCTTTGCTTTCACAACAATAACACCTTCACCTTCGCTCCATCCTGACGCCATAACGCTCACGGTGGGCGGAGTTCAATGAAGGACTTGGCATCTCTATCTCGACCAATCAGAGAGATGCGAGCGAGTTTGCTGTCGTTCGGCCAATGGGAGCCAACGCAGGACAATATTACTCATCTTCCTGTTTGAGGGGCGGTCTGCCGTGACGCCCGCCACGCCCCCCGGTCCAATCAGCGGACTTGGCGCTCCTTTTGGCCAATCACGGGGGCGACGAGCGCATTTGCGCGCCAAAACCGTCTAGTGAGGGAGAGCGGGTCGGAGGAGGTGGCTCCTCCCCTCTGGAGAAGGAGTAAATAATTGTTCGGGCGATCCGACTGGAAGCAGTTGGAGTTGGGGTTTGTCTGCCAGATAGTCTCGGATCGCCTGGCCTTGCCTGCTGGCGCTCGCTGCCTTGTCCGCGCAGGTTTGAATTCGCTTGGTAACTCCTCTCTAAATTCTCTCTCTTCTTATATCCCATATAATCTCTTTCCCTCCATCCCTCTTAATCTATCTCTTTCTCCGCACCTCTTTTCAGCGCATCTAAAGAAGCTTTGCAACACACAAATGATATTTCATCACAAGACAACACAAAAAAGCCAATCATCCGATGGCACCAGAACACCCAGGGCCCGGTGGAGCAGGGAGGACCACATATGGGCCGGGGGTTATAGGAGGACGGTGCCCCCCCCCCCCCGAGCCGGGAGCTCCACCAATGAGCACGGCTTGACAACAGCCACGCTCCAATGCAAAAGCAGCACCGTGAGGAAAAAGCTGCTCTGGGACGCTGATCATGCCTCGGCGAAGGGCTATATAAATCCGGCTCGCCCAGAACTTGAATTTGTGTATGCTCAGAGAGCAAAGAGAGCCAGGAGTCCTCCAGGAATGATCCGAGCAAACGCGAGCCACTGTACAGACGGGCCCTGCTGCAAGGGCGAGTGCGAGCAAGCTACGGAGCTGTTTCCATGGACGTGCCGGCAATTACACACTGATTTGCATGATCTTTCTCTTTTACTTTCCCCCAATTCTAAACATTCACTTGGAACACACAAAGAGCCAATAACAGTTTCCCCTCAAATCATTCAGTGTGGGAACTGATATGCATTCATGATTTCCTCTACGATTTCAAAGCATTCACCGCATTTCTCCCCACACGGCACGTTACACAATCACCCTCTCCTCTTTCCCTCCCCCTCCCTCCCCTTTTCACGTTGAGACCACGTAAGCTTGCAGGCTTGTGTCGGGTGAGCGAGGGGTCGCCAACAAGTGGACGCACTGCATGCGGAAGCGGAAGTGCGTGTTCTTTATCTCTCGATCACCCTTACTTCTCTAACTTCCCGTAGCGAATGAGGGGCCCATGTCCGTAGTTTCCATGATGAGGACTTTCAAAATGACGTATTTCACCCCAAAATACTCGGCGTGCATGGTCATAACTCCTTAGCAGTATGGTTGATTGAGGCATGTTTCCATAAATCGTGTGTGCGAGATAAAGATTGTTACCTAAAATGGCTCACAAATCTTCTGAAAGAATTCGAAAACACTTGGCAAATGACCAGAGAGAAAGGGATGTGCCTCTGTACAACAAAAGGGTTGGAGAACTTTCTCAGTTCATCAAAAACACTGAGATCTTGTAACTTTCTGCATTGAAAAATCCAGACAATGTGGGCCAGTGCAAGGCCCAAATGATTGTAGATTGGTGTGTTCTACCCAAACAAAAAATGACGGAACACGACCAGTGAATGAACTTTGAACCTTACGGGAGTGCCCCCTGTATATCATGGCAGGCTTGGCGATGTATTTAATGGATGTCTGTAATTAGAAAGACGATGCCGTGCCGCATTACCAACAGAGCAATAGCTACCGACTCGGCGACAAAGGATATCTTCACGATGTGAAGATACACAGATTTTGTGCCAGCTATTATTTACGTGGGAGCCGGATGTGCCAGGCAGACTTCACTGAGGGAGACACAGTATCGGGTTTGGGTGTTTAACAGCGATGGAAAGATCATATCTGGGACTTGTGAATGCACAGGATAAGTTTAAAATCCACCTTCAATTTGAAGATGTTTACTTTCAATCATGTTTGTTGTGATGGTTGTTAAATATATATGGTTGGTTTGGTTCCAGGACAAGAACAAAAACTGTACTAGATTTCTGCATGCATTACCAAAAGGAGAAGTGTGTATGCAGCTGTGTGTGCGTGTGCATGTGCATGTGCATGTGCATGTGTGTTTGCTTTATCCACCGTCATCACTCGTTTGTATTAACAGGAAATGATAGGAAATCAATACCTCCCATCCATGGATATTTCATGGATTTCCGTGAGTCCGATTTACATTGAGGAACACAAAAATTATGGTTCACCATTTAAACATTGAGGAAGAGAAAACAGAAAATTCCTCCAAATCAAAGAGCAAAATGTTCGGATGAGGAATGCTAAAAAGAGGCCAACCCTTACAAGATTCATCCAAGTCCGATCTTATAAGAAGTAAAATTAAATATATAAAGATATGCCAGCCAGAACCACACCAAGATCGTGTTGCGGCGCTTCATCATCGACAAACAAGGAATGTTAACCCTCCAACCCAGAACCCCAAGAATTACAATCCATTTCGATGTTTAACGTCCCACGTACATGGCCGTACATGAGGAAATGACTGAAGCAATAAGATGTGGCTGATGGTGCAATCGGAAAACTTCCATTTAGTGACACAGACCATCTGAAGGACTAATGGGGGACAATGTATTGAACAATAACAATGTTGGCACACTTTGGACGATTGTCTCCTTCCTATAACTTATTGGGACTCCTCTCAAAAGGGCAACGAAAAAGATGAACTCCATCCTTGCAACTTCATTCTGGCAAAATGTTCTCAATTACGTTTATTTTTAATCGGCAACTCGAGAGTAAATCATTGTTCTGGCTACACTTTGCTGAAGTCCCAAGGCTGTTTGTGCTTCGTCCAAACGATGGATGTGCATGATAAACAGAGTACATCCCAAGCCAATATGGGAATGAATAAGAAATGAAGATGCAACAAATGTACATAATGTAAGAAACGAGCGGACAAGTTTGTCCGGCAAGTTCAGAAGATGTTAAAATTGAGCCGTAACCAATGAGATACATGAAAATGACATGAAAAATGGAGTACTAGGCTAGCAGTCATAATATACGGTTCATTGTCATTCATCAAGGGCACACCTTTGTATATCGTGTCCAACTCGCTATCAATAAGCCAGACCCATCTATGGGTTAACTAGTTGTACAGGACAACACAGCCATACCTCATGCAGCTTCAATGGGAATGGTGTATAAATGGATGTACAGAACGCTCACGTGTCCATGTCCTTGGTGTTGGCAGCGACGAGCTCGTAGATCTGTGGCCCTAACTGCGATGTTGTGATGACAAAGAATGCTCTTTTATCTGTGGCAAGAAAATACATTGGAAAAACTAAACAATCCAATAAAACAATTTGCACGACAGAGCAGCTAGAACTAAAAGAACACTCGACAGAGAGCTCAATGTATCGGTGAATCACGAGGAGAGGGCGCAAAATATGATGTGACAGGACAGAATTAACTGTGGTAAGAAAGGCGACACGGACCGGTTGCGACAGGCCTGATCAGCACCGAGCTGAGTTTGATGACTGGACTGAACGTCTGCTTGGCGTCCGTCGCACCAGCAAAGGTCTTGCTGTAACAACGGAGCACCAGCCGTTCATCCTGCTTCTGTGTCAGCACCAGAATATCTTCGAGCAGCAACACGTGCAGTTCTGCGAACAAACGATCGTGACATGCAAGTGAGGGTCATGTTTATGATGAAAAATGAGAAAAACATGAGGAGATAAAGTGCAGTAATGGATTCGGCCTTGTTGCTTCGCAGTGCGATTGAGTCTTCAATGTCCATGCAAACTGAGTCCGAATCAACTCGACTCAGGGTGCTGTGAAATTGTGGTGAAATTAAAGCTATATTTTGGTGACCTAGTGAGTCCTCAACTCACCAAGGGTCTTCTCCTTGTTGATCCTCCAAGTAAGCTGCCCCTCGTGGATCATCTTCCGCTGGGTCATGTCCAGGTTCTGCAGATGAGAGACCAATGACCCATCATTACAAAGCACACACAGAGGATGGATGAATGGTTCATACAGACTGTGGAGCCACAGAAGACCAAGACTTCAATGAAGAAAAGGAACTCGGGAGGCACATCAAGCGCACCGGTCTTTTCAAAACTCAAGAATGATTAAAGGTTAAAAAAAACCCATTCTTGTATGATCACCGATCCTCGGGTCATTCCTCGTGGAGACGCTGTCGAGAAAGCATTCTTTTTTGAGGGATATCTACATATTATAGATGCAAAAATGAAACGTGGAATTTTTGACTTCCCCATGCCCTGCAAGTCCCCAAACACCTACCTTCTGCCCCCACCCTGTCTTACTTATATTTCCCTTTCTTCCACACTTTCACCCTCCCCCCTTCTCTCCAATATCCTCCCCTCCACCTCTCCTCCCACCCAACCTCCTACATGAACTATTTTCCTTGGTTTTGAATCAACCCTTTCAACCTGGAATATGTAGAGGAGCCTTTTTAAAGAAACCCCCAAGGTACTATTTGTTCATTAACCTGACGTATTTTACACCATGTCATCGTAACTATTCTCCAATCAATGCGAGATGGAAAATGGAAGCTCTGCATATCGGGGTCAGGAACCACGTAAACCTGCAACTGCTCAAGGTTCACCTCTAAAACCAAGTACTTTAGAGTTAACCACAGAGTATAACGACTTTTGGGGCTGGTTATAATTATCTCCAATTCTCACCTGACCCACAGGAGCCGAAAGTGACAAAATAACCTCCAATATACCAGGTGATGACAGCAACTGCTATCGGGAAATACAAAACGGATTCAAAGGTCCCCTTGAGTGCCAGAAACTTTGTCCCATCATCACTCTGCTCTCACTGTACATTGTAAACTTACAAACTAGCAATGAGACTGAAGCAATCGAAGTGCAGAAGTCTTGGAAGAAAAATATTCTCCACAGGTTTATCAAGTACGTATTTTGTGCATTACTTAGAGATTCAGCAAATGTGAAAACGAGGGACTCAGAAAGGGGAGGGATGGGGGGGGGGGGAGAGAGACGGTGGTGCTACATTACCAGGCAATCACAAAAGGTCATTTCCAATCAACATAGAAAACAATCTTGTAAATGGGGCTCGAATGCTCATGGTAAAGCTTCTAAGTAAACCATGTGTAGGACAAAGGCATAGCTAAACATCAGTGGGCTTTACACAAGTTGCAAGGACATTAGTAGCCAATGGACAAATCGATACAGCATATAGGATTTGAACCTTGGCTCCAAATCAAGAGCAATACAAAGTGTTCAGATGAGGAATGCTAAAAAGGCCAACCCTTACAAGATTCATCCAAGTCCCATCTTCTAAGAAGTAAAATTAAATATATAAAGATATGCCAGCACAGAACCACATCAAGATCTCCCAAACACCAAAATGTATTTTGTAAATGGAAAGCACCGCTTGGGGTACCTTGAAGTCCAAGACCAATGGATTACTCGAGCGCTCAAGATATGACAGGTCCAGCTTTTTCTGATAGTCCTCCAGTTTCTGATGATAATAGTGGAAAAGGGTAAGAGGGTTACATGGGCAACAATAAGTGAGAAACTACAAAACCAACACGAGGCTTCAAATCAGTGGAGAAAAATATGACAACAAGGAAGTGTGATACACAGAATCAAGACCGGAAGAGAAGCTGAAGCAAGTACTTCAGAAAATAAAAAAATGGTCTACCTGTACATATTCACGTTCCCGCACTGCCTCGTTAACGCGGAAGAGGATATCCCGACAACATTTCCCAGCTTGCTCCAACTTATCATGGTCTGGATGATCAACTGCAAGAGATTTCAGAATTGCTCACATGACCAAAAAGGCCCTTGTATCATAAGCCGAACAAACCCACTTTCGTCTCGGGAGAGGGGAATACCTGCATTATTATTGTGCATCTCCACATCAACACCAGTACTAGAAAGCTCAACACCAATCATTTTTCTCATCCAAGATGATGTCGAGAATGAGAAACTCTCACTTAATCATCACAGTTATTTGCAACTGTGAATACAAACATAAAGGTTCCCCTGTCCGTTTGGAGCCTGTTTACAGTATGTACGGCCCAGATATTTGGACTGCAGAGTATCCTCAGAGCCCCAGCTTTATTGGCCTACTCTAAAAGTGGCAGAACTCAATGGAATTGAACCGGATAGTTAAAAGCAGTCAACAACATGGAAAAGGGTACTGTGTGTGTGTGTCTCTCTCTCTCACTATGTTTCTCCAAAAGGACCATCTTGGAACCACCCCCAATCTACTTTCTCAACAATCCTCTTGAAGTCCTTTCATTCAAGCTTCTGGGTATCACTATCTGCCATGATCTTTCCTGGGAAAGTCACATTTCCAAGCTGGCCTCCAAAGCCAGTTTGGGCATCCTCCGTCATGCAAAGTCCTTCCTTGGCACACCTGAGCTCCTGACCACATACAAAGCTTTTGTCCGCAGCCTGATGGAGTACTACTCACCCTCTGGGCTAGTGCTCCCGCCTTTCACCTTTCACGGCTTCACGCTGTGAAACCAAGGCATGTAGGATCATTGGTATCTCCCGCGATGAGCCTGAGTCTTTGAGTCTCTCACTGTAGGCAGGTCGGTGGTCTTTCTGTCTTCTACAGTCTCCTCTCCGGCATCGCCCCCCCCCTACTCTGTCTGATGTATGCCCCCCCCCCCCATATTTCCGCAGGGTGCTCAAAGTTAGCCAGCAACACCCTTCTGGTAAAACGACAAAAATCTAGAATCACTGCTCACCTTCACTCTTTCATTCCTCTTTTTTCCCCACATTTGGAACAAACTCCCACATTCTCTTCAATCACACTCTCCCTTCAAGTCTTCAAAACAGCTGTTCACCACCATCTCTTATCTTCCCCCATCCAAAACCACGATATTTTCTACCCCCGCTAATCCACCTCCTTCAAATTCCCTGCTTTGCTTCCTGAAAGTCCCTGTGGTGTCCATCTTGTTTACCCTGTGTACCCACCCCATCCCTCTCCCTTCCACAGATCCTCATGTCTCTGTGACCCACCTGTTTTTTTTTCCTTCCCTCTCCCACCCGTCTCCTGCTCCCCTTGTTGTGTGTTTCTGTGTGTTAGCTCTCATACGAGCCTCCACAGTGTATACAAAAATAAATAAAAAACATGACCGGTGTCAGGTTACAAGATGTGAACATTTCTATAATCTCACCGACTCATTAAAATTCCTCAGACTGTTGAGCAATACACACCCGTGGTGTACTTGAGCATATTTTGGAGTAGAAGTGGGTACTTTGTGAGCCGTTGCATCTCCGTCAGCATGAAGTCCTTGAACTGCAGACGTCGGCACTTTGGGCTGCTCTCAGCTTCCTGGAGTCACCGTGAGGGTTCCAGGGTTAGTGACAATGGCAATGAAGAGCAGGAAAACCGGAAAGCAATTTTACATGAGATGAGCATTTGGGACATTAAAAACATTCAAATGAAATCACAACTGTCATACGGTTCACACTGTTTTTGATACACAGTGCTGTGCTGTACTTCTTTGCACGTTTAATCAAAAATCACCAAAAATGCAAGCATCACAGGGTAAAGAACAAGAGAACAGCATAACCAACTCACCATGGCCAATCCATGGCCGAAACGTTTGACTCAGCCTTCATCTCCTTATATAATGTGTGTAATGTGTATGTATATACAACATGTGATGCATGACATGTTGCACTTGTGTGTACAGAAGTATATAATAGGTATATGTGTGAATATATAACATGTGCAACATGTCACGTATAATGTGTGCATATAATATGTATAATATATGTATGTCACGTATATTATGTGTAGATAATGTTTCATGTCACGTATAAGATGTCTGTATATACCAGGTATAGTGTGTCACGTATAATATGTGTATAAAACATGTGCAACACATCATGTATATGTGTGTATTTATTATGCAGAATAAGTCATGTATAATATGTATAATGTCATGTACAATATGTTACTTAATATGCATAATATATCACGTATATATGTGTATATAATATGTATAATATATGTATAATATATCAGAAATCACATACAGTATATGTGTATATGTAATATATATAATATGTGTGAATATAATATATCACATATATGTGTATGTAATATATATATAATATGTATAATATGTGAATGTAATATGTATAATATGTGTGAATATAATATGTATAATATATCACGTATAATATGTGTGTATGTAATATGTATAATATATCATGAACAATATGTGTGTCTGCAATATGTATAATATATCACGTATAACGTGTGTATGTAATATGTATAATATATCAAGTATAATATGTGTGTATATAATATATATATATATATATATATATATATATATATATATATGTGTGAATATAATATGTATAATATATCACGTATAATATGTGAATGTAATATGTATATGTGTGAATATAATATGTATAAAATATCACGTATAATATGTGTATGTAATATGTATAATATATGTACAATATGTGTGTCTGCAATATGTTTCATATATCATGTATAATATATAAGATATCATGTATGTGTGCATGTAATATGTATAATTTATCATGTATAATATGTGTGTATATAATATATATAATATATGTGCATATAATATATCATGTATAATATGTGCATATAATGTGTAATATATCATGTATAATATGTGTATATAATATGTATAATATATCACGTATAATGTGTGTGTATGTAATATGTATAATATATCATGTATAATATGTGTGTATAATATGTGTAATATATCATGTATAATATATCACGTATAATGTTTGTGTATGTAATATGTATAATATATCATGTATAATGTGTATATAATACGTATAATATATCATGTATAATATGTATAATATATCACGTATAATGTTTGTGTATGTAATATGTATAATATATCAAGTATAATATGTGTGTATATAATATGTATAAAAATAATATGTATAATATATCACTACAATGTGTGTAGATAATATGTGTGTATATAATATGTATAATATATCATGGATAATGTGTGTATACATGTATAATATATCATGTATAATATGTGAATATATGTATAATATGTGTGTATATAATATGTATAATATGTGCATATAATGTGTAATATATCGTGTAATATGTGGATATAAAATGTATAATTTGTGTGTATAATATGTATTATATATCACGTATAATATGTGTAGATAATATGTATAATATATCACGTATAATGTGTGTATGTAATTTGTACAATATATCATGTATAATATGTATGTATATAATATGTATGATGTATCATGTATAATGTGTTATATACATATACATCACATATAATGTGTGTATGTAATATGTATAATATATCATGTATAATATGTGTATATAATATATCATGAATAATGTGTGTACATAATGTATAATATATCATGTATAATATGTATGTAAATAATATGTATAATATATCAAGTATCATGTGTGTATATAATATGTAAAATATATCAAGTATAATATGTGTGTATATAATATGTATAATATATCAAGTATAATATGTGTATATAATATGTATAAAAAAATATTTATAATATACCAAAGTATATGTGTGTATATAATATGTACAATATATCAAGTATAATGTGTGTGTATATATTATGTATAATATATCAAGTATAATATGTGTGTATATAATGTATAATATGTACATAATATATATAATATATGTATAATATGTATGTAAATAATGTGTAATATATCATGTATAATATGTGTGTATATAATATGCATAATATATCACATACCCTCAAAACAAAAGTGCCCAAGTCATTTTTTCCAGTTTTTGAGATTTTCTGCCTGAGTCATCTTTCGCCATGATGTGATCATAACGAGTAACAATATTTGTGTTTCATTTAGCTTCCATCAACAAAACAACAATTTGTGTGCACAAGAAATAGTGAATAAATATTCGTTGATGAAGAATTGCTGCAGTTTTTTGTGTTTTTCTCAAAACTGGAAAGAATGACAGGCACTTTTGTTATGAGGGTAATGATATTATAAATATGTGTATTTAACATTGTTGCGGGCCGGGGACCGGTGGCGAGAACGACCACTAGGTGGGGGAAGTTACGTCGCCTCCCATCAGACTCCCGGAATTGTAGGCCGTCGCTCACGGATAATTCCATGACGCGGCGGGTCGCTTAACCGACCGTGGACGCCAATACCTCCACCGCGTAGCGTAGGGTCTTTTTGTCTCGAACCAATTTACCTAATTAACCACGCGGTGTCGTCTACCAGGGAACCATGCCCTCGGTACGTCTTGCCCGAACCGGATCACTCTTCCAACTACCAACTGCCTTTCCGGTTCGGATGCAGCCGAGCGGACCTGCCAAGAACGTACCGGCTAGGATGAACAGATTTATCAGGTATAAAAACCCGGCTAAACTCAGATCCGAACCATGCTGCACCAATGAAGGAAAAGACGAAAACGAACTGGGAACATTTGTACAATAATTTATTTACAATAAAGCGAGGAAAGTTATGTGGTACAGGTAACAGGTTTATTGGGGGTGTTATGCAGGGGAAGATGAGAGAAAAAGAATGTTAGTATTGTAACAATTTTACAGCGACTTATAAAAGCAGACACAGCAGACTTGTCGGGGATTATACAGGCAAGATTTACAATGATCAAACACTTAAACGTCTACTGTAAAAGACGGCGCACAGCACTAGGACACACACTCGGACAAAATTAAACCCAGTTGAAGGCAAAGGACTTTTGTAGCCAGGGAGGGAGGGAGTTGAGGTCCCAGTTCTCGGGTACCTGAAGTTCCGGGGAAAGGGATGCTCCATGGTGCGGCACCTGACAATGGTCGCGAGCTCGGCCCAACAGCCGCAACGTGTGGAGTTCGGTGTGTGAGTGGAATCCAAGCCAGCCAAGATCATTGGCGGTATCTCCCATGATGAGGCTGAGTCTTTGGGCTCTCTCACTCTAAATGAGCGACCCCGAAAGAACTCCTTGCGATCCTCCACAGATCTTTCTTTTAAACGATCCTGGTCTGGGACAGGATTCGGGAAAACTTCAAGCGTCTGTTGCAGTTTCGCTTCTTTTCCAGACCCCCAAAGAACTCAAGACTCCAGTACAGAACGAACTGTCTCAGCACTTCACGAAACTCTCCGAACTCCAAGCCTCCAACCTGGAGGATGTAGTGTCTATTTATACCAGTCTCCCTCACGGGGACGGGGCTTGGTGAAAGCTGACGGTTCACAGTCCGCCTTGATTGGGACGGGGCTTCCATGGGTCCGCCCTTTCTGGGCAGGGTTTCGGCCATACGGGAAAGGCCCGGCCGCCGCTCCCACACGTGCGGAGCGGTCGGCCAAGAAAGGAACTACTGTAAGAGGATTTTGCCTCGGACAGCGAGTCGCCGGTTAGGCGAGTAGGTGAGCACGCGGTTGTTCAGCCCACGCGCGAGTAGCAAGCGAGAGGAGGGGCAAGCAGGCAGGGGGTACCGTGGGTTGTCGTGGATTTGCCTTTGCAATGAAATGGAGTGGGGATATAAAGATTTATTTATCTAACAAAAAAAATATCGCAACGCACCCCTTTAATTTTCCCACAAAAGACAAGGAAGGGATCTGTCTACACATATACTTAATGGAATAACTGACTTGGGACACCTGTATGTTGTATGC
>CM068956.1:152039373-152051619 GCA_035128595.1 Eptatretus atami | reverse complement strand
TATTCCCTCGGGAGGGAAGTAGGGGGTTGGGAGTGGGCTTAGGTGACGGATAGGTTAGCCGAACAGAGACGGTAAAGGGGTTAGGGGACGAATTATCAGTGGGAAGTGAAAGTTAAAAGAAAAAAAAACAAAAAAAAAATTAATGGGGCTAAATTGGTTTTACAAAATTATGGGGGTGGGTATGGACAGTTGACGGCAAAGGCGATAGGTGGGAGGAGACCGTTAGGTAGGTCCAAGCCGCCTTCTGCGGAAGTGGGCCAGCACCACCGCCACTCCCTCCACCAACCTGCAGCTGCACGGCAAGAGGCCGGCCCACTTCATCGGCTGTTGTTTTGCTACCAAGGCTTTTGCCGGCCGGATCGTCAAGCAGGTTTGTTTGCTGCAAGCCTGTGCCGGTCGGGATCGGTCCAGACGGCTGTTGTTTTTACTGCAAGGCTGTGCCGGCGCCGATCATCTGCCGGCTGTGTTTGCTGCAGTGGCCTTTTCTGCCGGCTTTGTATGCCGTGTTCACCTTTCATGCACTGCTACTGCCTCCGTCATTTTGCCCCGCGTTTTGCTTTGCCCCTTGTTCATTGCCATGTGCGCCAGGATCGTCGTAAGCAAAGTTTGCGACTGCAGGAATGTCCTGTTGGCAGCTGCAACACGGGCTGCAAGTGCGGCCCGGCCCGTTCTCTTATTGACTGCTCCTTTTTCCTGAGAGTCCAATTGATCCTGGGCCATGGTTTAGTGTCAAATTTATAGGTAAGGTGTTAATTGCATATTAATATGAGTGCGCCCCCGGATGTATGTTAGCGCCAGCAATTTATTATAAGTCGGTCCGTGTGAGTGAGTTGTTTAGGTTAGTTACTTCAGCCCTCAGTTATTGTTATTTTGGGACACGAATTACCATGATGTCCGCCTCAGGGATCCGTAGGTAAAACTACTAGGGGAGAACTAACATCGATGGCACACGATAATTTGACGACTCGGGACGAGTCGTAAAAAGGGGAGGTGGGGTAGTGTTCACGCTCTGGAAATGCAAACACCATAACGGTCCCGTAGGTGAGATAATATTTTCTTAAGTATTGTAGTTAGCCAACCATTGAATAGAGGGAATAATGATTCATTTGGGCTGCGATCCTTTGATTAGGCGTTTTTCTGTTCTACCTTTTTGATACAACAACTAACAACGCCGCAGCAAAACCTACCTTCACCACCTCGGCTCAACCGCAAACCTCACATCACCGCCATTCCAAACAGCACCATGGCCATCAACACCGCCGAAAACCCTCCACCACCTTCTCCTAGGCCATTCCGCACCACCTGTGGGGCGCGAGCGTCGAGCTGTTTCAGCGAGAACGCGAGACGCGAGTGCAGATGCGGGTTTCTGAGGAGAATCGGATCGAATATACACGCCCACATCTGATCCACCCAACAGGGAAGCGCGGGGCGGCCTTGGCCCCGCTCCAGACGCCATGACGAAACGGCATTATGCAAATTTGAGATCAGGAGATGATACACGCCCCCCTTTTTCTCGTCCAATCGCGAGCGTGGCTCGCCCCTGAGGTCGTTGGATCGATAATCTTGCATATGTGGGTTCCGAAGCGATAAAAAGGCGAGCGCAGTGAGAGCTCGAGTGAGTTGTCGTGAGGCAGCAGATCGGTGAGAGGCAGTGGGTGCGGTCCGTTGGAGACGGAGCTCGAAGCAGGGTGGGGCGACGGCTTTGGCGGAGGGCGATCGCTGAGGAGGAACTGGAGGAGCGGGCGACTAGGTCGCGTTGAGTCGAGCAGCCAGCCATACTACTCCTCCCAGAGCATAACATTCCCCTTTCCCCCGCGCTGAGAGGTGCGACAAAGGGCCCCGTTCCCACTTACACCAGCAGGCTGCCACGGAACCGCCGTTGCAGCGACATTCTGCGCTCCCAGCTGAGGGCGGCGGTAGGACCCCTTCGGTCTCGTGGCGCTGGCCGCTCATCAGGTTCCACGCGCATAAGGCCACGGGCCCAGTCTGACTCCTTGCTTTGGGGTCTTTTCTTGCTTCGGTGTGAATGCGTGTTGTGGCGCCTGTGTCTTGTAGGTAGTAACTGTATAAGTGTCGTGTGTGTGTATGCGGTTTTAAACTCCTTTTATATGTGCCTTTCTTTTGTTCTATTAATATATGCTGCAATCGTTATTGTGGCTGTAAATACGTGCTATAGGTGTGCTCCGTCTGCCGGACTAAAGTGCATTGTGTTGAACTGTTTTCCCCCCGTTTCGCTTCGTCTTTTCTTTAGTTGAAACTCCACCTCTGCTTCACGTAAGGGTTCGATAGTGGGTGCAAAACCCCGTAATAATCTGAACCTCGAGGTCGACGATAACACGCTCGGTTATCCCGATTAAGTACGGAACGGCACGCCAAGCGGCTCGTGTCAGAGCGACTGGCGGCGAGGTACGATCGCCGGTTTACATCGCGTGGGTACTTAGGTAGGTCGAGTTTGCTAAACACCCTATCCTACGACCGGGTGGCGATTGCACGATTGTGGTGAGGGAAAGGCCACCCGTGATGGATCCCGGCGTTAGCCGGGAGGTACGATGAATTGTTCCGTCCGGTGGGCGCAGGCGGTCCGCGGTTCGAGTCGGGTGCCGATCGAGCCGACGGGCGCGAATTCGCAACAATTATAATATGTATAATATGTGCATTAATGTGTAATATATCGTGTAATATGTGGATATAAAATGTATAATTTGTGTGTATAATATGTATTATATATCACGTATAATATGTGTAGATAATATGTATAATATATCACGTATAATGTGTGTATGTAATTTGTACAATATATCATGTATAATATGTATGTATATAATATGTATGATGTATCATGTATAATGTGTTATATAATATACATCACATATAATGTTGTATGTAATATGTTAATATATCTGTATAATATGTGTATAAATATATCATGAATAATGTGTGTACATAAGTTTATAATATGTATTAATATAAGTAAATAATATGTATAATATATCAAGTATCATGTGTGTATATAATATGTAAAATATATCAAGTATAAATATGTGTTATAATATGTATATATATAGTATAATATGTATAAATATGTATAAAAATATTTATATATAACCAAAGTATATGTGTGTATATAATATGTACAATATATTCAAGTATAAGTGTGTGTATATATTATGTATAATATATCAAGTATAATATGTTGGTATAAATGTATAATATGTACATAATATATATAATATATGTATAATATGTATGAAATAATGTGTAATATATCATGTATAATATGTGTGTATATAATATGCATAATATATCACAACCCTCAAACAAAAGTGCCCAGTCATTTTTTCCAGTTTTTTGAGATTTTCTGCCTGAGTCATCTTTCGCCATGATGTGATCATAACGAGTAACAATATTTGTGTTTCATTAGCTTCCATCAACAAACAACAATTTGTGTGCACAAGAAATAGTGAATAAATTATGTTGATGAAGAATTGCTGCAGTTTTTTGTGTTTTTCTCAAAACTGGAAAGAATGACAGGCACTTTTGTTATGAGGGTAATGATATTATAAATAGTGTATTTAACATTGTTGCGGGCCGGGGACCGGTGGCGAGAACGACCACTAGGTGGGGGAAGTTACGTCGCTCCCATCAGACTCCCGGAATTGTAGGCCGTCGTCACGGATAATTCCATGACGCGGCGGGTCGCTTAACCGACGCGTGGACGCCAATACCTCCACCGCGTAGCGTAGTCTTTTTTGTCTCGAACCAATTTACCTAATTAACCACGCGGTGTCGTCTACCAGGGAACCATGCCTCGGTACGTCTTGCCCGAACCGGATCACTCTTCCAACTACCAACTGCCTTTCCGGTTCGGATGCAGCCGAGCGGACCTGCCAAGAACGTACCGGCTAGGATGAACAGATTTATCAGGTATAAAAACCCGGCTAAACTCAGATCCGAACCATGCTGCACCAATGAAGGAAAAGACGAAAACGAACTGGGAACATTTGTACAATAATTTATTTACAAATAAGCGAGGAAAGTTATGTGGTACAGGTAACAGGTTTATTGGGGGTGTTATGCAGGGAAGATGAGAGAAAGATGTAGTGTAACAATTTACAGCGACTTATAAAGCAGACACAGCAGACTTGTCGGGGATATACAGGCAAGATTTACAATGATCAAACACTTAAACAGTTCTACTTAAAGACGGCGCCACACACTCAGACACACACTCGGACAAAATAAACCCAGTTGAAGGCAAAGGACTTTTGTAGCCAGGGAGGGAGGGAGTTGAGGTCGCAGTTCTCGGTACCTGAGTTCCGGGGAAAGGGATGCTCCATGGTGCGGCACCAGACAATGGTCGCGTAGCTCGGCCCAACAGCCGCACGTGTGGAGTTTGTGTGTGTGTGAATCCAAGGAGCCAAGATCATTGGGTATCTCCATGATGAGGCTGAGTCTTTGGGTCTTCTCTCTCACTCTCAATGAGCGACCCCCAAAGAACTCCTTGGATCCTCCACAGATCTTTCTTTAACGATCCTGGTCTGGGACAGGATTCGGACTTCCAAGCGTTTTGCAGTTTCGCTTCTTTTCCAGACCCCCAAAGAACTCAAGACTCCAGTACAGAACGAACTGTCTCAGCACTTCACGAACTCTCCGAACTCCAAGCACTCCACCCGAGGATGGTGTCGTAATTTATCCATCTCCCTCAGCGGGGAGGGCCTTGGTAAACTGACGTCACAGTCCGCCTTGATGGACGGGGCTTCCATGGGTCCGCCCTTTCTGGGCAGGGTTTCGGCCATACCGGGAAGCCGCCCCCTCCACACGTGCGGAATCGCCAAAAAGGAACTACTGTAAGAGGATTTTGCCTCGGACAGCGAGTCGCCGGTTAGGCGAGTAGGTGAGCACGCGGTTGTTCAGCCCACGCGCGAGTAGCAAGCGAGAGGAGGGGCAAGCAGGCAGGGGGTACCGTGGGTTGTCGTGGATTTGCCTTTGCAATGAAATGGAGTGGGGATATAAAGATTTATTATCTAACAAAAAAAATATCGCAACGCACCCTTTAATTTTCCCACAAAAGACAAGGAAGGGATCTGTCTACACATATACTTAATGGAATAACTGACTTGGGACACCTGTATGTTGTTGCATACTGTTCCTAGAACCGTAACAATATGATGTTACAATATAATATATGTGTATATAACATGTGCAACACGTCACATATATGTGTATATAACATGTGCAACACGTCACATGTGTGTATATACATGTGAAACAAGTCACAGTATAATATGTGTATATAACATGTGCAATACGCCACGTATAATGTGTATATAGTCCTTACTATAATTCACGGACCGGTGGTTGTGTCAAGCTACTACTCCTCCAATTTGAGCTGATTGCATCAAGGAGAGGAGGAGATTGGGACCATACTCTGTGCAGAGCGTTGGTGCTGCTTTAGCAGTCTCCTTTGGCTATTGGGCACAATCCTGAACGGGTTGCCACTCCGACACAGTATTACCAGCATGCTGGCACTCATTTTGCCGACCTCGGAAGGATGACAGGCCCAGTTAACCACACCTGCTATTAATTCAACAGCTGAGCGGGATTTGAACTCAGGACCCTAGGATCCAAAGCCCGCCACCCTAACCATCAAGCCAACACCAGGATTGCATCGAGAATTGCAACCTAGGATCAGCATGACCCCAATTGATGTGTAGGGGTGTTTTTATCTTTACCGGTGGTCTTTGAGGGTGGGAGGGGGTGGACGCAAATTCCATATGTATTGTGCAGTGCTGCCTCCAGGTGGGGATATTACAAGTCTCCACCCTTTACAGCACAGTATTCCTGTCCCCACGTTTTCCAAAGCAGGTGAGGTGTTTTGAATAAAAACAGTAGGGATGTTTTTTGCTTCATGCACGAAACCTCTTTTTTTTCCTATACATAGCTGTCAGTTACACCCAAATAAAGGTATGCATTGGAAGAATGTATTGCATGCTTGGAAAATATTGCCTGCAGTGCAAATATATATATATATATATATATATATATATATATATATAATATATATATATTATATATACATATATACACCTCACCACCACATAAAATAAATAAAATCTTACTGCCACGTAACCACCCCATTTTTAAAAACACCTCACCACCACGGTATTAAAACTACTCGCCTCCTCATAACTGCTGCATTATTCAAAACACCTCACCGCCACGATATTCAAAACACCTCACCACCACGTTATTAAAACACCTCACCACCACGTTATTAAAAACACCTCACAACCACTTATAAAAACACGCACTGCATATTCAACACCTCACCCACGATTAAAACACCTCACCGCCACATTATTAAAAACACCTCACCACCACGTATTAAAAACACCTCACCACCACGTTATTAAAAACACCTCCCACCACGTTATTAAAAACACCTCACCACCACGTTATAAAAACACCTCACCACCACGTTATTAAAAACACCTCACCACCACGTTATTAAAAACACCTCACCACCACGTTTATTAAAAACCCTCACCACCACTGTTATTAAAACACCTCACCACCACGTTATTAAAAACACCTCACCACCACGTTATTAAAAACACCTCACCACCCACGTTATTAAAACACCTCACCAGCACGTTTTTAAAAACACCTCACCACCACGTTATTAAAAAAACACCACACCGCCACGTTAATAAAACACCTCACCACCACGTTATTTAAAAAACACCTCACCACCACGTTATTAAAAACACCCACCACCACTTATTAAAAACACCTCACCACCACGGTATTAAAAACACTCAGCCCTATAACTCTCATTATAAAACACCTCACCCCACGTATTCAAAAACACACCACCACGTTATTAAAAACACCTCACCACCACGGTTATTAAAAACACCGCCTCTCATAACGCTGCATATAACACCTCACCCCACGATATTAAAACACCTCACCCACGATATTAAAACACCACACCACCACGTTATTAAAACACCTCACCACCACGTTTTTAAAACACCTCACCACCACGTTATTAAAAACACCACACCGCCACGTTATTAAAAACACCTCACCGCCACGTTATTAAAAACACCTCACCACCACGTTATTAAAAACACCTCACCACCCCGTTATTAAAAACACCCACCGCCACGTTATTAAAAACACCTCACCCCACGTTTTTAAAACACCTCACACCACGTTTTAAAAAACACCTCACCACCACGTTATTAAAAACACCACACCGCCACGTTATTAAAAAACCTCACCACCACGTTATTAAAAACACCTCACACCACGTTATTAAAAACACCCACCCCCGTTATTAAAAACACCTCACCACCACGTTATTAAAAACACTCACCACCACGTTATTAAAACACCTCACCACCACGTTATTAAAACACCTCACACCACGTTTTAAAAACACCTCACCACCACGTTTTTAAAAACACCTCACCACCACGTTTTTAAAAAACACTTCACCACCACGTTATAAAAACACCTCACCACCACGTTATTAAAAAACCTCACCACCACGTTTTTTAAAAACACCTCACCACCACTTTTTAAAAAACACCTCACCCACGTTTTTAAAACACCTCACCACCCACGTTTTTAAAAACACCTCACCACCATGTTTTTAAAAACACCCTCACCACCACGTTTATAAAAACACCTCACCACACGTTTTAAAACACCTCACCACCACGTTTTTAAAAACACCTACAACCATTTTTAATAAACACCTCACCACCATGTTTTTAAAAACACCTCACCACCACGTTTTAAAAACACCTCACCACCACGTTTTTAAAAACAACCTCACCACCACGTTTTTAAAAACACCTCACCACCACGTTTTTAAAAACACCTCACCACCACGTTATTTAAAAAATCTTACTGCACGTAACCACCACGTTTTTTAAAACACCTCACCACCACATAATAGCTGCATTAAAAAACCATTCACCACCACGTTTATAAAAACACCTCACCACATGTTTTTAAAAACACCTCACCACCATGTTTTTAAAAACACCTCACCACCACGTTTTTAAAAAACACTCACCACCACGTTTTTAAAACACTTCACCACCACGTTTATAAAAACACCTCACCACCATGTTTTAAAAACACCTCACCACCATGTTTTTAAAAACACCTCACCACCACGTTTTAAAACACCTCACCACCACGTTTTTTAAAACACTTCACCACCACGTTTTATAAAAACACCTCCCACCATGTTTTTAAACACACCTCACCACCATGTTTTTAAAAACACCTCACCACCACGTTTTTAAAAACACCTCACCACCACGTTTTTTAAAAACACCTCCCCACCACGTTTTTAAAAACACGCCAAGATCACCACGCCAAGTGGAAAATGAAGTGCTCCAAGCGGAACAACGCAAAGGCGCCAGGCGAGGTGCTCCAACACCAGTTGATCGTACCCGCCCGCTTACTTTTTTGAAGCCACCTCTGTTTTTTAATTATTGAGTCAAACATCCCAGGAAAAAAAATCACTCCTGTGGCCGAAGGAAGTGGTGCAGTGAAGCGGCTGCACCACTTAAAGAGTAGGCCCATGGGGGACTGAAGGTTACTTCCCCAACAGGTTGGGTGACCTTACCTTCCTGATGCGAACTAAATCACAAAAAAAAACAACTCAACAACACAAGAAAAACAAAACAACAAACTAGAAACCAAAGAAACATGGTGTGTTAGAAAGGTTCTTCTTCTTCATTTTTGACGGACGTATGGAAGGAAGAACAAAGCAAATATTGAAGCGGTTTGCACCACTTACGACGCTTGAACCATTCTTTGAATCGATCAAATTCCCGATGTCGATACTGAGTTTTTATAGCTTCTGCCGAACCACAGCGCCAAGAGCTGTACTGTCACTTTCTGTTTCTGTGCGCGGTGTGCGAGCAATACTGATCTGTGTACGTGTCTGCGTACATAAGTAAAATCACAGCCGTTGCAGTAAAATTCAGTGCACGCTTCCGATTAAAATGATGCAAAATACGACTGGTTTTAAAACTAGCAAATTGCATGACAAATGTAGAATGAAAGTCGACAAATTGAGCGAATGCGACAAATCATTTTTATGACTTAAGCTTCATTTTTGAAGATGTTTTCATCTGTTTGCAAATTCAGACAGGAACTAAAGTCCTGAAGCCATGGTATGCGAGAACAGTTTTTGATGGGCGATGCTCACCATGTGATGTTTACTCCGATTTTGCAATTGGGGAGTTGGACCAGGGAGCGCTGGTAAGTCCACATCACACATATATAAATCTGTGTATTAAATGTTTACTGTATATCTATATAGAAAGATGGCATAGCCAATTATTTTGATACGCACGAAGTGCGTAGTTTTTTTTGTATATCGCCACCCTTTGGTTATATATTTCCTCAGAAATGTTGATTGTATTTTTAATAGGCTGAGTGAGTGCACAAGTGACATGTCAGGTTTTTGACCCACGTCATGATATTTGTTTGGGAGTAGAAAACCGACGTGTTTGGTACATGACTCATGTCATTCTTTGGGGGGGGGGGAGGTAAAAAAACGAGTGTGTCAGGTAATGATTTGTCGGGTAATAAAAGCCTGCGGCTATTTTAGAAAAAAAAAAAAACAAATACGTGGTCCGTCTAAAAAGTAACGGGACTAACCACAGAAATTTTATTCCAAAAAATATATTGAAATCACAGCTTGTCCCCTTCAAAATAGTTTCCCTCCAGTCTCAAACACTTGTCCATCCTCTTCTTCCACGCTTTGATGCACCCCCGGAAGGCTTCTTCTGGAATCATCCGGAGCTCCGTCGTCATGGCCCTTTTGATGGCCTCCACATCAGGAAATTGGGTCCTCTTGATCACCCCCTTGAGCTTGGGGAATAGGAAAAAATCACAAGGGGCCAAGTCTGGCGAATACGGGGGTTGCTCCAGAGTTGGCACGTTCCTCTCCGCCAGAAACTGTCGGATACTCAGGGCACTGTGAGCAGGGGCATTGTCATGGTGGAGCACCCAGGGGTTGTTCTCCCACAGATCCCTCCTCTTGTCCCGGACTGACCTCATGAGGTGCCGGAGGATCTCCTTGTACACGTATTAATTCACTGTTTGACCCTGTGGTAGAAACTCAAAGTGGACGATGAAAACTTCCGCTCAGACGTTTGCAACACATACTGTCTGGGCGATTGGTGGATTAAACAGAAAGACGGTAACTGCATTACTACATTATGTAACTTGTGTATATCATATGGTATGTGGATATGGGTGCTGCATGTGTTCCATTCAATTGGTTATCACCCTATGGCCGGTACGTGCTGTTAGCCTTCGTGTTTCCATTTTCTGCAAATAGGTGCTTTATAATGACGAACACAACGGTGGTAAATGTGATGCGAACCGTCTTAGAAATTCTACGAAAATACTTCATCGACGGTCTGTGAGTGAATTGTGGTGACACGCTACCACCCGAAAATAGTTCCAGAGATTATATATTGTACCGAAGTTTGTCAAGAGACAAACACCCGTCCGGAAAAAAACACCCTCCGGATGCAAATGGAGCCAAGTTGGCCGGAGACAAACACCGCTCGGACACGTCCGGAAACAAACTCCCGTCCGGACATAAACATTGCCCGGAGACAAACACCATCCAGAAATATCCAAAGACAGTGACAGAGATAGGCAGAGAGAGGGAGAGAGAGGAGGGGAGAGTGAGAGAGGTGTGGGAGGGTGCTGCACTGTATTGGGAGGGGGTATAGCAAGGATGGGACAAAGAAAGAGAGAGAGAGAGAATTTGTTATGCTTTATGAACCACTCGCTCGCTGACGGTGACGGAGCACGAACCACTCGCTCGCTGACGGTGACGGAGCACGAAGCCACTCGCTCGCTGACGGTGACGGAGCACGAACCACTCGCTCGCTCACGGTGACGGAGCACGAACACTCGCTCGCTCACGGTGACGGAGCACGAACCACTCGCTCTCCTCACGGTGACGGAGCACGAACCACTCGCTCGCCTCACGGTGACGGAGCACGAACCACTCGCTCGCTCACGGTGACGGAGCACGAACCACTCGCTCGCTCACGGTGACGGAGCCGAAACCACTCGCTCGCTCACGGTGACGGAGCAGAACCACTCGCTCGCTCACGGTGACGAGCACGAACCACTCGCTCGCTCACGGTGACGGAGCACGAACCACTCGGCGCTCACGGTGACGGAGCACGAACACTCGCTCGCTCACGGTGACGGAAGCACGAACCATCGCTCGCTCACGGTGACGGAGCACGAACCAACTCGCTCGCTCACGGTGACGGAGCACGAACCACTCGCTCCGCTCACGGTGACGGAGCACGAACCACTCGCTCGCTCACGGTGACGGAGCACGAAACCACTCGCTCGCTCACGGTGACGGAGCACGAACACACTCGCTCGCTCACGGTGACGGAGCACCGAACCACTCGCTCGCTCACGGTGACGGAGCACGAACCACTCGCTCGCTCACGGTGACGGAGCACGAACGACTCGCTCGCTCACGGTGACGGAGCACGAACCACTCGCTCGCTCACGGTGACGAAGCACGAACCACTCGCTCTAAATGAAGTGGCATGGCAAAAGCGTCCGCAGGGAGTGAACGATTTGCTCAGAATGATGTTGCGCAGTACCACGATCGACAATGGGCACTCGGCAAGTGGCTTAAGCACTCAAGCAAGCACTCCAATTAAGTGGTTGATTAGGAACGGTTTGCCAGGCTGTCGCTGGACACCACATGGGATCCCTTTAACTTTAAAGCCAGTCTTCACTGCGCACGCAGCAGTTAATGAAGTAAAATGAATTTGTTCAAATAATTACTTTATCCACAAAAGAGTTGAGGCTTATTGCAGAATAACGCCGAAGCCATCGCAAAGTTCAATTGCCCGTGAAATAAGCATAACAGAAAATCCGCCATGTTGCCTGCTATTTTTGTGTTCACGTCACGTGGTACGTCTGTTCGGGGTTCGCGCAATTCTTTTGAATTCCACAAATGTATTTATTTGGTTTGCAGTGGAGCAAAACAAAAAAATCTAAAAAAATAACTTTTTCTTAAAACGTCCATTTTTCACCGGATTTTCTTTGATTCCCTGTAGAGCACCTCGCGAAACCTCCAAAAATAGACACTGATCTGGCAGACACTATGGATAGGCAGTCCATCTGGGGGACAAGGCGTGAGGTCTAGCAGTGAAT
>CM068956.1:152006461-152032023 GCA_035128595.1 Eptatretus atami | reverse complement strand
CCAGAGGATGGGCCAGTGCAGACTATAGGCCAAATGATTGTAGATTGTGTGGTTCTACGCCAAGACAAAAAATGACGGAACACGACCAGCTGAATGAACTTGAACCTTACGGGAAGTGCCCCCTGTAATATCACATGGCTAGGCTTGGCGATGTATTTAATGGATGTCTGGTAATTAGAACGACGGGATGCCGTGCCGCATTACCAACAGAGCCAATAGTACCGACTCGGCGACAAAAGGATATCTTCACGATGTGAAGATACACAGATTTTTGTGCAGCTATTATTTACGTGGGAGCCGGAATGTGCCAGGCAGACTTCACTGAGGGAGCACAGTATCGGTTTGGGTGTTTAACAGCGAATGGAAAGATCATATCTGGGACTTGTGAATGCACAGGAATAGTTTAAATCCACCTTCAATTTGAAGGATGTTTACTTCAATCATAGTTTGTTGTGATGGGCTTTGTTAAATATATTATGGTTGGTTTGGTTCGCAGGACAAAGAACAAAAACGTACTAGATTTCTGCATGGCATTACCATAAGGAGAAGTGTGTATGGCAGCTGTGTGTGCGTGTGCATGTGCATGTGCAATGTGGCATGTGTGTTCTGCTTTTACCACCGTCATCACTCGTTTGTATTAACGGATAATGGATTAGGAAATCAATACCTCCCATCCATGATATTTCATGGAATTTCCGTGAGTCGATTTACATTGAGGAAACAAAATTATGGTTCACCATTTAAACATTGAGGAAGAGAAAAACAGAAATTTCGCTCCAAATCAAAGAGCAAATGTTCGGATGAGGAATGCTAAAAAAGAGGCGACAACCCTATACAAAGATTCATCCAAGTCGATCTTATAAAGAAGTAAAATTAAATTATATAAAGATATGCAGCCAGAACGCACAAACCAGATCTGTTGCGGCGCTTCATCATCGACAACAGGATGTTAACCCCCAACCAGAAGCGCCCCCCAAGAATTACAATCCATTTCGATGTTTTTAACGTCCGCACGTACATGACCGTACATGAGCGAAATGACTGAAGGGCAATAAGATGTGGCTGATGGTGGGCAAATCGCAAAACTTCCATTTAGTGCACAGACATCTGAAGGACTAATGGGGGAGCAATGTATTGAACAATAACAAATGTTGGCACACTTTGGACGATTGTCTCCTTCCTATAACTTATTGGGCTCCTCTCAAAGGGCAACGAAAAAGAATGAACTCCATCCTTGCAACTTCAATTCTGGCAAATGTTCTCAATTACGTTTATTTTTAATCGGCAACTCGAGAGTAAATCATTGTTCTGGCTACACTTTGCTGAAGTCGCCAAGGCTGTTTTGTGCTTCGTCCAAATCGATGGATGTGCATGTATAAACAGAGTACATCCTCAAGCCAAATATGGGAATGAATTAAGAAAATGAAAAGATGCAACAAATGTACATAATGTAAGAACGAGCGGAACAAGTTTGTCCGCAAGTTCAGAAGATTGTTAAAATTGAGCCGTAACCAATGAGATACATGAAAAATGACAATGAAAAATGGAGTACTAGGCTGCAGTCATTAATTACGGTTCATTGTCATTCATCAAGGGCCACCTTTGTATACATCGTGTCCAACTCGCATCAATAAGCCAGACCCTGCTATGGGTTAACTAGTTGAACAGGACAACACCAGCCCATACTCAATGCAGCTTTAATGGGATGGTTGTATGAAATGGATGTAGCAGAACGACATCACTGTGCATTTCGCTTGGTGTTGGCAAGCGACGAGCTCGTAGATCTGGTGGCCCTAACTGCGATGTTGTGATGACAAAGAATGCTCTTTTATCTGTGGCAAAAAAATAGCTTGGAAAAACTAAACAATCCAATAAAACAATTTGCCACGACAGAGCAAGCTAGAACTAAAAGAACACTCGAACAGAGAGCTCAATGTATCGGTGAATCACGAGAGAGGGGCGCAAAATATGATGTGACAGGACAAATTAAACTGTGGTAAGAAAGGCGACACGGAACGCGGTTGCGACAGGCTGTCAGCACCGAGCTGAGTTTGAATGACTGGACTAACGTCTGCTTGGCGTCCGTCGCCCAGCACAGGTCTTGCTGTAACAACGGAGCACCAGCCGTTCATCTGCTTCTGTGTAAGCACCACGAATATCTTCGAGCAGCACACGTGCAAGTTCTGCCGAACAAAACGATCGTGACATGCAAGTGAGGGTGGCATGTTTATGATGCAAAATGAGAAACAACATGAGGAGATAAAGTGCAGTAATGGATTCGGCCTGTTTGCCTTCGCAGTGGGCGATTGAGTGCTTCAATGTCCATGCAAACTGAGTCCGAATCACACGTCGGGGACTCAGGGTGCTGTGAAATTGTGGTGAAATTAAAGCTATATTTTGGTGACCTAGTGAGTCTCAACTCACCAAGGGTCTTCTCCTTGTTGATCCTGCAAGTAAGCTGCCCCTTCGTGCGAAAAAATAAAAAAAATCCCCCATTTCCCGGCTTGGGGTTTCCCCCATGGGGGTCCCCCCCCAAGGGGTTCCTGCAGATGAGAGACCAAATGACCCATCATTATCAAAGACCACAGCAGAGGATGGATCGAATGGTTCATACAGACTGTGGAGCCGACAAGAAGGACCAAGACTTACAATGAAGAAAAGGAACTCGGGAGCACATGAAGCGCACCGGTCTTTTCAATAAACTCAAGAATGATTAAAGGTTAAAAAAAAACCCATTCTTGTATGATCACACCGATCCTCGGGGATCATTCCTCGTGGAGACGCTGTCGAGAAAGCATTTTTTTTTGAGGGATATCACATATTAGTAGATGCATAAAATGAAACGTGGAATTTTTGACTTTCCATGCCCTGCAAAGTCCCCAAACACTACCTTCTGCCGCCGCTACCCTGTTTAACTTATATTTCCCTTTCTCCACACTTTCACCCTCCCCCGCTTCTCTCCAATATCTCCCCTCCCTCTCCTCCACATCCCAACCGTCCTACATGAACTCTTTTCCTTGGTTTTGAATCACCCCTTTTCAACCGGAGATATGTAGAGGAGCCTTTTTAAAGAAAACCCCCAAGTACTATTTGTTCATTAACCTGACGTATATTTAGCAGGACTCATGTCAATCGTAACTATTTCTCCAATCAATGCGAGATGGAAAATGGAAGCTCTGCATATCGGGGGTCTAGGAACCACGTAAACTGCACTGCTCAGGTTTCACTCTAAAACCAAGTACTTTAGAGTTAACCACAGAGTATAAAACGACTTTTGGGCTGGTTATAATTATCTCCAATTCTCACCGTGAACACAGGAGCCGAAGTGACAAATAACCTCCAATATACCAAGGTGATGACAGCAACTGGCTATCGGAAATACAAAAGGATTCAAAGGTCCCCTTGAATGCGCAGAAACTTGTCTATCATCACTCTGCTCTGCACTGTTACATTGTAAACCTTAACAAAACTAATAGCAATGAGACTGTGAAGCAATCGAAGTGCAGAAGTCTTGGAAGAGAAATATTCTCCACAGGTTTATCAATGTACGTATTTTGTGGCATTACTTAGAGATCAGCAAATGTGAACAACGAGGGACTCAGAAAAGGGAGGGATGGGGGGGGGGGAGGAGACGGTGGTGCTACATTACCAGGCAATCACAAAAGGTATCTTCCAATCAACAAGAAAACAATCTTGTAAATGGGCTTCGAATGCTCATGGTAAAGCTTCTTAAGTAAACCATGTGTAGGACAAAGGCATAGCTAAAACATCAGTGGGCTTTACACAGTTGCAAGGACATTATAAGCCATGCGACAAATCGATACAGCATTAGGATTTTGAACCCTTGGCCTCCAAATCAAGAGCAAACAAATGTTCAGTATGAAGGAATGCTAAAAGGCCACAACCTTACAGATTCATCCAAGTCACATCTTCTAAGAAAGTAAAATTTAAATATATAAAGATATGGCCGAGCACAGAACCACATCAAGATCTACCCAACACCAAAATGTATTTTGTAAATGGAACAGCACGCTTGGGGTACTTGCAGTGCCAAGACAATGGATTACTCGACGCTCAAAGATATGACGGTCCAGCTTTTTCTGATAGTCCTCCATTTCTGATGATATTTAGTGGAAAAGGGTAAGAGGGTTACATGGGCAACAATAAGTGACGAAATACAAAACCAACAGAGGCTTCAAATCAAGTGGAGAAATATGACAAACAGGAAGTGTGATACACAGAATCAAGAACCGGAAGTAGAAGCTGAAAGCAAGTACTTCAGAAAATAAAAAAATGGTCTACCTGTACATATCACGTTTCCCGCACTGCTCGTAAAGCGGAAAGAGGATATCCCGACAACATTTCCCAGTCTTGCTCCAACTTATCATGGTCTGGATGATCACTGCAAGAGATTTCAGAATTGGCTCACATGACGCAAAAGGCCCTTGTATCATAAGCCGAAAAACCCACTTTCGTCTCGGGAGAGGGGAATACTGCATTATTATTGTGCATCTCCACATCAACCCAGTACTAGAAGCTCAACACGCAATCATTTTTCTCATCCAAGATGATGTCGAGAATGAAGAACTCTCACTTAATCATCAACAGTTATTTTGCAACTGTGATACAAACATAAAGGTTCCCTGTTCCGTTGGAGCCTGTTTACAGTATGTAGGCCCGATATTTGGACTGCAGAAGTAGGCCTCAGAGCCCTCAGCTTTATTGAGCCTACTCTAAAAGGTGCAGAACTCGAATGGAATTGCACGGCGGATAGTTAAAAGATCCAACAACATGGAAAGGGTACTGTGTGTGTGTGTCTCTCTCTCTGCACTATGTTTCTCCAAAGGACGGCAATCTGGAACCACCCAATCTACTTTCAACAATCCTCTGAAGTCCTTTTCATTCAAGCTTCTGGTAATCACTAATCGCCATGATCTTTCCTGGGAAAGTCCATTTCCAAGCTGGCCTACCAAGCCAGTTTGGGCATCCTCGTATGCAAAGTCGCTTCTTGCACACCTGAGCTCCTGACACACACCATACAAAGCTTTTGTCCGCAGGCTGATGGAGTACTACTCACAGCCTCTGGGCTAGTGCTCCCAGCCTTTCACCTTTCACGGCTTCACGCTGTCGAAACCAAGGCCAATGTAGATCATTGGTATCTCCCGCGATGAGCCTGAGTCCTTTGAGTCTCTCACTGTAGGCAGGTCGGTGGTCCTTTCTGTCTCTACAGTCTCCTCTCCGGCATCCGCCCCCCCCCTAACTCTGTATGATGTAAATGCCCCCCCCCCCGCCATATTTCCGCATGGGTGCGTCAAAGTTAGCACAACCCCTTCTGGTAAAACGAACAAAAATGCTAGAATCACTGGCTCCCCTTCACTCTTTCATTCCTCTTTTTTCCCCACATTTGGGACAACTCCCACATTCTCTTAATCAACATCTGCACCTTCAGTCTTCAAACAAGCTGTTTTTCACCAACCATCTCTTATGCTTCCCCCATCAAAACCACGATATTTTCTACCCCGCTAATCCACTGCCTTCAATTCCCTGCTTTGCTTCTGAATAGTCCTGTGGTGTCCATACTGTTTACCCTGTGTAGCCCACATCCCTCTCCCTTCCACAGATGCCTCATGTCTCTGTGACCCACCTGTTTTTTTTTCCTTCCCTCTCCACCGTCCTCCTGCTCCCGCTTGTTGTGTGTTTCTGTGTGTTAGCTCTCATACGAGCCTCGCACAGTGTATACAAAAATAAATAAAAAACATGACGGTTGTAAAGGTTAAAAGATGGTGAACATTTCTATAATTCTCACCGACGTCATTAAAATTCCCCCTCAGCTGTTGAGGCAATCCACACCCGTGGTGTCTTGAGCATATTTTGGAGTAGAAGTGGTATTTGTGAGCCGTTGCATCTCCGTCAGCATGAAGTCTTTGAACTGCAAGACGTCGGCACTTTGGGCTGCTCTTCAGAATTCCTGGAGTCCCCGGTGAGGGTTTCAGGGTTAGTGACAATGAATGGAAAGAGCAGGAAAACCGGAAAGCAAATTTTACATGAGATGAGCATTTGGGACATTAAAAACCCATTCAATGAAATCACAACTGTGCATCAACGGTTCACACTGTTTTTTGATACACAGTGCTGTGCTGTACTTCTTTGGCCACGTTTTAATCAAAAATCACCAAAATGCAAGCATCACAAGGGTAAGAACAAGAGAACAGCATAACGCAACTCACGCATGGGCCATCCATGGCCGAAACGTTTGCTCAGCCTTCATCTCCTTATTAATGTGTGTAATGTGGTATGTATATAAACATGTGATGCATGACATGTTGGCACTTGTGTGTACAGAAGTATATAATAGGTATACTGTGTGATATATAACATGTGCAACATGTCACGATATAAATGTGTGCATATAATATGTATAATATATGTTGTCACGTATCATTATGTGTAAGATAATGTTTCATGTCACGTATAAGATGTCTGTATATACCAGGTATAGTGTGTGTCACGTATTTAAATATGATGTAATAAAACATGTGGGCAACACATCATGTATATGTGTGTAATTTATTATGCAGAATAATCACTGTAATAATATTGTATAATGTATTGTACAATATGTTACTTTAATATGCATAATATTCACGTATATATGGGTGGGGGGGGTTATATAATATTTAATATATGTATAATTATATCAGAAATCACATACAGTATTATGTGTATATGTAACTATATATAATATGTGTGAATTATAGATATAATGCACATAAAATGTGTTGTAAATATATATAGTATGTATAATATGTGAATGTAATATGTATAATATGTGGTGAATATATATTATAATATATTCACGTATAATATGTGTGTATGTAATATGTTAATATATCATGAACAAATGTGTGTCTGCAATAATGTAATAATATATCACTATAACGTGTGTATGTAATATTGTATATATATCAAGTATAATATGTGTGTATATAATATATATATATATTTATATATATTATATATATATATGTGATATAATATGTATACATATACACGTAAATATGTGAATGTAATATGTATATGTGTGAATATAATATGTATAAAATATCAGCGTATAATATGTGTATGTAAATTATGTAAATATATGTACAATATGTGTGTCCTGCAATTATGTTTTTCATATATCAATGGTATAATATATAAGATATCATGTATGTGTGCATGTAAATATGTATAATTTATCATGTTTAACTATGTGGTGTAATAATATATATATATATGTGCATATAATATTCATGTATAATATGTGCATATAATGTGTTAATATATCATGTATAATATGTGTATATAATAATGTATAATATATCACGTATACTGTGTGTGTATGTAATATGTATAATATATCATGTATAATATGTGTGTATATTGTGTAATATATCATGTATAAATATATCACGTATAATGTTTGTGTATGTAATATGTATAATATATCATGTATAATGTGTATATAATACGTATAATATATGCATGTATAATATGTATAATATATCACGTATAATGTTTTTGTGTATGTAATATGTACTAATATATCCAGTCTACATATGTGTGTATATAATATGTATAAAAAATACATATGTATAATATATCACTACATGTGGTAGATAATATGTGTGTATATTAATTATGGTATAATATAATCATGGATATGTGTGTATACATGGTATATATATCATGTATAATATGTGAATATATGTATCAATTGTGTGTATATATATGTATAAATATGTGCATTAATGTGTAAATATATCGTGTAATAATGTGGATATAAAATGTATAATTTGTGTGTATAAATATGTATTATATATCACGTTAATATGTGTAGAATAATATGTATAGATTATATCACGTATAATGTGTGTATGTAATTTGTACAATATATCATGGTATCAATATGTATGTATATAATATGTTGATGTATCATGTTCAATAAGTGTTATATACTATACATCACATATAATGTGTGTATGTAAATATGGTATAATCTATCATGTTATAATATGTGTAATATTAATATATCATGAATAATGTGTGTACATAATTGTATAATATGTATGTAAATAATATGTATAAATATATCAAGTATAATGTGTGGTATATATATGTAAAATATATCAATTAAATATGTGTGTATATAATATGTATTAATATTGTATATAATATGTATAAAAAAATATTTATAATATAACCAAAGTAATATGTGTGTATATAATTGTAAATTATATCAAGTATATAATGTGTGTGTATATATTATGTATAATATCTAAGTATAAATATTGTGTGTATATAATGTTATAATATGTACATAATATAATATAATATATGTATAATATGTATGTAATAATGTGTCATATATCATGTATAATATGTGTGTATATAATACTGCATAATATATCACATACCCTCAAACAAAAGTGCCCAATCATTTTTTTCCCAGTTTTTTGAGATTTTCTGCCTGAGTCATTCTTTTCGCCATGATGTGATCATAACGAGTAACATATTTGTGTTTCAATTTAGCTTCCATCAACAAAACAACAATTTGTGTGCACAAGAAATAGTGAATAAATATTCGTTGATGAAAGAATTGCTGCAGTTTTTTTTGTGTTTTTCTCAAAAACTGGAAAGAATGACAGGCACTTTTGTTATGAGGGTAATATATTTAATATGTTGTGTTAACATTGTTGCGGGCGGCGGGGACCGGTGCGCGAACGACCACTAGGTGGGGAAGTTACGTCGCCTCCCATCAGACTCCCGGAAATTGTAGGTTCCGTCGTTCAGCGGATAGATTCCATGAACGCGAGCGGGTCGCTTAAAACGCGAACGCGTGGGACGCCAATACCTCCACCGCGTAGCTAGGGTCTTTTTTGTCTCGAACCAATTTACCTAATTAACCCGCGGTGTCGTTCTACCAGGGAACCATGCCTGTAGTCATTGCCCGAACGGCGGATCACTCTTCCAACTACAACGCTGCCTTTCCGGTTGCGGATGCAGGCCGAGCGGACCTGCCATAGGGAACGTACCGGCTAGGATGAACAGATTTAATCAGGTATATAAAACCGGGCGGCTATAAACTCAATCCGAACGCATGCTGCACCAATGAAGGAAAAGACGAAAACCGAACTGGGAAACATTTGTGCAATAATTTATTTACAATAAAGCGAGGGAAAGTTATGTGGTACAGGTAACAGGTTTATTGGGGGTGTTATGCAGGGGAAGATGAGAAGAAAGATGTTAGTGTATACAATTTTACAGCGACTTATAAAGCAGACACAGCAGACTTGTCGTGGGATATACTAGGCAAGATTTACAATGAATCAAAACACTTAAAACAATTCTAACTTAAAGACGGCGCACAACACTCAGAACCACACTAGACAAAATAAACCCAGTTGAAGGCAAAGGACTTTTGTAGCCAGGGAGGGAGGGAGTTGAGGTCGCAGTTCTCGGTACCCTGAGTTCCGGGGAAGGGATGCTCCATGGTTGCGGCACCTGACAATGGTCGCGTAGCTCGGCCCACAGCCGCACGTGTGGAGTTTCGTGTGTGTGTGGAATCCAAGGCATGCCAAGATGCATTGGGTTCTCCCATGATGCCAGGCTGAGTCTTTGGTCTTGCACTCTCAATGAGCGACCAGCCAGAAAGAACTCCGTTCGATCCTCCACAGATCTTTTCTTTAAACGATCCTGGTCTGGGACAGGATTCGGACCTTCGCAAGCGTCTGTTTGCAGTTTCGCTTCTTTTCCAGACCGCCCAAAGAAGCTCAGACTCCAGTACAGAAGAACTGTCTCCAGCACTTCACGAAACTCTCCGAACTCCAGCACTCGCACCCTGAGGATGGTGTCGTAATTTATCCATCTCCTCAGGCGGGAGGGGCCCTTGGGTGAAGCTGAAACGTCAGCAGTCGAGCACTTGATTGGACGGGCTTCCATGGGTCGCCCCTTTCTGGGCAGGGTTTCGGCCATCACCGGAAGCCCGCCCCTCCACACAGTGGGCCTCGCAAAGGAACTACTGTAAGAGGATTTTGCTGCGGACAGCGAGTCGGCCGGTTAGGCGAGTAGTGGAGCACGCGGTTGTTCAGCCCACGCGGAGTAGCAAGCGAGAGAGGGGCAAGCAGGCAGGGGGGTACCGTGGTTGTCGTGGATTTGCCCTTTTGCAAATGAAATGGAGTGGGGAATATAAAGATTTATTATCTAACAAAAAAAATATCGCAACGGCACCCCTTTAATTTTCGCCACAAAAGTACAAGGAAGGGATCTGTCTACACATATACTTAATGGAATAACTGACTTGGAGCAGCCTGTATGTTGTATGCTACTGTTCCCTAGAAGCGTAACAATATGTATGTCACATATAATATATGTGTAATATACTTGTGCAAACACGTCAGCATATATGTGTATATAACATTGGCAACAACGTCACATGTGTGTATATAACATTGTGAAACAAGTCACGTAGAATATTGTAATATAACATGTGAATACGCCACGTATAATGTGTATATAGTTCCTTACTATAATTCAACGGACCGGTGGTTTTGTCAAGCTACTACTCATGCCATTCTGAGCTGGCTATTGCATCAGGAGAGGAGGAGATTTGGGACATACTCTGTGGGCAGAGCGTTGGTGCTGCTTTAGCAGTCTCCTTTGGCTATTGGGCCACAATCCTGAACGGGTTGCCAACTCCGAGCACATTAATACCAGCATGCTGGCATCTCATTTTGCACGCCCTCGGAAGGATGACAGCCCAGTTAACCCCACCATGCTATTAATTCAACAAGCTGAGCGGGATTTTTGAACTCAGGACCTCTAGGATCCAAAGCCGCCACTCTAACCATCAGGCAACACACAGGATTGCAATCGAGAATTGCAACCTAGGATCAGGCAATGACCGCGCAATTGATGTGTAGGGTGTTTTTTTAATGCTTTAAACGCGGTGGTCTTTGAGGGTGGGGAAGGGGGTGGGCGCAAATTCCATATGTATTGTGCAGTGCTGCCTCCAGGTGGGGATATTATTACAAGTCTCCACGCGGCCTTTACAGCCAGTATTCCTGTCCCCAACGTTTTCCAAAGCAGTGAGGTGTTTTGAATAAAAGCAGTAGGGATGTTTTTGCTCATGGCACGAAACCCTCTTATTTTTGCCTATACATAGCTGTCAGTTACCACACAAATAAAGGTATGCATTGCAAGAATGTATTGGTCATGCTTGGAAAAATATTGCCTGCAGTGCATAATATATATATATATATTATATATATATATAATAATATATATATATATTATTATATATATATATATATATATATATATCAAACATATATACACCTCACCACCACATAAATAAAAATAAATCTTACTGGCAAAACGTTTACCACCACTCTTTTTAAAAACACCTCAACCACCACGGTATTAAAACTACTCGCTCCTCATAACTGCTGCATTATTCAAAAACACCTCACCGCAGATATTTCAAAATCACCACCCCTACCACGTTATTAAAAAAACCCCTGCCAGCGTTATTAAAAACCACCTCACCACCACGCTTATTAAGAAACGACCTCACATCCAATTATAAAACACCTCACCACATTATTAAAAACACCTCACCACCACGTTATTAAAACACCGTCACGCACCACATTATTAAAAACACCTCACCACACGTTATTAAAAACACTACGCACCACGTTTTTAAAAACAACCCTCACCAGCCACGTTTTTAAAAAACACCTCACCACCACGTTTTTAAAACACCTCACCACCGTACGTTATTAAAACACCTCACCAACCACGTTATTAAAAACAGCGCTCACGCGCACGTTTTTAAAAACACCTCACCACCGACGTTATTAAAAACACTGCACCACCCACGTTATTTAAAACACCATCACCGCCACGTTATTAAAAACACCTCACCGCACGTTAATTAAAAACACCTCACCACCACGCATTAATTAAAACACCTACTCCACCGTTATTAAAACACCTCACCGACCTACGTTATTTAAAAACACCTCACCACCACGGTTATTAAAAAACACCTCACTCCACGTTATTAAACACCTCACCGCCACGTTATTAAACACCTCACCTCCACGTTATTAAAAACACCTCACTGACTCAGTTATTAAAAACACGCTCACCACCGACGTTATTAAAAACACCTCACCTCCACGTTATTAAAAACACCTCACGCACCACGTTATTAAAAAACCTCACCTCACGTTTTTTAAAACACCTCACCACCGACGTTATTAAAACATGACCTGCACCTCCACGTTATTAAAAACACTCACCACACGTTATTAAAAACACCTCACACACGTATTAAAAACACCTCCTCCACGTTATTAAAAACACCTCACCTCTCAACGTTATTAAAAACACCCTCACCACCACGTCTTAAAACACCAACACCGCCACGTTATTAAAAAGCACTCACGCACACCACGTTATTAAAACACCTCACCCCACGTTATTAAAACAACCTCACCACCACGTTATTAAAACACCTACACCACACGCTTATTAAAAACACCTCACCTCCACGTTATAAAAACACCTCACCACCGGCTACGTTTTATTAAAAAACACCTCAACACCACGTTATTAAAAACACGCTGCAACGCTCCACGTTATTAAAAACACTCACCGCCACGGTATTAAACACACCTCACCTCCACGTTATTAAAAACACCTCACCTCCCCGTTATTAAAAACACCTCACCACCACGTTATTAAAAACACCTTCACCGGCCACGCTTATTAAAAACCTCCAAACACCCACGTTATTAAAACACCTCACCACTAGGTTTTTAAAACACTCACCACCACAGTATAAAAACACTCACCACACGTTTTTAAAGAACACCATCACCACCATGTTTTTAAAAACCCCTCACCACCTATGTTTTTAAAAACACCTCACCACAGTTTATTAAAAACACTCACCACCACTGTTTTTAAAAACACCTCACCACATGTTTTCCAAACTACCTCACCACATGTTTTTAAAAACACGCTCACCACACGTTATTAAAAACACCTCACACACCACGTTTTTTAAAAACACCTCACGCACATGTTTTTAAAAACATGCCTCACCACCACGTTTTTTAAAAAACACCTCACCACCACGTTTTTAAAAAACCTCAGCCACATGTTTTTAAAAACACCTCACCCACGACGTTAAATTAAAAACACCTCACGCACCACGTTTTTAAACACCTCACCAACGTTATTAAAAACCTCACCACACGTTTTTAAAAAACCTCACACGACGTTTTTAAAAACCACCTCACCCACCACGTTATTTAAAAATCTTACTGCACGTAACCACACGTTTTTAAAACAATTCACCTCACCACCACATAACTGCTGCATTAAAAAACACTTCACCACCACGTTTTAAAAAATCACCTCACCACATGTTTTTTAAAAACCCTCACACCATGTTTTAAACACCTTAACCACATGTTTTAAAACACTCACCAACGCACGTTTTTAAAAACATACCTCACGCACCGCCCACCACGTTTTTTAACAAGACACCTCCCCACGACGTTTTTAAAAACACCCAAGATCACCACGTAGCCAAGTGGAAAATGAAGTGCTCCAGACGGAACAACGCAAAAGCGCCCAGGCGAGGTGCTCCAACACCAGTTGATCGTACCGCCCGCTTACTTTTTGCAAGCCATCCTCTGTTTTTTAATTATTGAGTCAAACATCCCAGGAAAATCAACTCCTGTGGCCGAAGGAAGTGGTGCAGTGAAGCGGGCCTTGCAGCCATTAAAGAGTAGGCCATGGGGGACTGAGGTTACTTCGGACAACAGGTTGGGTGACCCTTACCTTCCTGATGCGAAACTAATCACAAAAAAAAAACAACTCAAACAACACAAGAAAAACAAACCAACAAACTAGAAACAAAGAAATGGTGTGTTAGAAAGGTTCTTCTTCTTCATTTTTGAACGGACGTTGGAGGAAGAACAAAGCAAATATGAAGCGGTTTGCACGCACTACCGACCGCTTGAAGCATTCTTTGAATCGATCAATTCCCGATGTCGATACTGGTTTTATAGGCTTCTGCGTCGAACCACAGCGCCCCCAGAGCTGTACTGTCACTTTCTGTTTCTGTGCGCGGTGTGCGAGCAATACTGATCTGTGGTACTGTCTGCCGTACATAAGTAAAATCACAGGGGCCCGTTTGCAGTAAAATTCAGTGCACGCTTCAATTAAAATGAGCAAAATAAGATGGTTTTTAAAACTAGCAAATTGGGCATGACAATGTAGAATGAAAGTCGACAAATTGAAAGCGAAGCGACAAATCATTTTTTATGACTTAAGCTTACATTTTTGAAGATGTTTTCATCTGTTTGCAAATTTTCAGACAGGAACTAAAGTCCTGAAGCCATGGTATGCGAGAACAGTTTTTGATGGCGATGCTCACCATTTGATGTTTTACTCCGATTTTTGCAATTGGGAGTTGGACCAGGGAGCGCTGGTAAGTCCCACATCACACATATATAAATTGGTGTATTAAATGTTTAGCTGTATATTATATAGAATAGATGGCATAGCCACTTTATTTTGGATAGCGCACGAAGTGCGTAGTTTTTTTTTGTATATCGCCACCCTTTGTTATCTATTTCCTCAGAAATGTTGATTGTATTTTTTAATAGGCATGAGTGAGTGCAAAAGTGACATGTCAGGTTTTTGACCACGTCATGATATTTGTTGGGAGTAGAAAACCGACGTGTGGTAGATGATCACTGTCATTCTTTGGGGGGGGGGGAGTAAAAAAAGCGGTGTGTCAGGTAATGATTTGTCGGGTAATAAAAGCCTGCGCTAATTTTTAGAAAAAAAAAAAAAAACAAATACGTGGTTCCGTCTAAAAAGTAAGGGACTAACCACAGAAATTTTATTCGCAAAAAATATATTGAAATCACAGCTTGTCCCCTTCAAAATAAGTTTCCCTCCAGTCCAAACACTTGTCCATCCTCTTCTCTCCACGCTTTGATGCACCCCGGAAGGCTTCTTCTGGAATCATCCGGAGCTCCGTCGTCATGGCCCTTTTGATGGCCTCCACATCAGGAAATTGGTCCTCTTGATCACCCCTTGAGCTTGGGAATAGGAAAAAATACAAGGGGCCAAGTCTGGCGAATAAGGGGGTTGCTCCAGGTTGGAACGTTCCTCTCCGCCAGAAACTGTCGATCTCAGGGCACTGTGAGCAGGGGCATTGTCATGGTGGAGCACCCAGGGGTTGTTCTCCCACAGATCCCTCCTCTTGTCGCGGACTGACCTCATGAGGTGCCGGAGGATCTCCTTGTACACGTATTAATTCACTGTTTGACCCTGTGGTAGAAACTCAAAGTGGACGATGAAAACTTCCGCTCAGACGTTTGCAACACATACTGTCTGGGCGATTGGTGGATTAAACAGAAAGACGGTAACTGCATTACTACATTATGTAACTTGTGTATATCAATATGGTATGGGATATGGGTGCTGCATGTGTTCCATTCATATGGTTATCACCTATGGCCGGTACGTGCTGTTAGCCTTCGTGTTTCCATTTTCTGCAAATAGGTGCTTTATAATGACGAACACAACGGTGGTAAATGTGATGCGAACCGTCTTAGAAATTCTACGAAAATACTTCATCGACGGTCTGTGAGTGAATTGTGGTGACACGCTAACAACCCGAAAATAGTTCAGAGATTATATATTGTGCGAAGTTTGTCAAAGAGACAAACACCCGTCCGGAAAAAACACCCTCGGATGCAAATGAGCCAAGTTGGCCGGAGACAAAACCGCTCCGGACACGTCCGGAAACAAACTCCCGTCCGGACATAAACATTGCCCGGAGACAAACACATACGTCAGAAAATATCCAAAGACAGTGACAGAGATAGGCAGAGAGAGGGAGAGAGAGGAGGGGGAGAGTGAGAGAGGTGTGGGAGGGTGCTGCACTGTATTGGAGGGGGTATAGCAAGGATGGGACAAAGAAAAGAGAGAGAGAGAATTTGTTATGCTTTATGAACCACTCGCTCGCTGACGTCGTGACGGAGCACGAACCACTCGCTCGCTGAGGTGACGGAGCACGAACCACCGCTCGCTGAGGTGACGGAGCACGAACCACTCGCTCGCTGAAGGTGACGGAGCACGAAACCACTCGCCTCGCTCACGGTGACGGAGCACGACCACTCGCTCGCTCACGGTGACGGAGCACGAACACGTCGCTCTGGTCACGGTGACGGAGCACGAACGGACACTCGCTCCTCACGTGACGGAGCACGAACCACTCGCTGCTCACGGTGACGGAGCACGAACCACTCGCTCGCTCACTGGTGACGGAGCACGAACCACTCGCTCGCTCACGGTGACGGAGCACGAACCACTCGCTCGCTCACGGGTGACTGAGCACGAACCACTCGCTCGTCTCACGGTGACGGAGCACGAACTCACTCGCTCGCTTCACGGTGACGGAGCACGAACCACTCGCTCTTCGGCTCACGGTGACGGAGCACGAACACTCGCTCGCTCACTGGTGACGGAGCACGAACCACTCGCTCGCTCACGGTGACGGAGCACGAACCACTCGCTCGCTTCACGGTGACGGAGCACGAACCACTCGCTCGCTCACGGTGACAGGAGCACGAACCCTCCTCGCACACGTGACGGAGCAAACCATCGCTCGCGTCACTGGTGACGGGAGCACGAACCACTCGCTCGCTCACGTGACGGAGCACGAACCACTCGCTCGCTCACGGTTGACGGAGCACGAACCACTCGCTCGCTGCACGGTGACGAAGCACAGACGACACGACTCGCTCTCACGGTGAGGAGCACGAACCATCGCTGCTCACGGTGAGAAGCCGATACACTGCGCATCTAATGAAGTGGCATGGCAAAAGCGTCCGCAGGGAGTGAACGATTTGCTCAGAATGATGTTGCGGCAGTACCACGATCGACAATGGGCACTCGCAAGTGGCTTAAGCACTCCAGCAAGCACCCAATTAAGTGGTTGATTAGGAACGGTTTTGCCAAGGCTGTCGCTGGACACCACATGGGATCCCTTTAACTTTAAAGCCAGTCTTCACTGCGCACGCAGCATTATATGAAGTAAAATGAATTTGTTCAAATAATTACTTTATCCACAAAAGAGTTGAGGCTTATTGCAGAATAACGCCGAAGCCATCGCAAAGTTCAATTGCCCGTGAAATAAGCATAACAGAAAATCCGCCATGTTGCCTGCTATTTTTGTGTTCACGTCACGTGGTACGTCTGTTCGGGTTCGCGCAATTCTTTTGAATTCCACAAATGTATTTATTTGGTTTGCAGTGGAGCAAAACAAAAAATCTAAAAAATAACTTTTTCTTAAAACGTCCATTTTTCAGCCGGATTTTCTTTTGATTCCCTGTAGAGCACCTCGCGAAACCTCCAAAAATAGACACTGATTGGCAGACACTATGGATAGGCAGTCCATCTGGGGGACAAGGCGTGAGGTCTAGCAGTGAATGCATTAAATCATATAGCTCATGAAGCTCGTTAATTTTGGCACATTCCGAAAATTTTTGTTCGCATCAATACAATTCTCCAAACAGGAGAAAAAGATAAGTTTGATGCTTTGGAAATTTCACATTTTCTTGTGCATGTTCAGTCATGGCCAAAAATATTGGCACCCTTGCACTTTTTTCAAATAATGCATCATTAACTTCGAGAAAATTGTTGAAATTAAAAAATGTTTTGGTGTCTACAGATGTATTTCTTTGGTTTGCAGTGGAACAAAAGAAAGAAAGCTGAAAGAAGTTAACTAAATATTAGCTTATTCCACACACAAATCCTAAAATTGACCATACAATAATATTGGCACGCCTTTCCGAAGTTGATAGAAATAATTAAATTTCAAGCAGGTGATTATCCTTTACTATTGGAATTGTACTCACCTGTGGTGGATGTAGGTGCCTGCAATATAAAAATCACTCATTCAACCAGTTTGAATCGAGAAAAGGAGTCATTTCTGCTGATTTGTGTCACTGTGTGTACCACAATGTGCATGGAGAAAACAAAGAAAACCAGATAATTGTCTGAGGAGGTCAGACACAAGGATTGAAGCCAAGCCTGGACAATCTCAAGGCAACAAGTCTCTCCAGAGACCTTGATGTTCCTGTATCCACACACAACATTAATCAGGAAGTATAAGGCCTCATGTCACTGGAGCTAAACTCCTGGACGTGGCGCAAGAGAAAAACTTGATCAAAACATTGCAGCGAAGGATTGTTTCGAATGGTGGAGAAAGCACCTCGAGCAACTGCCAAACAGATTCAAGCTGACCTTCAAACCAAGGTACGACAGTTTCAACTAGAACCATCCGTCGTCAACTAATGAAAGGGGGTTCTATGGTAGGAGACCGAGGAGGACTCCACTGCTGAGAGAGTGACATGAGAAAGCCGACTAGAGTTTGCCAAAACACACCTGAAGGAGCTACAACCCTTCTGCGAGAATGTCCTGTGGACAGATGAGACCAATTAGAGCTTTTGGTAACAAGCACATCATCTCGATGTATGCAGAAAACAAAATTAAGCTTCAAAGAAAAGTACACCTTTCTACAGTCAAACATTGAGGAGGTTTCAGTGATGTTTTTGGGGTTGCTGTGCTGCTCTGGCACTGGTGGCCTTGAATGTGTGCACGGCACATCAATGAAATCAGGAGATTACCAAGGAATTTTGGAGCACAATGTTCAACGCCAGTGTCAGAAAGCTGGGTCTCTGTCGAAGGTCATGGGTCTTGCAGCAGGACCAATGACCCAAGCAATCTTCAAAGAACCCAGGAATGGTTCAAAGACAAAACGCTGGACCGTTCTAAAGTGGCCAGCAATGAGACCAGATCTAAATCCATTGAACACCTGTGGGGAGATCTGAAAACAGCAGTTGGAGAAGGCACTCTCTCAAATCTGGGAGAACTGGAGCAGGTTGCACAAAAAGAGTGGGGCAACCTACCAGTAGAGAGGTGTGGAAACTCATTCATGGCTATAAGGAAGTGCTTGACTGCAGGTATTTTGTCCAAAGGCCGTGATACCAAATATCAAGTCTCGGGTGTCATAATTTTAATCAATGTATTTCTTTTTATTTTTCTGAATTAAAAGGATATAATAGTTCTGAATCAAAAACAGGTTCTGTAATATGAACAGTGACACAAGGAATTGTTTGGAGACCAAATACTTTTGTCAATTCAACTTTTTAGAGAAATTGTGACTATTTGAAAAAATTGCTCAGGTGCCAATAATTTTTGGGCCATGACTGTGTGGAGAAGGAGGGAACATAGCCTTGCTTCCTTTAAGTAAATAGGTATAATTGGCTTAGTTTATAAGATGTTATTTCTTTAAATTATCAGATTTCACAACAGATTTCGACACTTTAGTCCGGACGATATCCAATCCTCAAAACCGAAATAATATTTTGATGATATACTTTAATTAGTCTGTGAGAGGCAGATCATGGAAAATCGTATCATATAATGCATGAAATCCCTCCTGCAATGTCCTAATTTGAAAACTATAGCACTAACAAAAGCGATGTAAACAGCGATTGTAGCTATGATGAACAGGCATCCGATAATATGAGTGAGGAAAATTTAAAAGAAATTTTTTTTATCGGTAAGCAATTGTTGCGACCTGCTCAAAGTGAAGATATGGTTGAGCAGGCCAAAAAACGTGGCGGCTTCCAGACCCCAGTGAGGTTACCTGGGACACGCCTTTAGACCCCATATGAGTGGTGACCGAGGATGCGCCTGATAATTGATAATTAAATAAGGCCGTTAATTATCTTCAAAAGGGGTGTATTAATTAACCCAAACACCCATTTTCAGTCATGCACTTCCTTGGTGTTTTCTTAGTATGCATGCAAGATTCAGGCTGCTCGTTTCTGGTTTTGGAACTATGGGAGGAGACTTACTGACACACTAAACACACATAGACATTTTTGGGACAGATAGATGAACAAAAAGTTCTCAAAGGAACGCGATTATGCAAGTTGAATGAACAACAAAGTAAGATGAAATATTCATGACATAACGTTCAAGCTAATCATGTAAACTACGAAAAATATTCAGATCTACTTCGAAAAGGTTCCGTTTTTGTTCTCAATGGATAAGGACGTCATGATTTAACCATATAAATTACGCATTCCTCTCAGGTCCGTCAGAAACATCCAATGGCCCTTTCACAATACATCGATCACCGGTGTCATGCGTTACATACAGCCATGAGCTGCTGAAGCGAGACTCTTCTGCTTGGCACGAACGCGTCTCCAAAGCCATCGACTGCATGCTGCAGAACTCGGATGCTCCCCTGGTCAGCATTTGTCCTTCTTCGCCAGCAAAACTGCACACAGGAATGGACAAGGAAATCATGCACAAGAGCTCCAGTGTGTGGGCAATCACTGGTCTTGAGCATCAATGTTAATGTGTCTAACGTAAGTGGCGAGTGCCTGCACGGGGTGGCGAGTTTTGACTAATTATTTGTGAGAAGCAACGACCTGCTTACATAATCTAGCACGACCTTCCAATCTCATGAACACTTGGTTTTTTTCACGGATCTTCTTCATGGACTCATTGAAAGTTTCTGCACCGAGGAGGGCAGGGGTTGGGGAGGAGGATACATAAGAATAAATACAGTTCATAAATTCATGTAAAAACAAGTATAAATTCAAAATTAAAAATGTCAAATAAAATGAAACCTTCATATGGTTGTTCCACAAAACAACCTTAGCTTCAGCCAAACTGCATCACAAAGCTTTAACCTTCACTCAATTCCTGGCCAAAATGACTGGCCACCACTCCGATTAAATAAGAGATTACTCTCGTCAAAGCAGCAATTCACCGTGTATGGAACAATTTGTCGAGGTTCATGAATATTTGCCGCAACTCAAAAGGGTTGAGACAGGCTGCAAGCGAGCATAGAACACATCCTGGAGGACCTTCAGGTTCTGCAAGTGCTTCTTTCTCAGTTTGGAATAGCTCTGCAAGAGAGTGCAAGGTTTCCTGTCCTGAACACAAGATGCAGAAACTCAAACATTTGCATGTCCAAAAGCACAATAAAACTTGGTAACCTGGCTACAAGCCAAACACCCACCATTTATCACTTCCTGCCGCTTGATCTCACGGGGATTAAGCTTTTTGAGCAATTTCCTGATCGACGAGTTTTGGCCAGTTTGTGTGCCTCCAAGCTCCTGCTCTGACTCATGGTCGTCCTCCGATTGCACAGAGACCAAGGACTGGCGGCTTGGATTCTCAACCTCCGATACCGTTTGCTCGCAATGCTGGGGCGATAGAGGCCAAATGTGGAGAGAGATGGAGAAAGAGGCAATATGCTGGCAAGTGTCGCAAATGGCAAAATTATAGTTCTTGAATATATCAGAATCGTTTTTGTGTACATGAGAGCCAATGGAAACCATTAAAAAACTTGCAAACTATAATCAGCTTTGTGCCGTGTTTGCCAGCCCACCACAAGAGACAGGGCAGCTGGGCTGACCTGTCCGAATCACCAGCATCCTCATCAGCTTGAACTTCAGTCGACGTGTTTTCCAGTGAGAGCCGGGACCGCTTCTGTCCCTCGTTTCCACTGGGGACACAAGATGGTCTGACTGGCGTCGCCCGCCCATTGCTGGTAATCCTTCTCGTCCTAATGTGGAAAAAGGGGATAGTCAGGCAAAGTGAGTGAGATTAAGGCAAATACTACATCATCATATGTTACCACCGCGATGATTGTTTGAGTACACATAAAGGAAACCTGAAGGGTTGTTTGAAAGAGTGACAGCAGAAGGATGACAAGTTTGAAGTTTGGATGACAATATGACAACGACACAAAAAATTTACAATAAATTGTGAAGGAAATGTAGATTATTGAAAAAGTAAAAAACATTAAAACTAATAAGTTTGTAGAGAAATATGTACAGTAAAAGAACAAATGGAGGGTGAGGGTTTGGGGGGGGGGGAAATGTAGTCATTCTCATCACAATAAAACAATGACTCAAAGTAAAATACCAACAATACTTGAAATTTATTGAGTTATCTCATACTGACATAAAGAGAGTGGTGTATGTACGTACGTATATCTGTATGTCAAATAATACCACGAGGCAAATGGGTCACTGACACCAATATTCAGGGTACACTCAGGGGGTCCGACTGAGGTTTTTTCATGCTGAAAATAATTTTGAAAAAATTTTTTTTCTGGATTTCTCATCGGTGTGATAATTTGGGTTATTTCTCTATTGTGAGGGACCAGTCCCATTTCATTGTCCAGTAAGCACTCCGAGACAAAACCTACGACAGATAGGACGGAAGTTCATATTACGCATCCAATGAGCCAAATTAGAATTGAGACCCCTTCATTTAGAGGTCCCACGAGCAAACCAGATTACATGATATTTTATACATATTATATCCAGACACATAGTTTTTCAGCAAGTAATGCACAAATTGCAAGCACACGAATGGTGGGTACTCTGCTAGTTGTAATCGAAAATTAAAAACCTGATAACTTAACGACCAAACACGATTGCTCAAACAAAACTTCAATCTATACATATATATATATATATATAGTATATATATATATATATATATTATATATATGTAATATATATACAGTCATGCGCCGCATTACGACAGTTCGGTCGACGACGGACCGCATATACGACTGGTGGTCCCATAAGATTATAATGGAGCTGAAAAATTCCTATGGCCTAGTGATGTTGTAGCCATAGTAGCGCTGCCAGTCAATATAAAAGTACAGTGTAGACATAAATTATGTACAGTACATAATACTTGATAATGATAATAAACAACTACATGTGGCCCGTTATAAACGCGATCGTTGAGGTCCATAAAATGTCTGTGAAAAAAGCGGGGTCGTGCTAAATCGGGATTCAGAAAATCAGGGTTCAAACTGACCAAATGTTGACCTAACATCCGAAAACACCCTATTTTTGCCATATTTTGACCCATTTTTTTGCACGTTTACCATCTAGCAAGTAAATTAACTTTGGAGGAAAGAATTCCGTGAATAAACCGTTGTTTGTTTTCAGTCGAAATTAAAACACAAATTGATATTCGGTAAAGCTTTAAATGTTGTTAAAACATTCGCACTGTCTCGAAAATATATCACACAAGTGACAGGTGCTGCTCGTTTCTTCATTTGTAAATTATATCGATGCAATGATATTTTATAAAATCCAAACGCTATTCACTCACCTTTCTATAATCGATGCGAGAGGAGATTGTAAGCAGCGCGCTAACAAACACATGGCCGTCATGAACTGCACAAGTTAAAACTAACGTGCTTTCTGTTCCATCTTGGATGTGTGTTACAAATGCCTACAGCATTCAGTACAGTAACATGCTGTACAGGTTTGCAGCCGAGGAGCAATAGGCTATATCCATACAGCCGAGGTGTGTAGTAGGCTACACCATCTAGGTTTGTGCAAGGTAACACATCAATCAGATGTGTTCGCACAATGAGACATCGCTTAGGCCTAAGTCACATTTGCCACGGCGGCCGTGGGGTCTACAAAATCTACGGGCCACTAGCAATTATAGGGGCCGCAGTATTTCCACGGTCACACAATGTAGCAGTCACATATGTTTTTATTTTTCGGGTAGCCGCACGGCGTATATATAAATTGTGGAGACCGAAAACGGTGGGGGTGCCGTACGGTCTTTTGATTTGATGGTCGCACGGTGACCTTCGGAGTTCCTGCGGCGGCCATAGAATTTTCAAGGCAGACGCAAGGTGCCCGCAAGGCGACCGCAGGGGGCCTAAGGCGAACGTGCGGCCAGACGGACGGTAACGAGTGGGTTTTTTTTTACCAGTCTTTTTGTTTCTGCTTGTCGAATTGCTACGGAGAACGTAGAAATGAAAAAAGTTATAACATCTAGCTTAATTCTACGGTGACCGCTACGGCCTGTAAAAATATAGCCAAATGGCGTAGGGCCACCCTGAGGCCACCGCAGAAACTCTGCGGCCGCGCACGTTTGTCAATTCAGAGGGCGTACGGCCACTGTATCCTCGGCCGTAGAGCAAATGTGACTTAGGCCTTAACGACGCATTTCTCAGAACGTATTCACGTCGTAAAGTGGCGCAGGACTGTATACATATACAGTATATATAAATATATACATATATATGTGAATATGTATATGTATATATACATATATATGAAAAATACAGACATGTATAAACATACATACATACACATACATACATACATACAGACATACATATATGAATAATATATATATATATATATTAATAATATTAAATATACATACATATACACGTTACATACATACATACATAATATATATATATATATTGTTATGGAAATAGCCCTTATTGGACTACTAAATATAGGATTAGCTCAGATCCCCATTAAATGCATGTTTAGCTAGGTTGTGTGGTAAAATGGACTTTACATGTGTGTCGGGAGGTGTAGATGCATTTTTATTGTTCATTACAGTGGTGGTGCGCCAAGGGGTCATTCTACCTCAGTTCACCCAAGGTTGCAACCGCGACCCCCTCAGATTTGGCTAATTTTTTGCATGTTTGTTACATATGATAGTCTATGTTCACATAAAAATTTGAGCTAAATCGGACGAGGGGTTGACGAGATATGACCTTCTTGCTTTTCGACTAATGTTGTGTTTCACCAAAATTCAAATCCTCATATCTCAGCAACCCTTGCCCTGTCTCGATTATGTTGGTGTCTTTGAAAGGTAATTGTCCGTAGAATGCAAATCCAGCATCGGTTCGTCGATCTTAGTTAAGTTAGGGGTGGATTATTTGTTGACTGACATTTGACCTTGTCCTTGACCTTGAAGACCTCGTGACCTTGACCTGGCCTTGCATGAAAATGAAAGATCATACTGTCTACTATAAACATATCAAAAACTGGAGGGGTAAGTATTTTTTGTTCTCAAGATATTTTCGGCCAAAGTTGCAAAGGTCGTAAAATGCAACCAAACCAAGCTTGGTACATAATATATATTATATATATATTATACTATATATATATATATATATTTCATATACATTATATACTATACATATATATATACATAAACATACATACATATATATATATATACTAGCGTACCCGTGCACATGCACGGGATAGCAGTACAACATAGCTGGTAGCAGACGACAGACCATACACGGGGAATGACAAAAATACGCATTGTGCAAAATGCAAGTGGTACTATGAACGCCAAGACTTCCCAAACATTGTCGGCATGTCCGCTGAGTGCCACAGCAATTTCATAGGGATCGGCGTGATGACGGCGAGCCGAGTTTTTAGTGTGCAAGCTTGGTATTATGATAGAGATATACATAAACATACATACATAGTGTTACGGTTGTGGAAATTCACAGATCACTATTCAGGTTCCCCGAAGATCAGTTATGTCGATAAGTGTGTCCAGATAGATTTCCCCACCGATGTCTAACAGGAATT
>CM068956.1:151980639-152006436 GCA_035128595.1 Eptatretus atami | reverse complement strand
CCAGAGGATGGGCCAGTGCAGACTATAGGCCAAATGATTGTAGATTGTGTGGTTCTACGCCAAGACAAAAAATGACGGAACACGACCAGCTGAATGAACTTGAACCTTACGGGAAGTGCCCCCTGTAATATCACATGGCTAGGCTTGGCGATGTATTTAATGGATGTCTGGTAATTAGAACGACGGGATGCCGTGCCGCATTACCAACAGAGCCAATAGTACCGACTCGGCGACAAAAGGATATCTTCACGATGTGAAGATACACAGATTTTTGTGCAGCTATTATTTACGTGGGAGCCGGAATGTGCCAGGCAGACTTCACTGAGGGAGCACAGTATCGGTTTGGGTGTTTAACAGCGAATGGAAAGATCATATCTGGGACTTGTGAATGCACAGGAATAGTTTAAATCCACCTTCAATTTGAAGGATGTTTACTTCAATCATAGTTTGTTGTGATGGGCTTTGTTAAATATATTATGGTTGGTTTGGTTCGCAGGACAAAGAACAAAAACGTACTAGATTTCTGCATGGCATTACCATAAGGAGAAGTGTGTATGGCAGCTGTGTGTGCGTGTGCATGTGCATGTGCAATGTGGCATGTGTGTTCTGCTTTTACCACCGTCATCACTCGTTTGTATTAACGGATAATGGATTAGGAAATCAATACCTCCCATCCATGATATTTCATGGAATTTCCGTGAGTCGATTTACATTGAGGAAACAAAATTATGGTTCACCATTTAAACATTGAGGAAGAGAAAAACAGAAATTTCGCTCCAAATCAAAGAGCAAATGTTCGGATGAGGAATGCTAAAAAAGAGGCGACAACCCTATACAAAGATTCATCCAAGTCGATCTTATAAAGAAGTAAAATTAAATTATATAAAGATATGCAGCCAGAACGCACAAACCAGATCTGTTGCGGCGCTTCATCATCGACAACAGGATGTTAACCCCCAACCAGAAGCGCCCCCCAAGAATTACAATCCATTTCGATGTTTTTAACGTCCGCACGTACATGACCGTACATGAGCGAAATGACTGAAGGGCAATAAGATGTGGCTGATGGTGGGCAAATCGCAAAACTTCCATTTAGTGCACAGACATCTGAAGGACTAATGGGGGAGCAATGTATTGAACAATAACAAATGTTGGCACACTTTGGACGATTGTCTCCTTCCTATAACTTATTGGGCTCCTCTCAAAGGGCAACGAAAAAGAATGAACTCCATCCTTGCAACTTCAATTCTGGCAAATGTTCTCAATTACGTTTATTTTTAATCGGCAACTCGAGAGTAAATCATTGTTCTGGCTACACTTTGCTGAAGTCGCCAAGGCTGTTTTGTGCTTCGTCCAAATCGATGGATGTGCATGTATAAACAGAGTACATCCTCAAGCCAAATATGGGAATGAATTAAGAAAATGAAAAGATGCAACAAATGTACATAATGTAAGAACGAGCGGAACAAGTTTGTCCGCAAGTTCAGAAGATTGTTAAAATTGAGCCGTAACCAATGAGATACATGAAAAATGACAATGAAAAATGGAGTACTAGGCTGCAGTCATTAATTACGGTTCATTGTCATTCATCAAGGGCCACCTTTGTATACATCGTGTCCAACTCGCATCAATAAGCCAGACCCTGCTATGGGTTAACTAGTTGAACAGGACAACACCAGCCCATACTCAATGCAGCTTTAATGGGATGGTTGTATGAAATGGATGTAGCAGAACGACATCACTGTGCATTTCGCTTGGTGTTGGCAAGCGACGAGCTCGTAGATCTGGTGGCCCTAACTGCGATGTTGTGATGACAAAGAATGCTCTTTTATCTGTGGCAAAAAAATAGCTTGGAAAAACTAAACAATCCAATAAAACAATTTGCCACGACAGAGCAAGCTAGAACTAAAAGAACACTCGAACAGAGAGCTCAATGTATCGGTGAATCACGAGAGAGGGGCGCAAAATATGATGTGACAGGACAAATTAAACTGTGGTAAGAAAGGCGACACGGAACGCGGTTGCGACAGGCTGTCAGCACCGAGCTGAGTTTGAATGACTGGACTAACGTCTGCTTGGCGTCCGTCGCCCAGCACAGGTCTTGCTGTAACAACGGAGCACCAGCCGTTCATCTGCTTCTGTGTAAGCACCACGAATATCTTCGAGCAGCACACGTGCAAGTTCTGCCGAACAAAACGATCGTGACATGCAAGTGAGGGTGGCATGTTTATGATGCAAAATGAGAAACAACATGAGGAGATAAAGTGCAGTAATGGATTCGGCCTGTTTGCCTTCGCAGTGGGCGATTGAGTGCTTCAATGTCCATGCAAACTGAGTCCGAATCACACGTCGGGGACTCAGGGTGCTGTGAAATTGTGGTGAAATTAAAGCTATATTTTGGTGACCTAGTGAGTCTCAACTCACCAAGGGTCTTCTCCTTGTTGATCCTGCAAGTAAGCTGCCCCTTCGTGCGAAAAAATAAAAAAAATCCCCCATTTCCCGGCTTGGGGTTTCCCCCATGGGGGTCCCCCCCCAAGGGGTTCCTGCAGATGAGAGACCAAATGACCCATCATTATCAAAGACCACAGCAGAGGATGGATCGAATGGTTCATACAGACTGTGGAGCCGACAAGAAGGACCAAGACTTACAATGAAGAAAAGGAACTCGGGAGCACATGAAGCGCACCGGTCTTTTCAATAAACTCAAGAATGATTAAAGGTTAAAAAAAAACCCATTCTTGTATGATCACACCGATCCTCGGGGATCATTCCTCGTGGAGACGCTGTCGAGAAAGCATTTTTTTTTGAGGGATATCACATATTAGTAGATGCATAAAATGAAACGTGGAATTTTTGACTTTCCATGCCCTGCAAAGTCCCCAAACACTACCTTCTGCCGCCGCTACCCTGTTTAACTTATATTTCCCTTTCTCCACACTTTCACCCTCCCCCGCTTCTCTCCAATATCTCCCCTCCCTCTCCTCCACATCCCAACCGTCCTACATGAACTCTTTTCCTTGGTTTTGAATCACCCCTTTTCAACCGGAGATATGTAGAGGAGCCTTTTTAAAGAAAACCCCCAAGTACTATTTGTTCATTAACCTGACGTATATTTAGCAGGACTCATGTCAATCGTAACTATTTCTCCAATCAATGCGAGATGGAAAATGGAAGCTCTGCATATCGGGGGTCTAGGAACCACGTAAACTGCACTGCTCAGGTTTCACTCTAAAACCAAGTACTTTAGAGTTAACCACAGAGTATAAAACGACTTTTGGGCTGGTTATAATTATCTCCAATTCTCACCGTGAACACAGGAGCCGAAGTGACAAATAACCTCCAATATACCAAGGTGATGACAGCAACTGGCTATCGGAAATACAAAAGGATTCAAAGGTCCCCTTGAATGCGCAGAAACTTGTCTATCATCACTCTGCTCTGCACTGTTACATTGTAAACCTTAACAAAACTAATAGCAATGAGACTGTGAAGCAATCGAAGTGCAGAAGTCTTGGAAGAGAAATATTCTCCACAGGTTTATCAATGTACGTATTTTGTGGCATTACTTAGAGATCAGCAAATGTGAACAACGAGGGACTCAGAAAAGGGAGGGATGGGGGGGGGGGAGGAGACGGTGGTGCTACATTACCAGGCAATCACAAAAGGTATCTTCCAATCAACAAGAAAACAATCTTGTAAATGGGCTTCGAATGCTCATGGTAAAGCTTCTTAAGTAAACCATGTGTAGGACAAAGGCATAGCTAAAACATCAGTGGGCTTTACACAGTTGCAAGGACATTATAAGCCATGCGACAAATCGATACAGCATTAGGATTTTGAACCCTTGGCCTCCAAATCAAGAGCAAACAAATGTTCAGTATGAAGGAATGCTAAAAGGCCACAACCTTACAGATTCATCCAAGTCACATCTTCTAAGAAAGTAAAATTTAAATATATAAAGATATGGCCGAGCACAGAACCACATCAAGATCTACCCAACACCAAAATGTATTTTGTAAATGGAACAGCACGCTTGGGGTACTTGCAGTGCCAAGACAATGGATTACTCGACGCTCAAAGATATGACGGTCCAGCTTTTTCTGATAGTCCTCCATTTCTGATGATATTTAGTGGAAAAGGGTAAGAGGGTTACATGGGCAACAATAAGTGACGAAATACAAAACCAACAGAGGCTTCAAATCAAGTGGAGAAATATGACAAACAGGAAGTGTGATACACAGAATCAAGAACCGGAAGTAGAAGCTGAAAGCAAGTACTTCAGAAAATAAAAAAATGGTCTACCTGTACATATCACGTTTCCCGCACTGCTCGTAAAGCGGAAAGAGGATATCCCGACAACATTTCCCAGTCTTGCTCCAACTTATCATGGTCTGGATGATCACTGCAAGAGATTTCAGAATTGGCTCACATGACGCAAAAGGCCCTTGTATCATAAGCCGAAAAACCCACTTTCGTCTCGGGAGAGGGGAATACTGCATTATTATTGTGCATCTCCACATCAACCCAGTACTAGAAGCTCAACACGCAATCATTTTTCTCATCCAAGATGATGTCGAGAATGAAGAACTCTCACTTAATCATCAACAGTTATTTTGCAACTGTGATACAAACATAAAGGTTCCCTGTTCCGTTGGAGCCTGTTTACAGTATGTAGGCCCGATATTTGGACTGCAGAAGTAGGCCTCAGAGCCCTCAGCTTTATTGAGCCTACTCTAAAAGGTGCAGAACTCGAATGGAATTGCACGGCGGATAGTTAAAAGATCCAACAACATGGAAAGGGTACTGTGTGTGTGTGTCTCTCTCTCTGCACTATGTTTCTCCAAAGGACGGCAATCTGGAACCACCCAATCTACTTTCAACAATCCTCTGAAGTCCTTTTCATTCAAGCTTCTGGTAATCACTAATCGCCATGATCTTTCCTGGGAAAGTCCATTTCCAAGCTGGCCTACCAAGCCAGTTTGGGCATCCTCGTATGCAAAGTCGCTTCTTGCACACCTGAGCTCCTGACACACACCATACAAAGCTTTTGTCCGCAGGCTGATGGAGTACTACTCACAGCCTCTGGGCTAGTGCTCCCAGCCTTTCACCTTTCACGGCTTCACGCTGTCGAAACCAAGGCCAATGTAGATCATTGGTATCTCCCGCGATGAGCCTGAGTCCTTTGAGTCTCTCACTGTAGGCAGGTCGGTGGTCCTTTCTGTCTCTACAGTCTCCTCTCCGGCATCCGCCCCCCCCCTAACTCTGTATGATGTAAATGCCCCCCCCCCCGCCATATTTCCGCATGGGTGCGTCAAAGTTAGCACAACCCCTTCTGGTAAAACGAACAAAAATGCTAGAATCACTGGCTCCCCTTCACTCTTTCATTCCTCTTTTTTCCCCACATTTGGGACAACTCCCACATTCTCTTAATCAACATCTGCACCTTCAGTCTTCAAACAAGCTGTTTTTCACCAACCATCTCTTATGCTTCCCCCATCAAAACCACGATATTTTCTACCCCGCTAATCCACTGCCTTCAATTCCCTGCTTTGCTTCTGAATAGTCCTGTGGTGTCCATACTGTTTACCCTGTGTAGCCCACATCCCTCTCCCTTCCACAGATGCCTCATGTCTCTGTGACCCACCTGTTTTTTTTTCCTTCCCTCTCCACCGTCCTCCTGCTCCCGCTTGTTGTGTGTTTCTGTGTGTTAGCTCTCATACGAGCCTCGCACAGTGTATACAAAAATAAATAAAAAACATGACGGTTGTAAAGGTTAAAAGATGGTGAACATTTCTATAATTCTCACCGACGTCATTAAAATTCCCCCTCAGCTGTTGAGGCAATCCACACCCGTGGTGTCTTGAGCATATTTTGGAGTAGAAGTGGTATTTGTGAGCCGTTGCATCTCCGTCAGCATGAAGTCTTTGAACTGCAAGACGTCGGCACTTTGGGCTGCTCTTCAGAATTCCTGGAGTCCCCGGTGAGGGTTTCAGGGTTAGTGACAATGAATGGAAAGAGCAGGAAAACCGGAAAGCAAATTTTACATGAGATGAGCATTTGGGACATTAAAAACCCATTCAATGAAATCACAACTGTGCATCAACGGTTCACACTGTTTTTTGATACACAGTGCTGTGCTGTACTTCTTTGGCCACGTTTTAATCAAAAATCACCAAAATGCAAGCATCACAAGGGTAAGAACAAGAGAACAGCATAACGCAACTCACGCATGGGCCATCCATGGCCGAAACGTTTGCTCAGCCTTCATCTCCTTATTAATGTGTGTAATGTGGTATGTATATAAACATGTGATGCATGACATGTTGGCACTTGTGTGTACAGAAGTATATAATAGGTATACTGTGTGATATATAACATGTGCAACATGTCACGATATAAATGTGTGCATATAATATGTATAATATATGTTGTCACGTATCATTATGTGTAAGATAATGTTTCATGTCACGTATAAGATGTCTGTATATACCAGGTATAGTGTGTGTCACGTATTTAAATATGATGTAATAAAACATGTGGGCAACACATCATGTATATGTGTGTAATTTATTATGCAGAATAATCACTGTAATAATATTGTATAATGTATTGTACAATATGTTACTTTAATATGCATAATATTCACGTATATATGGGTGGGGGGGGTTATATAATATTTAATATATGTATAATTATATCAGAAATCACATACAGTATTATGTGTATATGTAACTATATATAATATGTGTGAATTATAGATATAATGCACATAAAATGTGTTGTAAATATATATAGTATGTATAATATGTGAATGTAATATGTATAATATGTGGTGAATATATATTATAATATATTCACGTATAATATGTGTGTATGTAATATGTTAATATATCATGAACAAATGTGTGTCTGCAATAATGTAATAATATATCACTATAACGTGTGTATGTAATATTGTATATATATCAAGTATAATATGTGTGTATATAATATATATATATATTTATATATATTATATATATATATGTGATATAATATGTATACATATACACGTAAATATGTGAATGTAATATGTATATGTGTGAATATAATATGTATAAAATATCAGCGTATAATATGTGTATGTAAATTATGTAAATATATGTACAATATGTGTGTCCTGCAATTATGTTTTTCATATATCAATGGTATAATATATAAGATATCATGTATGTGTGCATGTAAATATGTATAATTTATCATGTTTAACTATGTGGTGTAATAATATATATATATATGTGCATATAATATTCATGTATAATATGTGCATATAATGTGTTAATATATCATGTATAATATGTGTATATAATAATGTATAATATATCACGTATACTGTGTGTGTATGTAATATGTATAATATATCATGTATAATATGTGTGTATATTGTGTAATATATCATGTATAAATATATCACGTATAATGTTTGTGTATGTAATATGTATAATATATCATGTATAATGTGTATATAATACGTATAATATATGCATGTATAATATGTATAATATATCACGTATAATGTTTTTGTGTATGTAATATGTACTAATATATCCAGTCTACATATGTGTGTATATAATATGTATAAAAAATACATATGTATAATATATCACTACATGTGGTAGATAATATGTGTGTATATTAATTATGGTATAATATAATCATGGATATGTGTGTATACATGGTATATATATCATGTATAATATGTGAATATATGTATCAATTGTGTGTATATATATGTATAAATATGTGCATTAATGTGTAAATATATCGTGTAATAATGTGGATATAAAATGTATAATTTGTGTGTATAAATATGTATTATATATCACGTTAATATGTGTAGAATAATATGTATAGATTATATCACGTATAATGTGTGTATGTAATTTGTACAATATATCATGGTATCAATATGTATGTATATAATATGTTGATGTATCATGTTCAATAAGTGTTATATACTATACATCACATATAATGTGTGTATGTAAATATGGTATAATCTATCATGTTATAATATGTGTAATATTAATATATCATGAATAATGTGTGTACATAATTGTATAATATGTATGTAAATAATATGTATAAATATATCAAGTATAATGTGTGGTATATATATGTAAAATATATCAATTAAATATGTGTGTATATAATATGTATTAATATTGTATATAATATGTATAAAAAAATATTTATAATATAACCAAAGTAATATGTGTGTATATAATTGTAAATTATATCAAGTATATAATGTGTGTGTATATATTATGTATAATATCTAAGTATAAATATTGTGTGTATATAATGTTATAATATGTACATAATATAATATAATATATGTATAATATGTATGTAATAATGTGTCATATATCATGTATAATATGTGTGTATATAATACTGCATAATATATCACATACCCTCAAACAAAAGTGCCCAATCATTTTTTTCCCAGTTTTTTGAGATTTTCTGCCTGAGTCATTCTTTTCGCCATGATGTGATCATAACGAGTAACATATTTGTGTTTCAATTTAGCTTCCATCAACAAAACAACAATTTGTGTGCACAAGAAATAGTGAATAAATATTCGTTGATGAAAGAATTGCTGCAGTTTTTTTTGTGTTTTTCTCAAAAACTGGAAAGAATGACAGGCACTTTTGTTATGAGGGTAATATATTTAATATGTTGTGTTAACATTGTTGCGGGCGGCGGGGACCGGTGCGCGAACGACCACTAGGTGGGGAAGTTACGTCGCCTCCCATCAGACTCCCGGAAATTGTAGGTTCCGTCGTTCAGCGGATAGATTCCATGAACGCGAGCGGGTCGCTTAAAACGCGAACGCGTGGGACGCCAATACCTCCACCGCGTAGCTAGGGTCTTTTTTGTCTCGAACCAATTTACCTAATTAACCCGCGGTGTCGTTCTACCAGGGAACCATGCCTGTAGTCATTGCCCGAACGGCGGATCACTCTTCCAACTACAACGCTGCCTTTCCGGTTGCGGATGCAGGCCGAGCGGACCTGCCATAGGGAACGTACCGGCTAGGATGAACAGATTTAATCAGGTATATAAAACCGGGCGGCTATAAACTCAATCCGAACGCATGCTGCACCAATGAAGGAAAAGACGAAAACCGAACTGGGAAACATTTGTGCAATAATTTATTTACAATAAAGCGAGGGAAAGTTATGTGGTACAGGTAACAGGTTTATTGGGGGTGTTATGCAGGGGAAGATGAGAAGAAAGATGTTAGTGTATACAATTTTACAGCGACTTATAAAGCAGACACAGCAGACTTGTCGTGGGATATACTAGGCAAGATTTACAATGAATCAAAACACTTAAAACAATTCTAACTTAAAGACGGCGCACAACACTCAGAACCACACTAGACAAAATAAACCCAGTTGAAGGCAAAGGACTTTTGTAGCCAGGGAGGGAGGGAGTTGAGGTCGCAGTTCTCGGTACCCTGAGTTCCGGGGAAGGGATGCTCCATGGTTGCGGCACCTGACAATGGTCGCGTAGCTCGGCCCACAGCCGCACGTGTGGAGTTTCGTGTGTGTGTGGAATCCAAGGCATGCCAAGATGCATTGGGTTCTCCCATGATGCCAGGCTGAGTCTTTGGTCTTGCACTCTCAATGAGCGACCAGCCAGAAAGAACTCCGTTCGATCCTCCACAGATCTTTTCTTTAAACGATCCTGGTCTGGGACAGGATTCGGACCTTCGCAAGCGTCTGTTTGCAGTTTCGCTTCTTTTCCAGACCGCCCAAAGAAGCTCAGACTCCAGTACAGAAGAACTGTCTCCAGCACTTCACGAAACTCTCCGAACTCCAGCACTCGCACCCTGAGGATGGTGTCGTAATTTATCCATCTCCTCAGGCGGGAGGGGCCCTTGGGTGAAGCTGAAACGTCAGCAGTCGAGCACTTGATTGGACGGGCTTCCATGGGTCGCCCCTTTCTGGGCAGGGTTTCGGCCATCACCGGAAGCCCGCCCCTCCACACAGTGGGCCTCGCAAAGGAACTACTGTAAGAGGATTTTGCTGCGGACAGCGAGTCGGCCGGTTAGGCGAGTAGTGGAGCACGCGGTTGTTCAGCCCACGCGGAGTAGCAAGCGAGAGAGGGGCAAGCAGGCAGGGGGGTACCGTGGTTGTCGTGGATTTGCCCTTTTGCAAATGAAATGGAGTGGGGAATATAAAGATTTATTATCTAACAAAAAAAATATCGCAACGGCACCCCTTTAATTTTCGCCACAAAAGTACAAGGAAGGGATCTGTCTACACATATACTTAATGGAATAACTGACTTGGAGCAGCCTGTATGTTGTATGCTACTGTTCCCTAGAAGCGTAACAATATGTATGTCACATATAATATATGTGTAATATACTTGTGCAAACACGTCAGCATATATGTGTATATAACATTGGCAACAACGTCACATGTGTGTATATAACATTGTGAAACAAGTCACGTAGAATATTGTAATATAACATGTGAATACGCCACGTATAATGTGTATATAGTTCCTTACTATAATTCAACGGACCGGTGGTTTTGTCAAGCTACTACTCATGCCATTCTGAGCTGGCTATTGCATCAGGAGAGGAGGAGATTTGGGACATACTCTGTGGGCAGAGCGTTGGTGCTGCTTTAGCAGTCTCCTTTGGCTATTGGGCCACAATCCTGAACGGGTTGCCAACTCCGAGCACATTAATACCAGCATGCTGGCATCTCATTTTGCACGCCCTCGGAAGGATGACAGCCCAGTTAACCCCACCATGCTATTAATTCAACAAGCTGAGCGGGATTTTTGAACTCAGGACCTCTAGGATCCAAAGCCGCCACTCTAACCATCAGGCAACACACAGGATTGCAATCGAGAATTGCAACCTAGGATCAGGCAATGACCGCGCAATTGATGTGTAGGGTGTTTTTTTAATGCTTTAAACGCGGTGGTCTTTGAGGGTGGGGAAGGGGGTGGGCGCAAATTCCATATGTATTGTGCAGTGCTGCCTCCAGGTGGGGATATTATTACAAGTCTCCACGCGGCCTTTACAGCCAGTATTCCTGTCCCCAACGTTTTCCAAAGCAGTGAGGTGTTTTGAATAAAAGCAGTAGGGATGTTTTTGCTCATGGCACGAAACCCTCTTATTTTTGCCTATACATAGCTGTCAGTTACCACACAAATAAAGGTATGCATTGCAAGAATGTATTGGTCATGCTTGGAAAAATATTGCCTGCAGTGCATAATATATATATATATATTATATATATATATAATAATATATATATATATTATTATATATATATATATATATATATATATCAAACATATATACACCTCACCACCACATAAATAAAAATAAATCTTACTGGCAAAACGTTTACCACCACTCTTTTTAAAAACACCTCAACCACCACGGTATTAAAACTACTCGCTCCTCATAACTGCTGCATTATTCAAAAACACCTCACCGCAGATATTTCAAAATCACCACCCCTACCACGTTATTAAAAAAACCCCTGCCAGCGTTATTAAAAACCACCTCACCACCACGCTTATTAAGAAACGACCTCACATCCAATTATAAAACACCTCACCACATTATTAAAAACACCTCACCACCACGTTATTAAAACACCGTCACGCACCACATTATTAAAAACACCTCACCACACGTTATTAAAAACACTACGCACCACGTTTTTAAAAACAACCCTCACCAGCCACGTTTTTAAAAAACACCTCACCACCACGTTTTTAAAACACCTCACCACCGTACGTTATTAAAACACCTCACCAACCACGTTATTAAAAACAGCGCTCACGCGCACGTTTTTAAAAACACCTCACCACCGACGTTATTAAAAACACTGCACCACCCACGTTATTTAAAACACCATCACCGCCACGTTATTAAAAACACCTCACCGCACGTTAATTAAAAACACCTCACCACCACGCATTAATTAAAACACCTACTCCACCGTTATTAAAACACCTCACCGACCTACGTTATTTAAAAACACCTCACCACCACGGTTATTAAAAAACACCTCACTCCACGTTATTAAACACCTCACCGCCACGTTATTAAACACCTCACCTCCACGTTATTAAAAACACCTCACTGACTCAGTTATTAAAAACACGCTCACCACCGACGTTATTAAAAACACCTCACCTCCACGTTATTAAAAACACCTCACGCACCACGTTATTAAAAAACCTCACCTCACGTTTTTTAAAACACCTCACCACCGACGTTATTAAAACATGACCTGCACCTCCACGTTATTAAAAACACTCACCACACGTTATTAAAAACACCTCACACACGTATTAAAAACACCTCCTCCACGTTATTAAAAACACCTCACCTCTCAACGTTATTAAAAACACCCTCACCACCACGTCTTAAAACACCAACACCGCCACGTTATTAAAAAGCACTCACGCACACCACGTTATTAAAACACCTCACCCCACGTTATTAAAACAACCTCACCACCACGTTATTAAAACACCTACACCACACGCTTATTAAAAACACCTCACCTCCACGTTATAAAAACACCTCACCACCGGCTACGTTTTATTAAAAAACACCTCAACACCACGTTATTAAAAACACGCTGCAACGCTCCACGTTATTAAAAACACTCACCGCCACGGTATTAAACACACCTCACCTCCACGTTATTAAAAACACCTCACCTCCCCGTTATTAAAAACACCTCACCACCACGTTATTAAAAACACCTTCACCGGCCACGCTTATTAAAAACCTCCAAACACCCACGTTATTAAAACACCTCACCACTAGGTTTTTAAAACACTCACCACCACAGTATAAAAACACTCACCACACGTTTTTAAAGAACACCATCACCACCATGTTTTTAAAAACCCCTCACCACCTATGTTTTTAAAAACACCTCACCACAGTTTATTAAAAACACTCACCACCACTGTTTTTAAAAACACCTCACCACATGTTTTCCAAACTACCTCACCACATGTTTTTAAAAACACGCTCACCACACGTTATTAAAAACACCTCACACACCACGTTTTTTAAAAACACCTCACGCACATGTTTTTAAAAACATGCCTCACCACCACGTTTTTTAAAAAACACCTCACCACCACGTTTTTAAAAAACCTCAGCCACATGTTTTTAAAAACACCTCACCCACGACGTTAAATTAAAAACACCTCACGCACCACGTTTTTAAACACCTCACCAACGTTATTAAAAACCTCACCACACGTTTTTAAAAAACCTCACACGACGTTTTTAAAAACCACCTCACCCACCACGTTATTTAAAAATCTTACTGCACGTAACCACACGTTTTTAAAACAATTCACCTCACCACCACATAACTGCTGCATTAAAAAACACTTCACCACCACGTTTTAAAAAATCACCTCACCACATGTTTTTTAAAAACCCTCACACCATGTTTTAAACACCTTAACCACATGTTTTAAAACACTCACCAACGCACGTTTTTAAAAACATACCTCACGCACCGCCCACCACGTTTTTTAACAAGACACCTCCCCACGACGTTTTTAAAAACACCCAAGATCACCACGTAGCCAAGTGGAAAATGAAGTGCTCCAGACGGAACAACGCAAAAGCGCCCAGGCGAGGTGCTCCAACACCAGTTGATCGTACCGCCCGCTTACTTTTTGCAAGCCATCCTCTGTTTTTTAATTATTGAGTCAAACATCCCAGGAAAATCAACTCCTGTGGCCGAAGGAAGTGGTGCAGTGAAGCGGGCCTTGCAGCCATTAAAGAGTAGGCCATGGGGGACTGAGGTTACTTCGGACAACAGGTTGGGTGACCCTTACCTTCCTGATGCGAAACTAATCACAAAAAAAAAACAACTCAAACAACACAAGAAAAACAAACCAACAAACTAGAAACAAAGAAATGGTGTGTTAGAAAGGTTCTTCTTCTTCATTTTTGAACGGACGTTGGAGGAAGAACAAAGCAAATATGAAGCGGTTTGCACGCACTACCGACCGCTTGAAGCATTCTTTGAATCGATCAATTCCCGATGTCGATACTGGTTTTATAGGCTTCTGCGTCGAACCACAGCGCCCCCAGAGCTGTACTGTCACTTTCTGTTTCTGTGCGCGGTGTGCGAGCAATACTGATCTGTGGTACTGTCTGCCGTACATAAGTAAAATCACAGGGGCCCGTTTGCAGTAAAATTCAGTGCACGCTTCAATTAAAATGAGCAAAATAAGATGGTTTTTAAAACTAGCAAATTGGGCATGACAATGTAGAATGAAAGTCGACAAATTGAAAGCGAAGCGACAAATCATTTTTTATGACTTAAGCTTACATTTTTGAAGATGTTTTCATCTGTTTGCAAATTTTCAGACAGGAACTAAAGTCCTGAAGCCATGGTATGCGAGAACAGTTTTTGATGGCGATGCTCACCATTTGATGTTTTACTCCGATTTTTGCAATTGGGAGTTGGACCAGGGAGCGCTGGTAAGTCCCACATCACACATATATAAATTGGTGTATTAAATGTTTAGCTGTATATTATATAGAATAGATGGCATAGCCACTTTATTTTGGATAGCGCACGAAGTGCGTAGTTTTTTTTTGTATATCGCCACCCTTTGTTATCTATTTCCTCAGAAATGTTGATTGTATTTTTTAATAGGCATGAGTGAGTGCAAAAGTGACATGTCAGGTTTTTGACCACGTCATGATATTTGTTGGGAGTAGAAAACCGACGTGTGGTAGATGATCACTGTCATTCTTTGGGGGGGGGGGAGTAAAAAAACGGTGTGTCAGGTAATGATTTGTCGGGTAATTAAAAGCCTGCGCTTAATTTTTAGAAAAAAAAAAAAAACAAATACGTGGTCCGTCTAAAAAGTAACGGGACTAACCACGAAATTTTATTCCAAAAAATATATTGAAACAACAGCTTGTCCCCTTCAAAATAAGTTTCCCTCCAGTCCAAACACTTGTCCATCCTCTTCTATCCACGCTTTGATGCACCCCGGAAGGCTTCTTCTGGAATCATCCGGAGCTCCGTCGTCATGGCCCTTTTGATGGCCTCCACATCAGGAAATTGGTCCTCTTGATCACCCCTTGAGCTTGGGAATAGGAAAAAATACAAGGGGCCAAGTCTGGCGAATACGGGGGTTGCTCCAGGTTGGAACGTTCCTCTCCGCCAGAAACTGTCGATCTCAGGGCACTGTGAGCAGGGGCATTGTCATGGTGGAGCACCCAGGGGTTGTTCTCCCACAGATCCCTCCTCTTGTCGCGGACTGACCTCATGAGGTGCCGGAGGATCTCCTTGTACACGTATTAATTCACTGTTTGACCCTGTGGTAGAAACTCAAAGTGGACGATGAAAACTTCCGCTCAGACGTTTGCAACACATACTGTCTGGGCGATTGGTGGATTAAACAGAAAGACGGTAACTGCATTACTACATTATGTAACTTGTGTATATCAATATGGTATGGGATATGGGTGCTGCATGTGTTCCATTCATATGGTTATCACCTATGGCCGGTACGTGCTGTTAGCCTTCGTGTTTCCATTTTCTGCAAATAGGTGCTTTATAATGACGAACACAACGGTGGTAAATGTGATGCGAACCGTCTTAGAAATTCTACGAAAATACTTCATCGACGGTCTGTGAGTGAATTGTGGTGACACGCTAACAACCCGAAAATAGTTCAGAGATTATATATTGTGCGAAGTTTGTCAAAGAGACAAACACCCGTCCGGAAAAAACACCCTCGGATGCAAATGAGCCAAGTTGGCCGGAGACAAAACCGCTCCGGACACGTCCGGAAACAAACTCCCGTCCGGACATAAACATTGCCCGGAGACAAACACATACGTCAGAAAATATCCAAAGACAGTGACAGAGATAGGCAGAGAGAGGGAGAGAGAGGAGGGGGAGAGTGAGAGAGGTGTGGGAGGGTGCTGCACTGTATTGGAGGGGGTATAGCAAGGATGGGACAAAGAAAAGAGAGAGAGAGAATTTGTTATGCTTTATGAACCACTCGCTCGCTGACGTCGTGACGGAGCACGAACCACTCGCTCGCTGAGGTGACGGAGCACGAACCACCGCTCGCTGAGGTGACGGAGCACGAACCACTCGCTCGCTGAAGGTGACGGAGCACGAAACCACTCGCCTCGCTCACGCGTGACGGAGCACGACCACTCGCTCGCTCACGGTGACGGAGCACGAACACGTCGCTCTGGTCACGGTGACGGAGCACGAACGGACACTCGCTCCTCACGTGACGGAGCACGAACCACTCGCTGCTCACGGTGACGGAGCACGAACCACTCGCTCGCTCACGGTGACGGAGCACGAACCACTCGCTCGCTCACGGTGACGGAGCACGAACCACTCGCTCGCTCACGGGTGACTGAGCACGAACCACTCGCTCGTCTCACGGTGACGGAGCACGAACTCACTCGCTCGCTTCACGGTGACGGAGCACGAACCACTCGCTCTTCGGCTCACGGTGACGGAGCACGAACACTCGCTCGCTCACTGGTGACGGAGCACGAACCACTCGCTCGCTCACGGTGACGGAGCACGAACCACTCGCTCGCTTCACGGTGACGGAGCACGAACCACTCGCTCGCTCACGGTGACGGAGCACGAACCGCCGCTCACGAGTGACGGAGCAAACCATCGCTCGCTCACTGGTGACGGAGCACGAACCACTCGCTCGCTCACGTGACGGAGCACGAACCACTCGCTCGCTCACGGTTGACGGAGCACGAACCACTCGCTCGCTGCACGGTGACGAAGCACAGACGACACGACTCGCTCTCACGGTGAGGAGCACGAACCATCGCTGCTCACGGTGAGAAGCCGATACACTGCGCATCTAATGAAGTGGCATGGCAAAAGCGTCCGCAGGGAGTGAACGATTTGCTCAGAATGATGTTGCGGCAGTACCACGATCGACAATGGGCACTCGCAAGTGGCTTAAGCACTCCAGCAAGCACCCAATTAAGTGGTTGATTAGGAACGGTTTTGCCAAGGCTGTCGCTGGACACCACATGGGATCCCTTTAACTTTAAAGCCAGTCTTCACTGCGCACGCAGCATTATATGAAGTAAAATGAATTTGTTCAAATAATTACTTTATCCACAAAAGAGTTGAGGCTTATTGCAGAATAACGCCGAAGCCATCGCAAAGTTCAATTGCCCGTGAAATAAGCATAACAGAAAATCCGCCATGTTGCCTGCTATTTTTGTGTTCACGTCACGTGGTACGTCTGTTCGGGTTCGCGCAATTCTTTTGAATTCCACAAATGTATTTATTTGGTTTGCAGTGGAGCAAAACAAAAAATCTAAAAAATAACTTTTTCTTAAAACGTCCATTTTTCAGCCGGATTTTCTTTTGATTCCCTGTAGAGCACCTCGCGAAACCTCCAAAAATAGACACTGATTGGCAGACACTATGGATAGGCAGTCCATCTGGGGGACAAGGCGTGAGGTCTAGCAGTGAATGCATTAAATCATATAGCTCATGAAGCTCGTTAATTTTGGCACATTCCGAAAATTTTTGTTCGCATCAATACAATTCTCCAAACAGGAGAAAAAGATAAGTTTGATGCTTTGGAAATTTCACATTTTCTTGTGCATGTTCAGTCATGGCCAAAAATATTGGCACCCTTGCACTTTTTTCAAATAATGCATCATTAACTTCGAGAAAATTGTTGAAATTAAAAAATGTTTTGGTGTCTACAGATGTATTTCTTTGGTTTGCAGTGGAACAAAAGAAAGAAAGCTGAAAGAAGTTAACTAAATATTAGCTTATTCCACACACAAATCCTAAAATTGACCATACAATAATATTGGCACGCCTTTCCGAAGTTGATAGAAATAATTAAATTTCAAGCAGGTGATTATCCTTTACTATTGGAATTGTACTCACCTGTGGTGGATGTAGGTGCCTGCAATATAAAAATCACTCATTCAACCAGTTTGAATCGAGAAAAGGAGTCATTTCTGCTGATTTGTGTCACTGTGTGTACCACAATGTGCATGGAGAAAACAAAGAAAACCAGATAATTGTCTGAGGAGGTCAGACACAAGGATTGAAGCCAAGCATGGACAATCTCAAGGCAACAAGTCTCTCCAGAGACCTTGATGTTCCTGTATCCACACACAACATTAATCAGGAAGTATAAGGCATCATGTCACTGGAGCTAAACTCCTGGACGTGGCGCAAGAGAAAAACTTGATCAAAACATTGCAGCGAAGGATTGTTTCGAATGGTGGAGAAAGCACCTCGAGCAACTGCCAAACAGATTCAAGCTGACCTTCAAACCAAGGTACGACAGTTTCAACTAGAACCATCCGTCGTCAACTAATGAAAGGGGGTTCTATGGTAGGAGACCGAGGAGGACTCCACTGCTGAGAGAGTGACATGAGAAAGCCGACTAGAGTTTGCCAAAACACACCTGAAGGAGCTACAACCCTTCTGCGAGAATGTCCTGTGGACAGATGAGACCAATTAGAGCTTTTGGTAACAAGCACATCATCTCGATGTATGCAGAAAACAAAATTAAGCTTCAAAGAAAAGTACACCTTTCTACAGTCAAACATTGAGGAGGTTTCAGTGATGTTTTTGGGGTTGCTGTGCTGCTCTGGCACTGGTGGCCTTGAATGTGTGCACGGCACATCAATGAAATCAGGAGATTACCAAGGAATTTTGGAGCACAATGTTCAACGCCAGTGTCAGAAAGCTGGGTCTCTGTCGAAGGTCATGGGTCTTGCAGCAGGACCAATGACCCAAGCAATCTTCAAAGAACCCAGGAATGGTTCAAAGACAAAACGCTGGACCGTTCTAAAGTGGCCAGCAATGAGACCAGATCTAAATCCATTGAACACCTGTGGGGAGATCTGAAAACAGCAGTTGGAGAAGGCACTCTCTCAAATCTGGGAGAACTGGAGCAGGTTGCACAAAAAGAGTGGGGCAACCTACCAGTAGAGAGGTGTGGAAACTCATTCATGGCTATAAGGAAGTGCTTGACTGCAGGTATTTTGTCCAAAGGCCGTGATACCAAATATCAAGTCTCGGGTGTCATAATTTTAATCAATGTATTTCTTTTTATTTTTCTGAATTAAAAGGATATAATAGTTCTGAATCAAAAACAGGTTCTGTAATATGAACAGTGACACAAGGAATTGTTTGGAGACCAAATACTTTTGTCAATTCAACTTTTTAGAGAAATTGTGACTATTTGAAAAAATTGCTCAGGTGCCAATAATTTTTGGGCCATGACTGTGTGGAGAAGGAGGGAACATAGCCTTGCTTCCTTTAAGTAAATAGGTATAATTGGCTTAGTTTATAAGATGTTATTTCTTTAAATTATCAGATTTCACAACAGATTTCGACACTTTAGTCCGGACGATATCCAATCCTCAAAACCGAAATAATATTTTGATGATATACTTTAATTAGTCTGTGAGAGGCAGATCATGGAAAATCGTATCATATAATGCATGAAATCCCTCCTGCAATGTCCTAATTTGAAAACTATAGCACTAACAAAAGCGATGTAAACAGCGATTGTAGCTATGATGAACAGGCATCCGATAATATGAGTGAGGAAAATTTAAAAGAAATTTTTTTTATCGGTAAGCAATTGTTGCGACCTGCTCAAAGTGAAGATATGGTTGAGCAGGCCAAAAAACGTGGCGGCTTCCAGACCCCAGTGAGGTTACCTGGGACACGCCTTTAGACCCCATATGAGTGGTGACCGAGGATGCGCCTGATAATTGATAATTAAATAAGGCCGTTAATTATCTTCAAAAGGGGTGTATTAATTAACCCAAACACCCATTTTCAGTCATGCACTTCCTTGGTGTTTTCTTAGTATGCATGCAAAGATTCAGGCTGCTCGTTTCTGGTTTTGGAACTATGGAGGAGACTTACTGACACACTAAACACACATAGACATTTATTGGGACAGATAGATGACAAAAAGTTCTCAAAGGAAACGCGATTATGCAAGTTGAATGAACAACAAAGTAAGATGAAATATTCATGACATAACGTTCAAGCTAATCATGTAAACTACGAAAAATATTCAGATCTACTTCGAAAAGGTTCCGTTTTTGTTCTCAAATGGATAAGGACGTCATGATTAACCATATAAATTAACGCATTCCTCCAGGTCGTCAGAAACCATCCAATGGCCCTTTCACAATACATCGATCACCGGTGTCATGCGTTACATACAGCCATGAGCTGCTGGAAGCGAGACTCTTCTGCTTGGCACGAACCGTCTCCAAAGCCATCGACTGCATGCTGCAGAACTCGGATGCTCCCCTGGTCAGCATTTGTCCTTCTTCGCCAGCACAAACTGCACACAGGAATGGACAAGGAATCATGCACAAGAGCTCCAGTGTGTGGGCAATCACTGGTCCTGAGCATCAATGTTAATGTGTCTAACGTAAAGTGGCGAGTGCCTGCACGGGGTGGCGAGTTTTGACTAATTATTTGTGAGAAGCAACGACCTGCTTACATAATCTAGCACGACCTTTCCAATCTCATGAACACTTGGTTTTTTTTCACGGATCTTCTTCATGGACTCATTGAAAGTTTCTGCACCGAGGAGGGCAGGGGTTTGGGGAGGAGGATCATAAGAATAAATACAGTTCATAAATTCATGTAAAAACAAGTAATAAATTCAAAATTAAAAATTTCAAAAAAATAAAAAAAATGTTCAGAACCTTCATATGGTTGTTCCACAAAACAACCTTAGCTTCAGCCAAACTGCATCACAAAGCTTTAACCTTCACTCATTCCTGGCCAAAATGACTGGCCACACTCGATTAAATAAGAGATTACTCTCGCTCAAAGCAGCAATTTCACCGTGTATGGAAGCAATTTGGGTCGAGGTTCATGAATATTTGCCGCAACTCAAAAGGTTGAGACAGGCTGCAAGCGAGCATAGAACACATCCTGGAGGACCTTCAGGTTCTGCAAGTGCTTCTTTCTCAGTTTGGAATAGCTCTGCAAGAGAGTGCAAGGTTTCCTGTCCTGAAACACAAGATGCAGAAACTCAAACATTTGCATGTCAACAAAAGCACAATAAAACTTGGTAACCTGGCTACAAGCCAAACACCCACCATTTATCACTTCCTGCCGCTTGATCTCACGGGGATTAAGCTTTTTGAGCAATTCCTGATCGACGAAGTTTTGGCCAGTTTGGTGCCTCCAAGCTCCTGCTCTGACTCATGGTCGTCCTCCGATTGCACAGAGACCAAGGACTGGCGGCTTGGATTCTCAACCTCCGATACCGTTTGCTCGCAATGCTGGGGCGATAGAGGCCAACATGTGGAGAGAGATGGAGAAAGAGGCAATATGCTGGCAAGTGTCGCAAATGGCAAATAGTTTGTTCTTGAATATATCAAAGAATCGTTTTTGTGTAACATGAGAGCCAATGGAAACCATTAAAAAACTTGCAAACTATAATCACTTTGTGCCGTGTTTGCCAAGCCCACCACAAGAGACAGGGCAGCTGGGCTGACCTGTCCGAATCACCAGCATCCTCATCAGCTTGAAGCTTCAGTCGACGTGTTTTCCAGTGAGAGCCGGGAACCGCTTCTGTCCCTCGTTTCCACTGGGGACACAAGATGGTCTGACTGGCGTCGCCCGCCCATTGCTGGTAATCCTTCTCGTCCTAATGTGGAAAAAGGGGATAGTCAGGCAAAGTGAGTGAGATTAAGGCAAATACTACATCATCATTGTTACCCACCGCGATGATTGTTTGAGTACACATAAAGGAAACCTGAAGGGTTGTTTGAAAGAGGTGACAGCAGAAGGATGACAAGTTTGAAGTTTGGATGACATATGACAACGACACAAAAATTTTACAATAAATTGTGAAGGAAATGTAGATTATTGAAAAAGTAAAAACATTAAACTAATAGTTTTGAGAGAAATATGTACAGTAAAAGAACAAATGGAGGGTGAGGGTTTGGGGGGGGGGGAAATGTAGTCATTCTCATCACAATAAAACAATGACTCAAAGTAAAAATACCAACAATACTTGAAATTTATTGAGTTATCTCATACTGACATAAAGAGAGTGGTGTATGTACGTCGTATATCTGTATGTCACAATAACACCACGAGGCAAATGGGTCAACTGACACCAAATATTCAGGGTACACTCAGGGGGTCCGACTGAGGTTTTTTTCATGCTGAAAATAATTTTGAAAAAATTTTTTTTCTGGATTTCTCATGGTGTGATAATTTGGGTTATTTCTCTATTGTGAGGGACCAGTCCCATTTCATTGTCCAGTAAGCACTCCGAGACAAAACCTCGACAGATAGGACGGGAAGTTCATATTACGCATCCAATGAGCCAAATTAGAAATTGAGACCCCTTCATTAGAGGTCCACGAGCAAACCAGATTACATGATATTTTATACATATTATATCCAGACAACATAGTTTTTCAGCAAGTAATGCACAAATTGCAAGCACACGAAGGTGGGTACTCTGCTAGTTGTAATCGAAAATTAAAAACCTGATAACTTAACGACCAAACACGATTGCTCAAACAAAACTTCAATCTAATACATATATATATATATATATGTATATATATATATATATATATTATATATATGTAAATATATATACAGTCATGCGCCGCATTACGACAGTTCGGTCGACAGAGGACCGCATATACGACTGGTGGCCCATAAGATTATAATGGAGCTGAAAAATTCCTATGGCGCTAGTGATGTTGGTAGCCATAGTAGCGCTGCCAGTCAATATAAAATACAGTGTAGACATAAATTATGTACAGTACATAATACTTGATAATGATAATAAACAACTACACTGTGGCCCGTTATAAACGCGATCGTTGAGGTCCATAAAATGTCTGTGAAAAAAGCGGGGTCGTGCTAAATCGGGATTCAGAAAATCAGGGTTCAAACTGACCAAATGTTGACCTAACAATCCGAAAACACCCTAATTTTTGCCATATTTTGACCATTTTTTTGCACGTTTACCATCTAGCAAGTAATTAACTTTGGAGGAAAGAATTCCGGTGAATAAACCGTTGTTTGTTTCAGTCGAAATTAAAACACAAATTGATATTCGGTAAGCTTTAAATGTTGTTAAAACATTCGCACTGTCCGAAAAATATATCACACAAGTGACAGGTGCTCGTTTCTTCATTTGTAAATTATATCGATGCAATGATTATTTATAAAATCCAAACGCTATTCACTCACCTTTCTATAATCGATGCGAGAGGAGATTGTAAGCAGCGCGCTAACAAAAACACATGGCCGTCATGAACTGCACAAGTTAAAACTAACGTGCTTTCTGTTCCATCTTGGATGTGTGTTACAGCAATGCCTACAGCATTCAGTACAGTAACATGCTGTACAGGTTTGCAGCCGAGGAGCAATAGGCTATATCCATACAGCCGAGGTGTGTAGTAGGCTACACCATCTAGGTTTGTGCAAGGTAACACATCAATCAGATGATGTTCGCACAATGAGACATCGCTTAGGCCTAAGTCACATTTGCCACGGGCGGCCGTGGGGTCTACAAAATCTACGGGCCACTAGCAATTATAGGGGCCGCAGTATTTCCACGGTCACACAATGTAGCAGTCCATATGTTTTTATTTTTCGGGTAGCCCACGGCGTATATATAAATTGTGGAGACCGAAAACGGTGGGGGTGCCGTACGGTTTTTGATTTGATGTCGCACGGTGACCTTCGGAGTTCCTGCGGCGGCCATAGAATTTTCAAGGCAGACCAAGTGCCCGCAAGGCGACTCGCAGGGGGCCCTAGGCGAACGTGCGGCCAGACGGACGGTAAAGAGTGGGTTTTTTTTTACCAGTCTTTTGTTTCTGCTTGTCGAATTGCTACGGAGAACGTAGAAATGAAAAAAGTTATAACATCTAGCTTAATTCTACGGTGACCGCTAGGCCTGTAAAAATATAGCCAAATGGCGTAGGGCACCCTGAGGCCACCGCAGAAACTCTGCGGCCGCGCACGTTTGTCAATTCAGAGGGCGTACGGCCACTGTATCCTCGGCCGTAGAGCCAAATGTGACTTAGGCCTTAACGACGCATTTCTCAGAACGTATTCACGTCGTAAAGTGGCGCAGGACTGTATACATATACAGTATATATAAATATATACATATATATGTGAATATGTATATGTATAATACATATATATGAAAAATACAGACATGTATAAACATAACATACATACACATACATACATACATACAGACATACATTATGACATACATATATATATATATATTTAATAATAAAATATACATACATATACACGTTACATACATACATACATAAATATATATATATATATATTGTTATGGAAATAGCCCTTATTGGACTACTAAATATAGGATTAGCTCAGATCCCCATTAAATGCATGTTTAGCTAGGTTGTGTGGTAAAATGGACTTTACATGTGTGTCGGGAGGTGTAGATGCATGTTTTATTGTTCATTACAGTGGTGGTGCGCCAAGGGGTCATTCTACCTCAGTTCACCCAAGGTTGCAACCGCGACCCCCTCAGATTTGGCTAATTTTTTGCATGTTTGTTTACATATGATAGTCTATTTCACATAAAAATTTGAGCTAAATCGGACGAGGGGTTGACGAGATATGACCTTTTGACTGACATTGTTGTGTTTCACCAAAATTTCAAATCCTCATATCTCAGCAACCCTTGCCCTGTCTCGATTATGTTGGTGTCTTTGAAAGGTAATTGTCCGTTGAATGCAAATCCAGCATTCGGTTCGTCGATCTTAGTTAAGTTAGGGGTGGATTATTTGTTGACTGACATTTGACCTTGTCCTTGACCTTGAAGACCTCGTGACTTGACTGGCCTTGCATGAAAATGAAAGATCATACTGTCTACTATAAACTATCAAAAACTGGAGGGGTAAGTATTTTTTGTTCTCAAGATATTTTCGGCCAAGTTGCAAAGGTCGTAAAATTGCAACCAAACCAAGCTTGGTACATATATATATATTATATATATATTATACATATATATATATATATATATTTTTCCATATACATTATATACATAATATATATATAACATAAACATACATCATATATATTATATACTAGCGTACCCGTGCACATGCAAGGGATAGCAGTACAACATAGCTGGTAGCAGACGACAGACCATACACGGGGAATGACAAAAATACGCATTGTGCAAAATGCAAGTGGTACTATGAACGCCAAGACTTCCCCAAACATTGTCGGCATGTCCGCTGAGTGCCACAGCAATTTCATAGGGATCGTGTGACGGCGAGCCGAGTTTTTAGTGTGGCAAGCTTGGTATTATGATAGAGATATACATAACATCCTACATAGTGTTACGGTTGTGGAAATTCACAGATCACTATTCAGGTTCCCCGAAGATCAGTTATGTCGATAAGTGTGTCCAGATAGATTTCCCCACCGATGTCTAACAGGAATTATTCGGTGTAAACCCGGGTGTGCCATCTTTGGTTAGTCGTTATTCTTTGCTATCTTTATTTTGGCAAACAAACATCATCTCCTCACCACTCCGCCAGCAACAACCGCCAACATCTCACCACCTTCGCCATAACAAACGACATCATCTCCTCACCACCTCCGCCACAACCACAAACATCTCACCACCTTCGCCATAACGAACGACAACATAATCTCCTCACCTTCA
>CM068956.1:151953399-151980188 GCA_035128595.1 Eptatretus atami | reverse complement strand
CCAGAGGATGGGCCAGTGCAGACTATAGGCCAAATGATTGTAGATTGTGTGGTTCTACGCCAAGACAAAAAATGACGGAACACGACCAGCTGAATGAACTTGAACCTTACGGGAAGTGCCCCCTGTAATATCACATGGCTAGGCTTGGCGATGTATTTAATGGATGTCTGGTAATTAGAACGACGGGATGCCGTGCCGCATTACCAACAGAGCCAATAGTACCGACTCGGCGACAAAAGGATATCTTCACGATGTGAAGATACACAGATTTTTGTGCAGCTATTATTTACGTGGGAGCCGGAATGTGCCAGGCAGACTTCACTGAGGGAGCACAGTATCGGTTTGGGTGTTTAACAGCGAATGGAAAGATCATATCTGGGACTTGTGAATGCACAGGAATAGTTTAAATCCACCTTCAATTTGAAGGATGTTTACTTCAATCATAGTTTGTTGTGATGGGCTTTGTTAAATATATTATGGTTGGTTTGGTTCGCAGGACAAAGAACAAAAACGTACTAGATTTCTGCATGGCATTACCATAAGGAGAAGTGTGTATGGCAGCTGTGTGTGCGTGTGCATGTGCATGTGCAATGTGGCATGTGTGTTCTGCTTTTACCACCGTCATCACTCGTTTGTATTAACGGATAATGGATTAGGAAATCAATACCTCCCATCCATGATATTTCATGGAATTTCCGTGAGTCGATTTACATTGAGGAAACAAAATTATGGTTCACCATTTAAACATTGAGGAAGAGAAAAACAGAAATTTCGCTCCAAATCAAAGAGCAAATGTTCGGATGAGGAATGCTAAAAAAGAGGCGACAACCCTATACAAAGATTCATCCAAGTCGATCTTATAAAGAAGTAAAATTAAATTATATAAAGATATGCAGCCAGAACGCACAAACCAGATCTGTTGCGGCGCTTCATCATCGACAACAGGATGTTAACCCCCAACCAGAAGCGCCCCCCAAGAATTACAATCCATTTCGATGTTTTTAACGTCCGCACGTACATGACCGTACATGAGCGAAATGACTGAAGGGCAATAAGATGTGGCTGATGGTGGGCAAATCGCAAAACTTCCATTTAGTGCACAGACATCTGAAGGACTAATGGGGGAGCAATGTATTGAACAATAACAAATGTTGGCACACTTTGGACGATTGTCTCCTTCCTATAACTTATTGGGCTCCTCTCAAAGGGCAACGAAAAAGAATGAACTCCATCCTTGCAACTTCAATTCTGGCAAATGTTCTCAATTACGTTTATTTTTAATCGGCAACTCGAGAGTAAATCATTGTTCTGGCTACACTTTGCTGAAGTCGCCAAGGCTGTTTTGTGCTTCGTCCAAATCGATGGATGTGCATGTATAAACAGAGTACATCCTCAAGCCAAATATGGGAATGAATTAAGAAAATGAAAAGATGCAACAAATGTACATAATGTAAGAACGAGCGGAACAAGTTTGTCCGCAAGTTCAGAAGATTGTTAAAATTGAGCCGTAACCAATGAGATACATGAAAAATGACAATGAAAAATGGAGTACTAGGCTGCAGTCATTAATTACGGTTCATTGTCATTCATCAAGGGCCACCTTTGTATACATCGTGTCCAACTCGCATCAATAAGCCAGACCCTGCTATGGGTTAACTAGTTGAACAGGACAACACCAGCCCATACTCAATGCAGCTTTAATGGGATGGTTGTATGAAATGGATGTAGCAGAACGACATCACTGTGCATTTCGCTTGGTGTTGGCAAGCGACGAGCTCGTAGATCTGGTGGCCCTAACTGCGATGTTGTGATGACAAAGAATGCTCTTTTATCTGTGGCAAAAAAATAGCTTGGAAAAACTAAACAATCCAATAAAACAATTTGCCACGACAGAGCAAGCTAGAACTAAAAGAACACTCGAACAGAGAGCTCAATGTATCGGTGAATCACGAGAGAGGGGCGCAAAATATGATGTGACAGGACAAATTAAACTGTGGTAAGAAAGGCGACACGGAACGCGGTTGCGACAGGCTGTCAGCACCGAGCTGAGTTTGAATGACTGGACTAACGTCTGCTTGGCGTCCGTCGCCCAGCACAGGTCTTGCTGTAACAACGGAGCACCAGCCGTTCATCTGCTTCTGTGTAAGCACCACGAATATCTTCGAGCAGCACACGTGCAAGTTCTGCCGAACAAAACGATCGTGACATGCAAGTGAGGGTGGCATGTTTATGATGCAAAATGAGAAACAACATGAGGAGATAAAGTGCAGTAATGGATTCGGCCTGTTTGCCTTCGCAGTGGGCGATTGAGTGCTTCAATGTCCATGCAAACTGAGTCCGAATCACACGTCGGGGACTCAGGGTGCTGTGAAATTGTGGTGAAATTAAAGCTATATTTTGGTGACCTAGTGAGTCTCAACTCACCAAGGGTCTTCTCCTTGTTGATCCTGCAAGTAAGCTGCCCCTTCGTGCGAAAAAATAAAAAAAATCCCCCATTTCCCGGCTTGGGGTTTCCCCCATGGGGGTCCCCCCCCAAGGGGTTCCTGCAGATGAGAGACCAAATGACCCATCATTATCAAAGACCACAGCAGAGGATGGATCGAATGGTTCATACAGACTGTGGAGCCGACAAGAAGGACCAAGACTTACAATGAAGAAAAGGAACTCGGGAGCACATGAAGCGCACCGGTCTTTTCAATAAACTCAAGAATGATTAAAGGTTAAAAAAAAACCCATTCTTGTATGATCACACCGATCCTCGGGGATCATTCCTCGTGGAGACGCTGTCGAGAAAGCATTTTTTTTTGAGGGATATCACATATTAGTAGATGCATAAAATGAAACGTGGAATTTTTGACTTTCCATGCCCTGCAAAGTCCCCAAACACTACCTTCTGCCGCCGCTACCCTGTTTAACTTATATTTCCCTTTCTCCACACTTTCACCCTCCCCCGCTTCTCTCCAATATCTCCCCTCCCTCTCCTCCACATCCCAACCGTCCTACATGAACTCTTTTCCTTGGTTTTGAATCACCCCTTTTCAACCGGAGATATGTAGAGGAGCCTTTTTAAAGAAAACCCCCAAGTACTATTTGTTCATTAACCTGACGTATATTTAGCAGGACTCATGTCAATCGTAACTATTTCTCCAATCAATGCGAGATGGAAAATGGAAGCTCTGCATATCGGGGGTCTAGGAACCACGTAAACTGCACTGCTCAGGTTTCACTCTAAAACCAAGTACTTTAGAGTTAACCACAGAGTATAAAACGACTTTTGGGCTGGTTATAATTATCTCCAATTCTCACCGTGAACACAGGAGCCGAAGTGACAAATAACCTCCAATATACCAAGGTGATGACAGCAACTGGCTATCGGAAATACAAAAGGATTCAAAGGTCCCCTTGAATGCGCAGAAACTTGTCTATCATCACTCTGCTCTGCACTGTTACATTGTAAACCTTAACAAAACTAATAGCAATGAGACTGTGAAGCAATCGAAGTGCAGAAGTCTTGGAAGAGAAATATTCTCCACAGGTTTATCAATGTACGTATTTTGTGGCATTACTTAGAGATCAGCAAATGTGAACAACGAGGGACTCAGAAAAGGGAGGGATGGGGGGGGGGGAGGAGACGGTGGTGCTACATTACCAGGCAATCACAAAAGGTATCTTCCAATCAACAAGAAAACAATCTTGTAAATGGGCTTCGAATGCTCATGGTAAAGCTTCTTAAGTAAACCATGTGTAGGACAAAGGCATAGCTAAAACATCAGTGGGCTTTACACAGTTGCAAGGACATTATAAGCCATGCGACAAATCGATACAGCATTAGGATTTTGAACCCTTGGCCTCCAAATCAAGAGCAAACAAATGTTCAGTATGAAGGAATGCTAAAAGGCCACAACCTTACAGATTCATCCAAGTCACATCTTCTAAGAAAGTAAAATTTAAATATATAAAGATATGGCCGAGCACAGAACCACATCAAGATCTACCCAACACCAAAATGTATTTTGTAAATGGAACAGCACGCTTGGGGTACTTGCAGTGCCAAGACAATGGATTACTCGACGCTCAAAGATATGACGGTCCAGCTTTTTCTGATAGTCCTCCATTTCTGATGATATTTAGTGGAAAAGGGTAAGAGGGTTACATGGGCAACAATAAGTGACGAAATACAAAACCAACAGAGGCTTCAAATCAAGTGGAGAAATATGACAAACAGGAAGTGTGATACACAGAATCAAGAACCGGAAGTAGAAGCTGAAAGCAAGTACTTCAGAAAATAAAAAAATGGTCTACCTGTACATATCACGTTTCCCGCACTGCTCGTAAAGCGGAAAGAGGATATCCCGACAACATTTCCCAGTCTTGCTCCAACTTATCATGGTCTGGATGATCACTGCAAGAGATTTCAGAATTGGCTCACATGACGCAAAAGGCCCTTGTATCATAAGCCGAAAAACCCACTTTCGTCTCGGGAGAGGGGAATACTGCATTATTATTGTGCATCTCCACATCAACCCAGTACTAGAAGCTCAACACGCAATCATTTTTCTCATCCAAGATGATGTCGAGAATGAAGAACTCTCACTTAATCATCAACAGTTATTTTGCAACTGTGATACAAACATAAAGGTTCCCTGTTCCGTTGGAGCCTGTTTACAGTATGTAGGCCCGATATTTGGACTGCAGAAGTAGGCCTCAGAGCCCTCAGCTTTATTGAGCCTACTCTAAAAGGTGCAGAACTCGAATGGAATTGCACGGCGGATAGTTAAAAGATCCAACAACATGGAAAGGGTACTGTGTGTGTGTGTCTCTCTCTCTGCACTATGTTTCTCCAAAGGACGGCAATCTGGAACCACCCAATCTACTTTCAACAATCCTCTGAAGTCCTTTTCATTCAAGCTTCTGGTAATCACTAATCGCCATGATCTTTCCTGGGAAAGTCCATTTCCAAGCTGGCCTACCAAGCCAGTTTGGGCATCCTCGTATGCAAAGTCGCTTCTTGCACACCTGAGCTCCTGACACACACCATACAAAGCTTTTGTCCGCAGGCTGATGGAGTACTACTCACAGCCTCTGGGCTAGTGCTCCCAGCCTTTCACCTTTCACGGCTTCACGCTGTCGAAACCAAGGCCAATGTAGATCATTGGTATCTCCCGCGATGAGCCTGAGTCCTTTGAGTCTCTCACTGTAGGCAGGTCGGTGGTCCTTTCTGTCTCTACAGTCTCCTCTCCGGCATCCGCCCCCCCCCTAACTCTGTATGATGTAAATGCCCCCCCCCCCGCCATATTTCCGCATGGGTGCGTCAAAGTTAGCACAACCCCTTCTGGTAAAACGAACAAAAATGCTAGAATCACTGGCTCCCCTTCACTCTTTCATTCCTCTTTTTTCCCCACATTTGGGACAACTCCCACATTCTCTTAATCAACATCTGCACCTTCAGTCTTCAAACAAGCTGTTTTTCACCAACCATCTCTTATGCTTCCCCCATCAAAACCACGATATTTTCTACCCCGCTAATCCACTGCCTTCAATTCCCTGCTTTGCTTCTGAATAGTCCTGTGGTGTCCATACTGTTTACCCTGTGTAGCCCACATCCCTCTCCCTTCCACAGATGCCTCATGTCTCTGTGACCCACCTGTTTTTTTTTCCTTCCCTCTCCACCGTCCTCCTGCTCCCGCTTGTTGTGTGTTTCTGTGTGTTAGCTCTCATACGAGCCTCGCACAGTGTATACAAAAATAAATAAAAAACATGACGGTTGTAAAGGTTAAAAGATGGTGAACATTTCTATAATTCTCACCGACGTCATTAAAATTCCCCCTCAGCTGTTGAGGCAATCCACACCCGTGGTGTCTTGAGCATATTTTGGAGTAGAAGTGGTATTTGTGAGCCGTTGCATCTCCGTCAGCATGAAGTCTTTGAACTGCAAGACGTCGGCACTTTGGGCTGCTCTTCAGAATTCCTGGAGTCCCCGGTGAGGGTTTCAGGGTTAGTGACAATGAATGGAAAGAGCAGGAAAACCGGAAAGCAAATTTTACATGAGATGAGCATTTGGGACATTAAAAACCCATTCAATGAAATCACAACTGTGCATCAACGGTTCACACTGTTTTTTGATACACAGTGCTGTGCTGTACTTCTTTGGCCACGTTTTAATCAAAAATCACCAAAATGCAAGCATCACAAGGGTAAGAACAAGAGAACAGCATAACGCAACTCACGCATGGGCCATCCATGGCCGAAACGTTTGCTCAGCCTTCATCTCCTTATTAATGTGTGTAATGTGGTATGTATATAAACATGTGATGCATGACATGTTGGCACTTGTGTGTACAGAAGTATATAATAGGTATACTGTGTGATATATAACATGTGCAACATGTCACGATATAAATGTGTGCATATAATATGTATAATATATGTTGTCACGTATCATTATGTGTAAGATAATGTTTCATGTCACGTATAAGATGTCTGTATATACCAGGTATAGTGTGTGTCACGTATTTAAATATGATGTAATAAAACATGTGGGCAACACATCATGTATATGTGTGTAATTTATTATGCAGAATAATCACTGTAATAATATTGTATAATGTATTGTACAATATGTTACTTTAATATGCATAATATTCACGTATATATGGGTGGGGGGGGTTATATAATATTTAATATATGTATAATTATATCAGAAATCACATACAGTATTATGTGTATATGTAACTATATATAATATGTGTGAATTATAGATATAATGCACATAAAATGTGTTGTAAATATATATAGTATGTATAATATGTGAATGTAATATGTATAATATGTGGTGAATATATATTATAATATATTCACGTATAATATGTGTGTATGTAATATGTTAATATATCATGAACAAATGTGTGTCTGCAATAATGTAATAATATATCACTATAACGTGTGTATGTAATATTGTATATATATCAAGTATAATATGTGTGTATATAATATATATATATATTTATATATATTATATATATATATGTGATATAATATGTATACATATACACGTAAATATGTGAATGTAATATGTATATGTGTGAATATAATATGTATAAAATATCAGCGTATAATATGTGTATGTAAATTATGTAAATATATGTACAATATGTGTGTCCTGCAATTATGTTTTTCATATATCAATGGTATAATATATAAGATATCATGTATGTGTGCATGTAAATATGTATAATTTATCATGTTTAACTATGTGGTGTAATAATATATATATATATGTGCATATAATATTCATGTATAATATGTGCATATAATGTGTTAATATATCATGTATAATATGTGTATATAATAATGTATAATATATCACGTATACTGTGTGTGTATGTAATATGTATAATATATCATGTATAATATGTGTGTATATTGTGTAATATATCATGTATAAATATATCACGTATAATGTTTGTGTATGTAATATGTATAATATATCATGTATAATGTGTATATAATACGTATAATATATGCATGTATAATATGTATAATATATCACGTATAATGTTTTTGTGTATGTAATATGTACTAATATATCCAGTCTACATATGTGTGTATATAATATGTATAAAAAATACATATGTATAATATATCACTACATGTGGTAGATAATATGTGTGTATATTAATTATGGTATAATATAATCATGGATATGTGTGTATACATGGTATATATATCATGTATAATATGTGAATATATGTATCAATTGTGTGTATATATATGTATAAATATGTGCATTAATGTGTAAATATATCGTGTAATAATGTGGATATAAAATGTATAATTTGTGTGTATAAATATGTATTATATATCACGTTAATATGTGTAGAATAATATGTATAGATTATATCACGTATAATGTGTGTATGTAATTTGTACAATATATCATGGTATCAATATGTATGTATATAATATGTTGATGTATCATGTTCAATAAGTGTTATATACTATACATCACATATAATGTGTGTATGTAAATATGGTATAATCTATCATGTTATAATATGTGTAATATTAATATATCATGAATAATGTGTGTACATAATTGTATAATATGTATGTAAATAATATGTATAAATATATCAAGTATAATGTGTGGTATATATATGTAAAATATATCAATTAAATATGTGTGTATATAATATGTATTAATATTGTATATAATATGTATAAAAAAATATTTATAATATAACCAAAGTAATATGTGTGTATATAATTGTAAATTATATCAAGTATATAATGTGTGTGTATATATTATGTATAATATCTAAGTATAAATATTGTGTGTATATAATGTTATAATATGTACATAATATAATATAATATATGTATAATATGTATGTAATAATGTGTCATATATCATGTATAATATGTGTGTATATAATACTGCATAATATATCACATACCCTCAAACAAAAGTGCCCAATCATTTTTTTCCCAGTTTTTTGAGATTTTCTGCCTGAGTCATTCTTTTCGCCATGATGTGATCATAACGAGTAACATATTTGTGTTTCAATTTAGCTTCCATCAACAAAACAACAATTTGTGTGCACAAGAAATAGTGAATAAATATTCGTTGATGAAAGAATTGCTGCAGTTTTTTTTGTGTTTTTCTCAAAAACTGGAAAGAATGACAGGCACTTTTGTTATGAGGGTAATATATTTAATATGTTGTGTTAACATTGTTGCGGGCGGCGGGGACCGGTGCGCGAACGACCACTAGGTGGGGAAGTTACGTCGCCTCCCATCAGACTCCCGGAAATTGTAGGTTCCGTCGTTCAGCGGATAGATTCCATGAACGCGAGCGGGTCGCTTAAAACGCGAACGCGTGGGACGCCAATACCTCCACCGCGTAGCTAGGGTCTTTTTTGTCTCGAACCAATTTACCTAATTAACCCGCGGTGTCGTTCTACCAGGGAACCATGCCTGTAGTCATTGCCCGAACGGCGGATCACTCTTCCAACTACAACGCTGCCTTTCCGGTTGCGGATGCAGGCCGAGCGGACCTGCCATAGGGAACGTACCGGCTAGGATGAACAGATTTAATCAGGTATATAAAACCGGGCGGCTATAAACTCAATCCGAACGCATGCTGCACCAATGAAGGAAAAGACGAAAACCGAACTGGGAAACATTTGTGCAATAATTTATTTACAATAAAGCGAGGGAAAGTTATGTGGTACAGGTAACAGGTTTATTGGGGGTGTTATGCAGGGGAAGATGAGAAGAAAGATGTTAGTGTATACAATTTTACAGCGACTTATAAAGCAGACACAGCAGACTTGTCGTGGGATATACTAGGCAAGATTTACAATGAATCAAAACACTTAAAACAATTCTAACTTAAAGACGGCGCACAACACTCAGAACCACACTAGACAAAATAAACCCAGTTGAAGGCAAAGGACTTTTGTAGCCAGGGAGGGAGGGAGTTGAGGTCGCAGTTCTCGGTACCCTGAGTTCCGGGGAAGGGATGCTCCATGGTTGCGGCACCTGACAATGGTCGCGTAGCTCGGCCCACAGCCGCACGTGTGGAGTTTCGTGTGTGTGTGGAATCCAAGGCATGCCAAGATGCATTGGGTTCTCCCATGATGCCAGGCTGAGTCTTTGGTCTTGCACTCTCAATGAGCGACCAGCCAGAAAGAACTCCGTTCGATCCTCCACAGATCTTTTCTTTAAACGATCCTGGTCTGGGACAGGATTCGGACCTTCGCAAGCGTCTGTTTGCAGTTTCGCTTCTTTTCCAGACCGCCCAAAGAAGCTCAGACTCCAGTACAGAAGAACTGTCTCCAGCACTTCACGAAACTCTCCGAACTCCAGCACTCGCACCCTGAGGATGGTGTCGTAATTTATCCATCTCCTCAGGCGGGAGGGGCCCTTGGGTGAAGCTGAAACGTCAGCAGTCGAGCACTTGATTGGACGGGCTTCCATGGGTCGCCCCTTTCTGGGCAGGGTTTCGGCCATCACCGGAAGCCCGCCCCTCCACACAGTGGGCCTCGCAAAGGAACTACTGTAAGAGGATTTTGCTGCGGACAGCGAGTCGGCCGGTTAGGCGAGTAGTGGAGCACGCGGTTGTTCAGCCCACGCGGAGTAGCAAGCGAGAGAGGGGCAAGCAGGCAGGGGGGTACCGTGGTTGTCGTGGATTTGCCCTTTTGCAAATGAAATGGAGTGGGGAATATAAAGATTTATTATCTAACAAAAAAAATATCGCAACGGCACCCCTTTAATTTTCGCCACAAAAGTACAAGGAAGGGATCTGTCTACACATATACTTAATGGAATAACTGACTTGGAGCAGCCTGTATGTTGTATGCTACTGTTCCCTAGAAGCGTAACAATATGTATGTCACATATAATATATGTGTAATATACTTGTGCAAACACGTCAGCATATATGTGTATATAACATTGGCAACAACGTCACATGTGTGTATATAACATTGTGAAACAAGTCACGTAGAATATTGTAATATAACATGTGAATACGCCACGTATAATGTGTATATAGTTCCTTACTATAATTCAACGGACCGGTGGTTTTGTCAAGCTACTACTCATGCCATTCTGAGCTGGCTATTGCATCAGGAGAGGAGGAGATTTGGGACATACTCTGTGGGCAGAGCGTTGGTGCTGCTTTAGCAGTCTCCTTTGGCTATTGGGCCACAATCCTGAACGGGTTGCCAACTCCGAGCACATTAATACCAGCATGCTGGCATCTCATTTTGCACGCCCTCGGAAGGATGACAGCCCAGTTAACCCCACCATGCTATTAATTCAACAAGCTGAGCGGGATTTTTGAACTCAGGACCTCTAGGATCCAAAGCCGCCACTCTAACCATCAGGCAACACACAGGATTGCAATCGAGAATTGCAACCTAGGATCAGGCAATGACCGCGCAATTGATGTGTAGGGTGTTTTTTTAATGCTTTAAACGCGGTGGTCTTTGAGGGTGGGGAAGGGGGTGGGCGCAAATTCCATATGTATTGTGCAGTGCTGCCTCCAGGTGGGGATATTATTACAAGTCTCCACGCGGCCTTTACAGCCAGTATTCCTGTCCCCAACGTTTTCCAAAGCAGTGAGGTGTTTTGAATAAAAGCAGTAGGGATGTTTTTGCTCATGGCACGAAACCCTCTTATTTTTGCCTATACATAGCTGTCAGTTACCACACAAATAAAGGTATGCATTGCAAGAATGTATTGGTCATGCTTGGAAAAATATTGCCTGCAGTGCATAATATATATATATATATTATATATATATATAATAATATATATATATATTATTATATATATATATATATATATATATATCAAACATATATACACCTCACCACCACATAAATAAAAATAAATCTTACTGGCAAAACGTTTACCACCACTCTTTTTAAAAACACCTCAACCACCACGGTATTAAAACTACTCGCTCCTCATAACTGCTGCATTATTCAAAAACACCTCACCGCAGATATTTCAAAATCACCACCCCTACCACGTTATTAAAAAAACCCCTGCCAGCGTTATTAAAAACCACCTCACCACCACGCTTATTAAGAAACGACCTCACATCCAATTATAAAACACCTCACCACATTATTAAAAACACCTCACCACCACGTTATTAAAACACCGTCACGCACCACATTATTAAAAACACCTCACCACACGTTATTAAAAACACTACGCACCACGTTTTTAAAAACAACCCTCACCAGCCACGTTTTTAAAAAACACCTCACCACCACGTTTTTAAAACACCTCACCACCGTACGTTATTAAAACACCTCACCAACCACGTTATTAAAAACAGCGCTCACGCGCACGTTTTTAAAAACACCTCACCACCGACGTTATTAAAAACACTGCACCACCCACGTTATTTAAAACACCATCACCGCCACGTTATTAAAAACACCTCACCGCACGTTAATTAAAAACACCTCACCACCACGCATTAATTAAAACACCTACTCCACCGTTATTAAAACACCTCACCGACCTACGTTATTTAAAAACACCTCACCACCACGGTTATTAAAAAACACCTCACTCCACGTTATTAAACACCTCACCGCCACGTTATTAAACACCTCACCTCCACGTTATTAAAAACACCTCACTGACTCAGTTATTAAAAACACGCTCACCACCGACGTTATTAAAAACACCTCACCTCCACGTTATTAAAAACACCTCACGCACCACGTTATTAAAAAACCTCACCTCACGTTTTTTAAAACACCTCACCACCGACGTTATTAAAACATGACCTGCACCTCCACGTTATTAAAAACACTCACCACACGTTATTAAAAACACCTCACACACGTATTAAAAACACCTCCTCCACGTTATTAAAAACACCTCACCTCTCAACGTTATTAAAAACACCCTCACCACCACGTCTTAAAACACCAACACCGCCACGTTATTAAAAAGCACTCACGCACACCACGTTATTAAAACACCTCACCCCACGTTATTAAAACAACCTCACCACCACGTTATTAAAACACCTACACCACACGCTTATTAAAAACACCTCACCTCCACGTTATAAAAACACCTCACCACCGGCTACGTTTTATTAAAAAACACCTCAACACCACGTTATTAAAAACACGCTGCAACGCTCCACGTTATTAAAAACACTCACCGCCACGGTATTAAACACACCTCACCTCCACGTTATTAAAAACACCTCACCTCCCCGTTATTAAAAACACCTCACCACCACGTTATTAAAAACACCTTCACCGGCCACGCTTATTAAAAACCTCCAAACACCCACGTTATTAAAACACCTCACCACTAGGTTTTTAAAACACTCACCACCACAGTATAAAAACACTCACCACACGTTTTTAAAGAACACCATCACCACCATGTTTTTAAAAACCCCTCACCACCTATGTTTTTAAAAACACCTCACCACAGTTTATTAAAAACACTCACCACCACTGTTTTTAAAAACACCTCACCACATGTTTTCCAAACTACCTCACCACATGTTTTTAAAAACACGCTCACCACACGTTATTAAAAACACCTCACACACCACGTTTTTTAAAAACACCTCACGCACATGTTTTTAAAAACATGCCTCACCACCACGTTTTTTAAAAAACACCTCACCACCACGTTTTTAAAAAACCTCAGCCACATGTTTTTAAAAACACCTCACCCACGACGTTAAATTAAAAACACCTCACGCACCACGTTTTTAAACACCTCACCAACGTTATTAAAAACCTCACCACACGTTTTTAAAAAACCTCACACGACGTTTTTAAAAACCACCTCACCCACCACGTTATTTAAAAATCTTACTGCACGTAACCACACGTTTTTAAAACAATTCACCTCACCACCACATAACTGCTGCATTAAAAAACACTTCACCACCACGTTTTAAAAAATCACCTCACCACATGTTTTTTAAAAACCCTCACACCATGTTTTAAACACCTTAACCACATGTTTTAAAACACTCACCAACGCACGTTTTTAAAAACATACCTCACGCACCGCCCACCACGTTTTTTAACAAGACACCTCCCCACGACGTTTTTAAAAACACCCAAGATCACCACGTAGCCAAGTGGAAAATGAAGTGCTCCAGACGGAACAACGCAAAAGCGCCCAGGCGAGGTGCTCCAACACCAGTTGATCGTACCGCCCGCTTACTTTTTGCAAGCCATCCTCTGTTTTTTAATTATTGAGTCAAACATCCCAGGAAAATCAACTCCTGTGGCCGAAGGAAGTGGTGCAGTGAAGCGGGCCTTGCAGCCATTAAAGAGTAGGCCATGGGGGACTGAGGTTACTTCGGACAACAGGTTGGGTGACCCTTACCTTCCTGATGCGAAACTAATCACAAAAAAAAAACAACTCAAACAACACAAGAAAAACAAACCAACAAACTAGAAACAAAGAAATGGTGTGTTAGAAAGGTTCTTCTTCTTCATTTTTGAACGGACGTTGGAGGAAGAACAAAGCAAATATGAAGCGGTTTGCACGCACTACCGACCGCTTGAAGCATTCTTTGAATCGATCAATTCCCGATGTCGATACTGGTTTTATAGGCTTCTGCGTCGAACCACAGCGCCCCCAGAGCTGTACTGTCACTTTCTGTTTCTGTGCGCGGTGTGCGAGCAATACTGATCTGTGGTACTGTCTGCCGTACATAAGTAAAATCACAGGGGCCCGTTTGCAGTAAAATTCAGTGCACGCTTCAATTAAAATGAGCAAAATAAGATGGTTTTTAAAACTAGCAAATTGGGCATGACAATGTAGAATGAAAGTCGACAAATTGAAAGCGAAGCGACAAATCATTTTTTATGACTTAAGCTTACATTTTTGAAGATGTTTTCATCTGTTTGCAAATTTTCAGACAGGAACTAAAGTCCTGAAGCCATGGTATGCGAGAACAGTTTTTGATGGCGATGCTCACCATTTGATGTTTTACTCCGATTTTTGCAATTGGGAGTTGGACCAGGGAGCGCTGGTAAGTCCCACATCACACATATATAAATTGGTGTATTAAATGTTTAGCTGTATATTATATAGAATAGATGGCATAGCCACTTTATTTTGGATAGCGCACGAAGTGCGTAGTTTTTTTTTGTATATCGCCACCCTTTGTTATCTATTTCCTCAGAAATGTTGATTGTATTTTTTAATAGGCATGAGTGAGTGCAAAAGTGACATGTCAGGTTTTTGACCACGTCATGATATTTGTTGGGAGTAGAAAACCGACGTGTGGTAGATGATCACTGTCATTCTTTGGGGGGGGGGGAGTAAAAAAAGCGGTGTGTCAGGTAATGATTTGTCGGGTAATTAAAGCCTGCGGCTTATTTAGAAAAAAAAAAAAACAAATACCGTGGTTCCGTCTAAAAAGTAACGGGACTAACCACGAAATTTTATTCCAAAAAATATATTGAAATCACAGCTTGTCCCCTTCAAAATAGTTTCCCTCCAGTCCAAACACTTGTCCATGCCTCTTTCTTCAATCGCTTTGATGCACCCCGGAAGGCTTCTTTGGAATGATCCGGAGCTCCGTCGGTCATGGGCGCGCTTTGATGGCCTCCACATCAGGAAATTGGGGTCCTCTTGATCACCCCTTGAGCTTGGGGAACTAGGAAAAAATACAGAGGGGCCAAGTCTGGCGAATAGGGGGTTGCTCCAGGTTGGAACGTTCCTCTCCGCCAGAAACTGTCGATGCTCAGGCACTGTGAGCAGGGGCATTGTCATGGTGGAGGCACCCCGAGGGGTTGTTCCCCACAGATCCGCTCCTGCTTGTCGCGGAACTGACTCATGAGGTGCCGGAGGATCTCCTTTGTACAACGTATTAATTCACTGTTTGTGACCCTTGTGGTAGAAAACTCAAAGTGGACGATGAAAACTTCCGCTCAGCGTTTTGCAACACATACTGTCTGGGTCGAATTGGTGGATTAAACAGAAAGACGGTAACTGCATTACTACATTATGTAACTTGTTATATCAATATGGTATGGGTATATGGGTGCTGCATGTGTTCCATTCATTGGTTATCACCTATGGCCGGTACGTGAATTGTTAGCCTTCGTGTTTCCATTTTCTGCAAATAGGTGCTTTATAATGACGAACACACGGTGGTAAATGTGATGCGAACCGTCTTAGAAATTCTACGAAAATACTATCATCGACGGTCTGTGAGTGAATTGGTGGTGACACGCAACCAACCCGAAAATAGTTCCAGAGATTATATATTGTCGAAGGTTTGTCAAAAGACAAACTACCCGTCCGGAAAAAACACCCTCGGATGCAAATGAGCCAAGTTTGGCCGGAGACAAAACCGCTCCGGACACGTGCGGAAACAAACTCCCGTCCGGACATAAACATTGCCCGGAGACAAACACATACGTCAGAAAATATCCAAAGACAGTGAAGAGATAGGCAGAGAGAGGGGAGAGAGAGGAGGGGGAGAGGTGAGAGAGGTGTTGGGAGGGTGCTGCACTGTATTGGAGGGGTATAGCAAGGATGGGACAAAGGAAAAGAGGAGAGAGAGAATTTGTTATGCTTTAATGAACCACTGCTCGCGACGTGCGTGACGGAGCACGAACCACTCGCCTCGCTGAGGGTGACGGAGCACGAACACCGCTCGCTGGAAGGTGACGGAGCACGAACGCACTCGCTCAGCTGACAGGTGACGGAGCACGAACACCTCGCCTCGCATGACGGTGACGGAGCACGACCACTCGCTCGCTCACGGTGACGGAGCACGAACACGTCGCTCTGGTCACGGTGACGGAGCACGAACGGACACTCGCTTCGCTCACGTGACGGAGCACGAACCACTCGCTCCCCTCACGGTGACGGAGCACGAACACTCGCTCGCATCAGGTGACGGGAGCACGAACCACTCGCTGCGCTCACGTGACGGAGGCAGCGAACCACTCGCTCGCTCACGGGTGACTGAGACAACGAACCACTCGCTCGTTTCCTCACGGTGACGGAGCACGAACCACTCGCTCGCTTATCACGGACGGAGCACAGAACCACTCGCTCATTCGTCACGGTGACGGAGCAGCGCACACTCGCGTCGCTCACTGGTGACGGAGCACGAACCACGTCGCTCGGCTCACGGGTGACGGCGCACGAACCACTCGCTGCTTCACGGTGACGGAGCACGAACCACTCGCTCGCTCACGGTGACGGAGCACGAACCACTCGCTCGCTTCACTGGTGACGGAGCACGAACCACTCGCTCGGCTCACGTGACGGAGCACGAAGCCACTCGCGTCGCTCACGGTTGACGGAGCACGAACCACCTCGCTCGCTTGCACGGTGCGGAGCAACGAACCCCTCGCGGTCCGCTCACAGGTGACGGAGCACGAACGACTCGCTGCTCACGGTGAGGAGCACGAACGCATCGCTGCTCACGGTGAGAAGCCGATACACTGTCGCAGTCTAAATGAAGTGGCATCGGCAAAAGCGTCGCAGGGAGTGAACGATTTGCTCAGAATGATGTTGCGCAGTACCACGATCGACAATGGGCACTCGCAAGTGGCTTAAGCACTCCAGCAAGCACCCAATTAAGTGGTTGATTAGGAACGGTTTTTGCCAAGGCTGTCGCTGGACACCACATGGGATCCCTTTAACTTTAAGCCAGTCTTCAGCTTGCGCACGCAGCATTATGATGTAATAAATGAATTTGTTCAAATAATTACTTTAATCCACAAAAGAGTTGAGGCTTAATTGCAGAATAACGCGAAGCCTGCGCCCAAGTTCAATTGCCCGTGAAATAAGCATACCAGAAATCCGCCATGTTGCCTGCTTATTTTTGTGTTCACGTCACGTGGTCGTCTGTTCGGGTTAGCGTGGCAATTCTTTTGAATTCACCAAATGTATTTTATTTGGTTTGCAGTGGAGCAAAAGCAAAAAATCTAAAAAATAACTTTTCTTAAAAGCGTCCATTTTTTCCGGATTTTCTTTTGATTCCTGTAGAGCACCTCGCGCAACCTCCAAAAAATAGACACTGTTGGCAGACACTATGGATAAGGCAAGCCTCTGGGGGACGAAGGCGTGAGGTCTAGCAGTGAATGGCATTAAATCATATAGCTCATGAAGCTCGTTAAATTTTGGCACTTCCCGAAATTTTTGTTCGGGACCGACTCAAATACAAGTTCTTCCTAACAGGAGAAAAAGAAAGTTTGATGCTTTGGAATTTCACAATTTTCTTGTGCATGTTCAGTCATGGCCAAAAAATTGGCACCCTTGCACTTTTTTCAAAATAATGCATCATTAACTTCGAAGAAAATTGTTGGAATTAAAAAATGCCCTTGGCTGGTCTACGATGGTATTTCTTTGGTTTGCAGTGGAATCAAAAGAAAGAAAGCTGAAAGAAGTTAACTAAATATTAGCTTATTCCACACAGAAATCTAAAATTGACGCATAGCAATAATATTGGCACCCTTTCCGAAGTTTGAATAGAAATAATTAAATTTCAAGCAGGTGATTATCTTTACTTTGGATTGGTACTCACCTGTGGTGGATGTAGGTGGCCTGCAATATAAAAATCACTCTTCAATCCCAAGTTTTGAATCGGAGAAAAGGAGTCATTCTGTCTGATTTGTGTCACTGTGTGTTACCACAATGTGCATGGAGAAAACAAAGAAAACGCAGATAATTGTCTGAGAGTCGACACAGATTGAAGCCAAGCTGGACAATCTCAAGGCAACAAGTCTTCAGAGACCTTGAAGTTCCTGTATCACACACACAACATTAATCAGGAAGTATAAGGCTCATGTCCACTGGAGCTAAACTCCTGGACGTGGCTGCAAGAGAAAAACTTGATCAAAACATTGCAAGCGAAGGATTGTTTCGAATGGTGGAGAAAAGCACCTCGAGCAACTGCCAAACAGATTCAAGCTGACCTTCAACCAAGTAAGCGACAGTTTCACTAGAACCATCCGTCGTCAACTAATGAAAGGGGGTTCTATGGTAGGAGACGAGGAGGACTCCACTGCTTGAGCAGAGTGACATGAGAAAGCGCGACTAGAGTTTGCCAAAACACACCTGAAGGAGCTAAACCCTTCTGCGGAATGTCCTGTGGACAGATGAGACAATTAGAGCTTTTGGTCAACAAGCACATCATCTCGATGTATCAGAAACAAAATTAAGACTTCAAAGTAAAAGTACAACCTTTCTACAGTCAAACATTGAGGAGGTCAGTGATGTTTTTTGGGGTGCTGTGCTGCTCTGGCACTGGTGGCCTTGAATGTGTGCAGCGGCACATCAATGAAATCAGGAGATTAGCCAGAGGAATTTTGGAGCACAATGTTCAACGCCAGTGTAGAAAGCTGGTCTCTAGTCGAAGGTTCAATGGGTCTTCAGCGGACCAATGACCCAAGCAACTTCAAAAGAACCCAGAATGTTCAAAGACAAAACGCTGGACCGCGTTCTACAAGTGGCCAGCAATGAGACCAGATCTAAATCCCATTGAACCCTGTGGGAGATCTGAAACAGCAGTTGGAAGAAGGCACTCTCCAAATGCTGGGAGAACTGGAGCAGGTTGCCAAGAAAGAGTGGGGCAACCTACCAGTAGAGAGGTGTGGAACACTCATTCATCGGCTATAAAGGAAGTGCTTGACTGCAGGTATTTTGTCCAAAGGCCGTGATACCAAATATCAAGTCTCGGGTGTCATAATTTTAATCAATGTATTTCTTTTTATTTTCTGAATTTAAAAGATAATAATAGTTCTGAATCAAAAACAGGTTCTGTAATATTGAACAGTGACACAAGGAATTGTGGAGAACCAAATACTTTTGTCATTCAACTTTTTTAGAGAATTGTGGCTATTGAAAAAATTGCTCGGTGCCAATAATTTTTGGGCATGACTGTGTGGGAGAAGGAGGGAACATAGCCTTGCTTCTTTAAGTAATAGGTTATACTTGGCTTAGTTTATAAGATGTTATTTCTTTAAATATCAGATTTCACAACAGATTTCGACCTTTAGTCCCGGACGATATGCCAATCCTCAAAACCGAAATAATATTTTGAATGATATACTTTTAATTAGTCTGTGAGAGGCAGATCAATGGAAAATCGTATCATATAATGCATGAAATCCCTCCTGCAATGTCCTAAATTTGAAAACTATAGGCACTAACAAAAGCGATGTTAAACAGCGATTTTGTAGCTATGATGAACAGGCATCCGATAATATGAGTGAGGAAAATTTAAAAGAAATTTTTTTATCGTAGCAATTGTTTTGCGACTGCTCAAAGTGAAGATATGGTTGAGCCAGGCCAAAAAACGTGGCGGCTTCCCGACCCCAGTGAGGTTACCCTGGGACACGCCTTTAGACCCCATATCGAGTGGTGAATCCAGAGGATAGCGTGCCTGATAATTGAATAATTAAATAAGGCGTTATTATCTTCAAAAGGGGTGTATTAATTAACCCAAACACCCATTTTCAGTCAATTGCACTTCCTTGGTGTTTTCTTAGTATGCATGCAAAGATTCAGGCTGCTCGTTTCTGGTTTTGGAAGCTATGGGAGGAGACTTACTGACACACTAACACACATAGACATTTCTTGGGAGCAGATAGATGACAAAAAGTTCTCGCAAAGGAAACGCCGAATTATGCAAGTTGAAGTGAACAACAAAGTAAGATGAAATATTCATGGACATAACGTTCAAGCTAATCATTGGTAAACTACGAAAAATATTCTGATCTAGCTTCGAAAAGGTTTCCGTTTTTGTTCTCAATTGGATAAGGACGTCAATGATTTAACCATATAAATTACGCATTCCTCCAGGTCGTCATGAAACCATCCAATGGCGCCTTTCAACAATACATCGATCACCGGTGCATGCGTTACATACAGGCCTGAGCTGCTGGAAGCGAGACTCCTTCTGCTTGGCACGAACCGTCTCAAAGCATCGACTGGCATGCTGCAGAACTCGGATGCTCCGCCTGGTCAGCATTTGTCCTTCTTCGCCAGCACAAACTGCACCGAGGAATGGACTAAGGACATCATGCACAAGAGCTCCAGTGTGTGGGCAATCACTGGTCTTGAGCATCAATGTTAATGTTGTCTACGAAGTGGCGAGTTGCCTGCAACGGGGTGGCGAGTTTTTGACCTAACTTATTTGTGAGAAGCAACGACCTGCTTACATAATCTAGCACGACCTTTCCAATCTCAAATGAACACTTGGTTTTTTTTCACGGATCTTCTTATGGACTCATTGAAAGTTTCTGCACCGAGGAAGGGCAGGGGTTGGGGAGGAGGATCATAAGAATAAATACAGTTCATAAATTCATTGTAAAACAAGTAATAAATTCAAACAAAATTTAAGAAAAATTTGTCAAAAAAATTCCAATCAAAAAATAAAATGTTCAGAACCTTCATATGGTTTGTTCCACAAAACAACCTTAGCTTCAGCCAAACTGCATCACAAAGCTTTAACCTTCAACTCAATTCCTGGCCCAAATGACTGGCCACGATCGATTAAATAAGAGATTACTCTGTCAAGCAGCAATTTCACCGTGTATCGGAAGCAATTTGTCGAGTTCATGATATTTGCGCAGCAACTCAAAAGGTTGAGACAGGCCTGCAAGGCGAGCATAGAACACATCCTGGAGGACCTTCAGGTTCTGCAAGTGCTTCTTCTCAGTTGGAAATAGCTCTGCAAGAGAGTGCCAAGGTTTCCTGTCCTGAAACCAAGATGCAGAAACTCAAACATTTGCATGTCCAAAAGCACAATAAAACTTGGTAACTGGCTACAAGCCAAACCCCAGCCATTTTATCACTTCCTGCCGGCTTGAATCTCACGGGGATTAGCTTTTTGAGCAATTTCCTGATCGACGTAAGTTTTGGCCAGTTTGGTGCCTCCAGCTTCCTGCTCTGACTCATGGTCGTCCTCCGATTGCACAGAGAGCCAAGGACTGGCGGCTTGGATTCTCAACCTCCGATTTCCGTTTTGGCTCGCAATGCTGGGGCGATAGAGGCCAAATGTGGAGAGAGATGGAGAAAGAGGCAATGCTGGCAAGTGTTGCACCATAGGCAAATAGTTTGTTCTTGAATATATCAGAATCGTTTTTGTGTACATGAGAGCCAATGGAAACCATTAAAAAACTTGCAAACTATAATCACTTTGTGCGTGTTTTGCCAAGCCCGACCCAAGAGACAGGTGCAGCTGGGCTGACCTGTCCGAATCACCAGCATCCTCATCGCTTGAACTTCAGTCGACGTGTTTTCCAGTGAGAGGCCGGGAACCGGCTTCTGTCCCTCGTTTCACTGGGACACAAGATGGTCTGACTGGCGTCGCCCGCCCATTGCTGGTAAATCCTTCTCGTCCTAATGTGGAAAAAGGGGATATCCAGGCAAAGTGAGTGAGATTAAGGCAAATACTACATCATCATGATGTTACCCACCGCGTGATTGTTTGAGTACACATAAAGGAACCTGAAGGTTGTTTGAAAGAGTGACAGCAGAAGGATGCAAGTTTGAAGTTTTGGATGACATATGACAACGACCACAAAAATTTACAATAATTGTGAAGGAATGTAGATTATTGAAAAGTAAAAACATTTAAAACTAATCAGTTTTGTGGAGAAATATGTAGCAGTAGAAAGAACAAATGGAGGTGAGGGTTTGGGGGGTGGGGGGGAAATGTGTCATTCTCATACAATAAAACAATGACTCAAAGTAAAAATAAACAACAATACTTGAAATTTATTGAGTTATCCTCAATAACCTGACATAAAGAGAGGCGGTGTATGTACGTTCGTATAATCTGTATGTCACATAACACCACGAGGCAAATGGGTCCCAACTGACACCAATATTCAGGGTACACTCAGGGGGTCCGACTGAGGTTTTTTTCAATGCTGAAAATAATTTTGAAAAAATTTTTTTTCTGGATTTCTCATAGGTGTATAATTTGGTTATTTCTCTATTGTGAGGGACGCAGTGGGCATTTCATTGTCCAGTAACACTCGAGACAAAACCTCGCACAGATAGGACGGAAGTTCATATTACGCATATCCAATGAGCCAAGATTAGAAATTGAGACTCCCTTCATTTTAGAGGTCCACGAGCAAACCAGATTACATGATATTTTATAGGCATATTATATCCAGACACATAGTTTTTCAGCAAGTAATGCAGCAAATTGCAAGCACACGAACGGTGGGTACTCTGCTAGTTGTAATCCGAAAATTAAAAACCTGATAACTTAACGACCAAACACGATTGCTCAAACAAAACTTCAATCTAATACATATATATAATATATATGTATATATATATTAATAATTATATATATGTAAATATATATCAGTCATGCGCCGCATTACGACAGTTCCGGTCGACAGAGTGAGCCGCATATACGGACTGGTGGCCCTAAGATTATAATGCAGCTGAAAAATTCCTATGGCGCTAGTGATGTTGGTAGCCATAGTATGCGCTGGCCAGTCAATATAAATACAGTGTAGACATAAATTTGTACAGTACATAATACTTGATAATGATAATAAACACTACATGTGGCCCGTTATAAACCGCGATCGTCTGAGGTCCATAAAATGTCTGTGAAAAAAGCGGGGTCGTGCTAAATCGGGATTCAGAAAATCAGGGTTAAACTGACCAATATGTTGACCTAACAATCCGAAAACACCCTATTTTGCCATTTTTGCCATTTTTTGCACGTTTATCCATTTAGCAAGTAATTAACTTTGAGGAAAGAATTCCGGGTGAATAAACCGTTGTTTGTTTTCAGTCGAAATAAAACACAAATTGATATTCGGTCAGCTATTAAATGTTGTTAAAACATTCGCACTGTCCGAAAAATATATCACACAAGTGACAGGTGCTGCTCGTTTCTTTCTATCATTTGTAAATTTTATATCGATGCAATGATATTTTATAAAATCAACGCTATTCACTCAGCCTTTCTATATCGATGCGAGAGGAGATTGTAAGCAGCGCGCTAACAAACACATGGCCTCATCGAACTGCACAAGTTAAAAACTAACGTGCTTCTCTGTTCCATCTTGGATGTGTGGTTAACAGCATATGCCTATCAGGCATTCAGTACAGTAACATGCTGTACAGGTTTGCAGCCGAGGCGCAATAGGCTATATCCATACAGCCGAGGTGTGTAGTAGGCTACACCATCTAGGTTTTGTGCAAGGTTTGTTGCAAGGTTTTGTGGCACATTACACATCTAGCGCTATACACTCAGATGATGTTCGCACAATGAGACATCGCTTAGCCTTAAGTCACATTTGCCACGGGCGGCCCGTGGGGTCTACAAAATCTACGGGCCTACTAGCAATTTATATGGGGCCGCAGTATTTCCACGGTCACACAATGTAAGCAGTCCCATATGTTTTTATTTTTCGGGTAGCCCACGGCGTATATATAAATGGTGGAGACCGAAAACCGGTGGGGGTGCCGTACGGTGCTTTTGATTTGATGTCGCCACGGTGGACCTTCGGAGTTCTGCGGCGGCCTATAGAATTTTCAAGGCAGACCAAGGTGCCCGCAAGCGACCGCAGGGGGCCTAGGCGAACGTGCGGCAGACGGAGGACCGGTAAGAGTGGGTTTTTTTTACCATCTTTTGTTTCTGCTTGTCGAATTGCTACGGAGCACGTAGAAATGAAAAAAGTTTATAACATCTAGCTATAAATTCTACGGTGACCGCTAGGCCTGTAAGAAATATAGCAAATGGCATACGGGCACCTGAGGCCACCGCAGAAACTCTGCGGCCCGCGCAACGTTTGTCAATTCAGAGGCGTACGGCCACTGTATCCTCGGCCGTAGAGCCAATGTGACTTAGGCCTTACGACGCATTTCTCAGAAACGTATTCACTGTCGTAAAGTGGCGGCTAGGACTGTATACATATAACAGTATATATAAATATATACATATATTGTGAATATGTATATGTATATATACATATATATGAAAAATACAGACATGGTATAAACATAACATTACATACACAATACATACATACATATACTACGTATCATACATACATATGACATACCATATATATATATATATATATATTATATATATATTAAATATAACATACATATACACGTTACATACATACATACATAATAATTATATATATTGTTATGGAATAGCCCTTATTGACTACTAAATATTAGGAATTAGCTCAGATGCCGCGCCATTAAATGCAAGTTTGCTAGGTTGTGTGGTAAAATGGACTTTTACAATGTGTGTCGGGAGGTGTAGGATGTCATTTTTATTGTTCTACAGTGGTGGTGCGACCAAAGGGTATTCTACCTCAGTTCACCCAATGGTTTGCAACCGCGAACCCCTCAAGATTTGGCTTAATTTTTTGCCTGTTTGTTTACATATGATGTCTATTTCACATAAAAGATTTGAGCTAAATCGGAGCGAGGGGTTGACGAGATATGACCTTGAGAACTTTTGACTTTTCGACTATTGTTGTGTTTCACCAAAATTTCAAATCCTCATATCTCAGCAACCCTTGCCCCTGTTCGATTATGTTGGTGTCTTTCTGAAAGGTAATTGTCCGTCGAATGCAAATCCAGCATTCGGTTTTCGTCGATCTTAGTTAAGTTAGGGGTGGATTATTTGTTGACTGACATTTGACCTTGTCGCTTGACGCTTGAAGACCTCGTGACTTGACTGGCCTTGCATGAAAATGAAAGATCATGACTGTCCTACTATAAACATTATCAAAAACTGGAGGGGTAAGTATTTTTTGTTCTAACATATTTTCGGGCCACAGTTGCAAAGGTGTAAAATTGCAACCAAACCAAGCTTGGTACATATATATATATTATATATATCATTATACATACATATATATATATATATTTTTCCATTACATTATATACATAATATATATATAACATAAACATACATCATATATATTATATACTAGCGATACCTCGTGCACATTGCATGGGGATAGCAGTACAACATAGCTGGTAGGGCCGACGACAGACGCATACACGGGGAATGAACAAACCATACGCATTGTGCAAAATGCAAGTGGTACTATGCAACGCCAAGACTTCCCCCAACACTTGTCGGCATGTCCGCTGAGTGCGCACAGCAATTTCATAGGGATCGGCGTGAACGGCGAGCCGAGTTTTTAGTGTGGCAAGCTTGGTATTATGATAGAGATATACATAAACATCCTACATAGTGTTACGGTTGTGGAAATTCACATGAATCACTATTCAGGTTCCCCGAAGATGCAGTTATGTCGATAGTGTTCAGATAGATTTCCCCACCGATGTCTAACAGGAATTATTCGGTGTAAACCCGGGTGTGCCATCTTTGGTTAGTCGTTATTCTTTGCTATCTTTATTTTGGCAAACAAACATCATCTCCTCACCACTCCGCCAGCAAACCGCCAACATCTCACCACCTTCGCCATAAACAAACGACATCATCTCCTCACCACCTCCGCCACAACGCACAAACATCTCACCGACTTCGCATAACGAACGACAACATAATCTCCTCACGCTTCCATCTCCACAAACGCCGCATCTTTTGCCAGCAACGGCATCCACGGACGAGCGCATCTCCGTGACCAGACGCGGGGACTCCGCTCGTTAGGGGGAGGGCCGGTGATTTCAACCACGTCCGCGTTTCCGTCCGCGTTGGAGGCCGAGATCGGTCAAAAATGACAAAAGGGGCGGAGCCAGCGGGGGTGAAGGGTCAGAGGTAAAAAGAGCAAAACGCACCCCCGTAACCCCAATAAAGGGCGCGCTGGGACGCCAAGCCGCAGTTGAGGAGAGGAGTCAGTCCGAGCGGAGTCGGGTGGAGAGCGCCAGTTCCAGTTTCGGTTCCAGTTCGAGTCCAGTGCAGGGCTGTTTGCTCGTCGGAGTAGCGCAGCGGCTTGGAGTCCGGGAGAGGTTGAGTCCAGTGGCAGAGCTGTTGGTCGGTGGAGGCAGCCGCGAGAGTCGCCAACCAGCGACATAACGGTCCGAGGGTGATCGGCACCGGGAGGTCGAGCGACGCTGAGGAGTGAGCGGGCTCTTAAGAGAGCATCAACTCTAAAAGAGCAAGGCCCGTTCGCTCCTCTGATGTGTCATCGGCTAGGCCCGATCAACCAGGCCGCACGGTGAGGCCCGGACCAACCGAGTCGCCATCACACCGGCTGCTGTGTTGACGGCGAGACATCGAGGGTCGTCCAGCGAGTCACCACGAGGGTGGCAGGTAACCTGCACGGTCT
>CM068956.1:151938566-151949816 GCA_035128595.1 Eptatretus atami | reverse complement strand
AGAGAGAAGATCCGACGGCTGTTTTTCTGCAAGGCCTGTGCCGGCCACTTCGTTTGCCGGCTTGTGTTTGCCTGCAACGGCCTTTTCTGCAGGCTGTGTTTGCCTGCTCACCTTTGCTTTTGCCATGCCCACTGCCACATCTGCGTTTGCCCTGTTCAATTTTGCTTTACCCCCTGTTCATTTCCATGCGCGCCAGGATCCGCAAGCAACAGTTTGCAGCTGCAGGAACTGTCCTGTTGGCAGCTGCAACACGGGCCTGCAGTGCGGCCCGTGCACCGGTTTTCGTTTGACTTCTTTTTCCTGCAGAGTCCATTGATCCTAGGCCATGGTTTAGTGTAAATTATAAGGTTAAGGCTAAGTTGTGTATTGTGTAATGTAAATATGAGTGTGCCCCGGCATGTCTGTCATAGCGCCGGCAATTTTATTTAAGTCGTCCGTATGAGTGAGTTTGTTTAGTTAGTTACTCAGCCCTCAGGTTATTTATTTTGGGGCACGAATACCATGAATGTCGCACTCAGGGATCCGTAGGTAAAACGTACTAGGGGAGAACTACACATGATGGCACACGATAATTTGACGACTCGGACGAGTCTGTAAAAAGGGGAGGGGGTAGTGTTACGGCTGTGGAAATTCGCAAACATCATAAAAGGTCCCATAGGTGAGGTATTTCTGAAGTACATGTGTAGTTAGCTCCAAACCCGTTGTATAGAGGGAATTAATGTGATTCATTCGGGCTGCGATACTTTGAGTTAGGCGTTTTTCTGTTCTGCTTTATTTTCGAACCAACCACACTTCAACGTCAACAACGCAACCACACAACAACGCTAACCACGCCACACTCTAACACCGCCGGCACCGCCACCCTCACAACCACGCACCATCTCAACAACGCTACCACAGCAGAACGCCATCCTCAGCGGTCTACGTACGACGGTTTGCGCGTTGAAGCGCCGTCGAACGGCTTCGCCTCGTCCCCACAAGCCGCAGGTGGGAGGGAACGAGAGGGAACGCCCCCCTTCTCGAAGCGCCTCGAAGGAAGGTGGAGCCAAGAACGGGGCGTGGCGCCGGGCGTATAAGAGGCGGAGGCGGCTGAGGCTTCTCTCTCTTCTTCGTTGATTCGTCTTCTGCTTGGAGGTTCTTTCTTCTCTGCTCGCTTCTCTGAGTTCGGCGTTCTGGCTCTCTGGGTTCGGCGTGTGCTCTCTCAGTGTCGCAGAAGGCGTCGAGAGGCGGTACGGGCAGGCGCGAGGCGCGCCGGAGAGGCCTCGCCGACCACGCTCGAGCGGGGAGTCACGGCAGAGGACGGTCGCCGAGGACTCAACACCTAAGGGAAGTCGACTTCCATTTTCTTTTGGGGTTTTGTGTGAACGTGTGTGTGTCGGCGCCAAGTCCGTGAAGTAGAATTGTGTAAGTGGTCCGTGTGTCGCGTTAGTCGGTAGTAGCTCTGCTTCTTTTGTTTTCTATTTGATGTATGTGCATTATTGAATACTGTTTGCTTTATGGTGCTATTCGTTGTCGCGTTGTAAAATAAATGCTTGTCTGTTGAATTCTTCCCCGTGTCGCTGCGTCCTTCCTTCGTTGGGTCTCCATCTTGTTTCACGTAAAGGTTCGTCGTGGGCGCGGGCCGCCCAATAATTAATCTGAACCGTCAAGGCCGACGATAACACCGCTCGGTTATCCCGTTAGCCCGGAACGAGCCGCTAAGCGGATCGTGTCCGAAGTCGGCCTGTGGCGAGGTACAATCCCTCGTAGGTTACCCGCGGGTACTTAGGTATATCGACTTTCGCGATTCACCCTATTCCGCGCGGGTAGAATGCGGACTGGGTTGTGGTGAGGCCGAAAGGTCCACCCGTGACTGGATCCCGGCGTTAGCCGGGAGGGTCACGACTGAATTGTCCGTCCGGTGGGCGAGGCGGTCGCGATTCGAGTCACGTGGCCGATCGCACGCCGACGGGCGCGAATTCGCCACAATATCTTGGTCAGTTTGTGACGGACCACCATGTATGATACACCGTTGTGAAGCATATTTTATGGGCTTTCAAATAAACCCAATATTGAATTTTTGCGACTTCCGACTGGTTTTGTACTGGAGGGTCACATATATATATATATATATATATATATATATATTTATAAATATAAATATAAATATAAATATATATATATAAATATATATATTGGTATACAACCCCATTCAATGTGCCACATACTTTTCCTCCCCATTGTAAATTAATGCTTTGTGGAGAAATGTTCCATTCTCATTTTGTTTTTTCTTCCATTGGTCCAGCATGGTTCGCACCCTCGTTTAGCCAGGAAGTTATTCCCCAACGATTTGTTTCCCAGACGGTTGTTCCGCTGCGCTTGGCAGTTCCGCTCGGCTGCATCTGATCTAGTAAGGTGATCCGGTTTGAGCAAGTGCATTCCGAGGGCACGGGCCCCGGTTATTAGATCACGTGACCTTCAGGTAAATGGTATGAGAGAGAGGACCCTAAGTCACGTGGTCAAGTTATTAGCGTTCATGGTCGATTAGCGATCCGCCACGTCACAAAGTTATTCGTGTGCGACGGCCTGCTATTCCGGAGTGTCTGGTGGGAACCGAGGGAGCTCACCGCTCGTGGTCTTCACCCCCGACCCCGGGTTCGCAACAATATATAAAAAGCTTTTGCATATTATGGCTTGCAGGCCACACAAATGAACGCACCACGCGGGTTTATACCTGGATCTACATCAGTATCTTCAGAGGCGAGCGAGTTCCGGTGTGGAAGGCGGGGAGAGGTGTCGTTCACCAGTGACTGGCTTAAGTATATATTATGCATTTCCAATTCGTTCAGCTCAGTGGGTTCAACGGAAGGCCCAACGGGTGGTATGACTCGTGCAATCCGAGGTATGGACATCTTCGGAGCTGGGCAAGATGGGGTGAAACGCGAGCATGAGTGAAATGGCATTTATGCTGACATGTCCGTGCACCATCACGCAGGAAAGAACACTTTACATGTACGTATCGGTTTCATTCGCATAAAGAATAGTACAAAAACAACCAAGTGATAAGTAAAAGGTGAACAACAGACAACAAGACTGCTTTTGTGGAACAATTGCATGGGACTCACCATCACTTCCAATGGAAACGTTCAAAGCTGGAGGGGGGGGGGAGAGGGAAGGAATTAGAAACAGTTAGGAGACATAAATAAACTCGAAAATGTTACACCTGATGCATGCAAGCATTCCTTTTGCAAATCCAATAAAGCTAGAGAATGTCATTTTATGGTGATGACAAAGACTCTGCACAAGATAGAACATGAATGTGATCGACACATTTTCCTGCGGTGAATTTGGTTAAAGCAAGTCATTTTGACATTGAAATTCGTCATTTACAGACACCTTAAAGATTTGTTCATTCAAAAGGTTTGTTTGATGCCACGAATTGCAAAAGCATGCTGGATTACATGTGATTTACTGTACATCTACCTATATGAAAAAAATGGGTATTCGTGTGTTTGTGCATTTGTTTGTCCCCCTTCACAAGGACGATGTAAGTGGGGTTTTAATGGCCAATCTTTTAACATGACTGTGTTCACTACGGTGTGTTTTTCAGGATTAAAAAAAAAAACAAAAAACATTTTTCATAAAAGAGTAATTATGTCTCTTCTATTGGAAATGAGGCCTGGTGCAAGTCACCATCGACAACGGTGGTGTACAGAAGCATTTAAAAAATAATAAATACAAGGCACAGGGAGGTGAAATTCGCTGCACATGATGTGTAATGCGTGCAGAGTAAAATGAGTGTTCATTTACATCCTTAGGACGTCTAATAAACAAAGAAGATAGAAGCACACATGATGCTAGGCCAAGGATTCAGACTTTGGCATGTTCAAGAGGCTGAACCGTCAAAATGAAACATCCCAGAAGATAAAGAAAATATGGTAACATGTGTACATAGTGTTTTAAAATAATGCTTTTTGCTACGAAACATCATATCTTCCAGTCGCCTTGAATATTTCGAATAAAAGAATTCCAACCCGTCATTTTTGATGGGCTTTATACTCGTCATAAAATAAAACAAACAAAAATATTCATCTAACATTCAGGTTCAGCAATTCAAACTCCCTGGTCTATCAGCCATGATCTTTCTTGGGCAAGCCACATTTCAAAGTTGGCCTCCAAACCCAACAGCCAACTGGGCATCCTCCATTGTACAAAGTCCTTTCTTGGCACACCTGAACTCCTATCCACCTACAAGGGCTTCATCTGCAGCTTCGTTGAGTGATGTTCTCCCTTCTGGGCGTGGTTCCCCTGCCTCACATCTTGCTCAGCTCGACCTCGTGGACACCAAGGCTTCAAGATCATTGGAATCTCTGGCGATGAAGCTGAGTCTATGGGTTGAGCACTTTGCCATCACAGACAGGTTGGTGGTCTCTGTCTTCCACCGCCTCCTTTCTGGTCTTCCACCTTTGGCTCTTTCCATGCTTTGTCCCCCTCCCCACCCCCAGGTTTCTGCAGGGCTCACACGGTCCATCATCAACCCCTTCTGGTGAAACTACATAAATCAAGGATCATTGCTCACTTCCATCATTTGTTCCTCTTCTTTCCTGCATGTGGAATCAACTTCCACATCCTCTTCAATCTCATTCTTCCCTCCAGGTCTTCAAGACAGCTGTTCACCACCATCTCAGATCGTCCCCAATCCAAAACCATGATCTTTTCTACGTTCATCAACCCCACCCAAATCCTTCCTCCTTCCAATTTGCCAGTTTCCTCCCCCCCCCCTTTGGAGTATCCATCTTGACCACTCCATGCATGCGTGTTTTGCGTCCTGCTTCTGTCTGTTACTTCCTGATCCGCTCAGTGTAATAGCTACTCCATGAGCCTCGACGATGTATACAAAAACAAAGAAAAAAAAAAGAATACACCACAACAAATTATTTTTCTCCGACGAAGGGTTAATGCCCGAAACGTCAGTTTCTCCTTGTTTCCCATGGTGGTTAGCATATCTTCGCCGACATCCTGTTGACTTCATCCATCGTTCTGCCAGGCAGTTAGCTTGTAATAAAAACCAAACGATCACCTTTTGGCACTTCAATTGGCCTCGTGATCTGAGAACTTGCTTCATGATGCTGTGATCCCAAATTTGAAGAACATGTGCTCTTCTAGTGGCAAATACTTTATTGTAACATATCCTTCATATATGCTTATCCTTCGTGCAAGATGATGACAAATTCATTCACAAACTTTAAATCTTATGAATTAAATGAGCAATCAGGTTTCACCACACAGTCTTGTTTCACCTCTCTCTGACATCACCCATATCCTTGCATATTTTGGGAATGGTGGACATGGTGTATATCGTGCATATTACCGTTTGGATGTTGCAAGCGATGCTTACAACCGCTTGTGATATTGCCAGCGATGCCTACAACCCCATCAAGTCACTTTCCTGAGATTCTTACTAGCTAAACACTGCTGTCTGACTAGCATTAAGCAATGTAAGCTAATCGCTGATTGTGTCACATTCTGAAACGGCCAGATTAAACAATAAAAGCAGTGACTTGAACGTTTGGCATTCCCATCTGAGCACTAAGCTAATGATACTGGGACCGCAGTTTCAAAATCTATATAATGTGCTGATTTATCCAACATCGCTTAATGTCCTTGTCTCGTGTGTGATGTGTGTGCGAGCTCCTTCATGAACCTCAGACAATGTAATTAATAAATAAACAAACAAACAAAACTTACTAGATTGGCTATTTTTTATCATTTTCAAATTCTCTTTGAAGATAGAAAACCTTTTCTTCTCCTTGTCATTCTCCTTCAACAACTCCTTTTCCTTCCGGTTCTGCATCGGGGCCTGTGGGAGTTGGGCACACTCAGCTGCTTCCTGATTTCTCACCGAGACCTTCATAAATCCTCCGTTATCTGAACAAACAGGAAATGCAATGGAGCGAGCAAACCGGAACAAAGGAAGTGAAAATGGAGAAGGGATTGGGGGGAGGGGGGCAGGGAGGAGGGGAGCGGGAGGGAACTTGAAATTACCGAGGATGACAAAAATAAGTAAACCTGCAAAATATACCACAAAAACAACTTTTAAACTCTTATATCAAACAATTTGACTTGATGGGTCAAACAGAGACATCGGACAGAAAAGCATTCAATTTGCAAATTGCAAGTTGACTGAAATGTTTCTGATCACAAATTATTTTACCAACATGCACAAGCCAGAAAACCCTGATAATGGCCTCCAATGATGGTGCAACCTTCGAAACATTCAAACTGTAAAACCGCATGACTTCAAATCGGAATCTCTCCTTTAACTCGAGCCCAGACATGCGCACCCGTACCTTCTTCTTAGGAAGGAGGTTGAAAATTTTCTTGTCGTAGACGTTTTGTTGGCGCTCGAAGGACGGAGCCGGCCGTGCCCACTTCATTCGCACACCTACGCTTTTCATGTACCTCTGCACCACCATCATCATCGCATTTCTTTCGATTTGGGCGAGGGTGGAGGCACCAAGTTAGCACATCATTATTGGGGAGGATTGGAGGAAGGTGGGGGGGGGGCACAAATTATTTAAGCCATAAATGTGACTGGTGCATTTTCCATGTTTTGCCTTTGCAGGTCCCCGTCGGGATGAGAAACATGTTTACATCACAGGCTTATACAGCCAACCATGGACACAAAGCGAAACACGGCTGCCCCCATAATAAATAATATATATATATATATATATATATATATATATACATACATACATCTTATATTAATACTGAAGGACCAATTTGTGCTCCTAGCAGTCGTGTCACGTTTTCTCCGGTACTGTGACCTGGACTGAAAGAAACTAGTACCTGTAAGAGTGCATCGCACATAGTGGCAATAGTCAACTTTCAACTCTGAGCAGAATAAACACTTTTCGTTTTACATTCGTTTACATGGCGACGTGTGACGTCATCGCTGAGAGGTGTAAGGACGTCATGACATCATCGGTCATTCGCTGACGTCATTACGTCTGTCGTCGCAGACCGTCACCGCTGAGAGGTGTAATTCCACTCCTCGAAAATAGCGTCTGCAATGTAAAACCCTCTCTGCACATGCGACTACCTCAGAATGTGAATTTGACACAAAAAATGTAACAAGAAACATTGCATCTTCTCTCTATATATTAATACTGAAGGACCAATTTTGTGCTCCTCCAAGCGGTCGCGTCACGTTTTTCTCGGTACTGTGACCTGAGAAGTTTTGACACGGTGTAGTCAAAGTAGACACGTGCACAAATCAGGGGACTTCTTCACAAGTAGTGTACACCAAAAATGTCGAGTACAAGGACGTTTTGTAGGCCTCATTAGGTAAGGCCATGGAGTACATCGATGTTGGATACGGCTCTTGCAAGAGCAGCACTACTGGTTGTCATATTGGGCTCATGGAACGAAATCCGTCTGACGGGTGTTGCTAGTATATATTTATTATACATATATTTTGTTATACACATATATATATATATATATATATATATATACATACACACACACACACATATATATATATAATATATATATACATATATATATATATATACATATGAGGCGCCGCGAGGAGGAGTGATGTGAGGGACACATCGGCCATTTTGGAGTTAATGCCATATAGCACTATTTTAACCCTTACCCTATCATCATCATATCATTAAAAAATGTCGCTTACATCACTCCTCCTCGCGGGGCCTCATATATATATATATATATATATATATATATTATATATATATACATACATACGTTACACTTCCGGTCAAAAGTTTGAAAACACCCCATTTTTCCAGTTTTTACTGAAATTTAAGCAGTTTAATGTTTCAATGTACTCTGAAATTAAAGCAAGAACAAATAAACAATTGCAGATAAAAAAGAAAACATGGAATCGTTTTGTTGAACAAATTGAATCTAAATTTCTGACTCATCAAAGTAGCCACCTTTTGCAGATATAACAGCCAACATACTCGTGCATTCTTTCCACAATGGAAATCAAATATTGTTCGGAAAGTTCTTCCCAACACTGTTGCAGAAGTTCCCACAAATGTGTTGCACTTGTAGGTTGCTTTGCTTTCACCCTTCCGTCCAGTTCATCCCAAACCAGCTCGATGGGGTTTAAGTCTGGAGACCGTGTCCATTCCGTGATTTGAAGCCCACCGTCTTGTTCTTTTCTGCTAAGGTAGTTCTGACATAGCCTGGAGGTATGTTTTAGGTCGTTATCTTGCTGTCGGATGAACCCCTGACCAACTACACGTAGACCAGAGGGTATTGCATGGTGCTGCAAAATGCTGTGGTAGCCTTTTGGTTCAGGGTGCCAGTAACACTGTTCAAGTCGCCGACTCTGGATCACAAAAAACCCCAGATCATCACGCTTTTTCTTCCATGTTTGTCAGTTGGTGTCACACACTGAGGAACCATCCTTTCGCCTACTCGACGGCGTACAAAAACCTGCGTGATGAACCGAAGATTTCAAATTTTGATTCATCGGTCCATAAGACCTTCTTCCAGTTTTCAGTAGTCCACTGGCGGTGCTTTGTGGCCCAGGCAAGCCTCTTTTTCTTATTTTGCCATCTTAAGGCCCAGTCACACCTTGACGTTTTAGCCAGCTTATGCCGATGTTTGGAATTTGTGTAAAACGCTGGTACACGTTGAATACGTTATGGGTAAGTTTTGATAACATTGAGAGCACGCTGAAAAACACTGCCATACGTCGTAGTACACTGGCTTTAAACGTTGTACTTTTTGGTTGTCCTCAAATTTTCCATGCTTGAAATTTTAAGACTTATGCCAGCGTATGACTCACACGTTCCGCATAACGCTGGCCATAAGTTGTAGGCACATTACGCGATCGTTGACACACGTTACTTGTAAGTTACTCATAAGCCGAAACACGTCGAGGTAATGTTTAGCGTACCCGAAACTTATTTCTAACCTATGAGTAACGTGTTGTACGCACGATATGCCAACGTTGTCACACGTCGACAAAAGTTACTTGTAAGGTACTCATAAGTCGAAACACGTCAGGTAATGGTTAGCGTCAGTGTTCCAGACTCCATGGTTTTTTTTTATTTTATTTTTTTTCTTCGGTATGACGGTGATGTTGACACTTAGATTTGTAGTGCAGTTATAATATATATAATTAAAAGGCTGCCGCTCAACGATTTAAATCATAACCGCACTAGAAATCGAAGTGGCAACATCACCGTCATACCGAAGAAAAAAAAACAAAACTTTTGTCGACATGTGTGACAAACGTTGGCATATCGTGCGTACAACTTATTCCCATCGCATGCGGAACGTGTTCATAGGCAAGTACGTAGTAAAATGTTTAACACGTTTATAATTACAAGACGTACTCCACTTAATACGACGTATGATAGCGTACTTTAGCGTTCTATTCACGCATACCAAACTTACCCATACCTATTCGACGTGCGCCAGCGTTTTAGACACATTTTTCAGAGGTCGGCATACGCTGGCAAGATCGCCAAGGTGTGACTGCGATGTTGACACTTCCATTTCTCCGGCGGTTATGATTTGAATCGTTGTGCGGCAGCCTTTTAATAGGCTACGTCACATCATCGTGGCGATACGTGCAGCGGCTATGTATAAGTTAGACTATCGTTGGGCATAGGTTGTGAACGCCGACAACAGGCTAAGCATTTGTTGGTATAAGTTATCTATAAGACAACAAACGTTCTGTGTCCGTTACTAATATGTTATGCATACGACCAACCCGTTATGAATACGTCCAATCTTAAAAAAAAACATCAAAAGTTCAACGTAAGCCAGCGTTTACATACATTTTGATACGTTGCCATTGCTGGCTAAAACGTCAAGGTGTGACTGGGCCTTTAGCAATGGCTTTCTTACTGCCACTCGACCTGTCAAACCTGCAGCTCGAAGTCTTCTCTTCACAGTTGAAACTGAGACTTCCTTACTTCGACCAGTGTAAGCTGTGCTTGAAGCTGCTGTCCTTTGAGCCGCCCTATCATGCAAGCTGGTGACTCTCAGAAACTTGTCTTCTGATTGTGTTGTGGTTTGGGTCTGCCAGACCTCTTCCTGTCAGAGTTTCCTCCAGTTTCCAAGTGCCTTTTGATGGTGGAGGAAACTGTACTCACTGACACCTTGGCCGCACTTTGCAATTTCTCTAAAGGAAAGACATACACTTTTAAGGGTTATAATGGTCTGTCTGTCTTCCTTTGTTAATTGTTTTTTTCTTACCATTATGACAGCAATATCTACTTCCTGCAGTGCAATATTGTCCAAAGAATGCTTCAGAGGGTGTGGCAAACAGTGTGTTCCAACACTTTTCATACAGACAGAGGGTTTGTGACGAATCAACAAAAGTTGGGACATCTGTAGGAATTGTTTGCATCAACTTTCAAGGCTTAATTTACTTCCATTGCTGCAGAACAGCTGCAGTTGCTGACCATTACTTGTTCCCTGAAAAGGGCCTTTTTAACAACTCTGAAATTTACATTATCTTTCAGTTTTTGGAAACCTAAACTTTTTTTTTTTACCTCTGGCAGTTTACCGCTTAGCTTTGTACCATTTCAGGTTATTCATTGGACTTGAACTGCTTAAATTTCAGTAAAAACTGGAAAAATTGGGGTGTTCCAAAACTTTTGACCGGTGGTGCATACAGTAGACTACGCGTAAGTCGGCAGCGTGTAACTTGTCACTTCGCCTAATCGGCAGCATCAAAAAGTCCGAATTTATCTAATGTTAAATCCCTTTGAATAAAGTCTGTAAGTCGTCATCTCTAAGTCATCACTTTGTCTAAGTTCAGATGTTGTCCGTTCCCGCGTAATGGAAACTCAAGTAAATTACCACGCCCAACTCGTCACACGGAACTGCTCCTCGTGAGAGAAGCCCGATTTCATGGAATCGTGATGCGCGCTCATTGGTGTACACCGCCAGTGATAGGCTATTATAACTGCGCTGCGTTCAGCTCAGTCAGCGACCACGGTGCGCCGTCCCACAGGCCATCGGAAGAGGTAGCCAGGCTGTGCAATGCAGTCTCTGGCGAAGGAGTAAAGGATCGATCGAGCTTAGTGTTGAAGTCCGATCATGGTTTTATATTGGCTTGTTTGTACATCACCGCACTCACTTACACATAGGCATTGAGTGGTAGTCATCACCACGATGACTGTGTGTCATGTATTTTGTCGAGATACCATCACCGATGGTATACGAGTTGTCTTACAGTTGTTCATTATCTTTACTTTTGATAAAGTGATT
>CM068956.1:151898975-151911907 GCA_035128595.1 Eptatretus atami | reverse complement strand
ATATATATATATATAAAAAAAGAGGCTTTTTTCAGTTCTTCAGAAGATTTGTTCAATAGTTTGCCAAATAAAGACACAATCATCTCTAGAATTAAATATGTACCAATGTCTGCCAGATCAGTGGAGCGATGCATAAGCAAAATGGTAGAAAACATGAACAAACAACGGAGAGTGACATTAAAAGATGCAGTGGTATTTAGTGTCACACTTTATGAGTGTGGATATAAATGACGTACCACGGTTAAGGCACATCACACCTTGACGTTTTAGCCAGCAATGCACGTATTAATGTATGTAAACGCGGGTTACGTTAACTTTTGGATTTTTTTTAAGATTGGACGTATTCAACGACTTGGTCTTATTCATAACGTATTGTACGGCACACAGACGTTCGTTGTGTATATAAGATAACTTATTACAACGATGCGACCTGTTTCGCCTTTCACACCCTATGCCCAACGATGAGTCTACTTATGCACATAGGCGCGCTGCAGTATCGCGACGATGACGTGGCGTAGTTATGACAAGGCTGCGCCACAAGATTCAAATCATAACCGCCGCAGATCGGAGTGTCCACATCGCACGTCACAACCTTGGAGTCTATGCCAGCGTATGCCGACCTCTGAAAAATGCGCGTCTAACCTCTGCGAGTCGAATACTGTTAGGTAGTTTGTTACGCTGTGATTGACGTAAGTCGCTATCGTGACGTCGTATAATGAGGTAGTCTTGTGTATTTTAGACATGTTAAAATTTTTACACGTATACTTGCCGTGTATGACAACGCTCCGCATGCGATGTCAATAATTGTCGCACGGATATGCGCATTTCAGTTGGACATCGACACACGTTACTTGTAGGTGCTCATAAGTCGAAAACGCATCAGGTAATGTTAGCGTCAGTGTTCCAGACTCCTGGGTTTTTTTTTTTTCTTCGGACTAGACGGTGTTCAGTGTACAGCTGGTTATGATTTAAATCGTTGGCGGAAGCCTATTAATTTATATATATTATAACCGCACTAGAAATCGAATGTCAAATCACCATCAACGAAGGAAGGAGGAAGAAGAAAAAAAAAACCCAGGGAGTCTGGAACACTTTACGCTAACATTACCTTGATGCGTTTCGGACTTATGAGCACCTTACAAGTTAACGTGTGTCGTGTGTGTGTCAACGATCGCGTAACGTGAGTACACACGTTACTCATTGGTTAGAAATAAGTTTCGGGTACGCTAACCATTACCTCGACGTGTTCTGACTTATGAGTAACTCACAAGTAAACGTGGTTCGACGTTTGTGTCAACGATGCGTGACGTGCCGAAAACTTAATGGCCAGCGTTTATGCGGAACGTGTGAGTCATACGCTGGCATAAGTCTTAAAATTTCAAGCATGGAAAATTGAGAACAACCAAAAGTACAACGTTTATAAGCCAGCGTACCAACGACGTATGGCAGTGTTTTTCAGCGTGCTCTCAATGTTATCAAAACTTACCCAAACGTATTCAAGGTGTACCAGCGTTTTAGACAAATTTTTCATACGTCGGCATAAGCTGGCTAAAACGTCAAGGTGTGACTGGGCCTTTAGCAGTTGTTGCGAGACACTGACTCAGACGGAGTTCGAGAGGAGCTATGCTGCCTAAAACCCATGTGTGGCACGACAGGGGAAGAGATCGTGAAGACGTTTGTTAATCAATTTAAGGAAAGAGGAATTGACATCAGAAAAATATTTTATACTCGACGACCCATGAACCCGTTGGGTTCCCATTGTGACAGCGGTTGATGAAAAAACAAAAAGACACAAAATTTTAATATCGCTCTTTCTCGGAGTCCTGAAGACGTTCAAGTTCTTTCTTGTTGCATCTCTTGTTCCCTTCTGCTCCTTACTGCTTCTCGACGTCTCTTTGCGTCGTTCCTTGAGCATCCTGCAACTCGTTTGCTCCCTCTTCTTGGCATGATCTAATATTATGTCTTTTTTTTGTGTGCATTGGGGCACATCGTGCGCAATTTTATTCACTCTTACAAAAGAAGGGGCATTTGCGCATCAATGTGAAAAAAAAAACGGAGAAAAGAAAGTCGAAGAAATTATTGTGCGTAATCTTCTAAACACAATTTTATATTATTAATGAACACGGAAGTATTAGATCAAAATGGCGATGTTTATTTATGCTTTAAAAATAAATCGTTCTTTGTCTATACTAAATGTTTGAGATTTTTTAATAAATAATTTCAAGAAAAAAACAAACAGATAGCTCTAGCAAACTATACCGCTGAGGTTGTTTGCATTGATCAAATAATCTCAGAGTACTTGACTGAATCGGGAATTGATTTTTTTAATCATTTTTTCGTTGCTCGATTTGAACTAAACTTGATACTGCACACCGCAGGAGAATGGTGAGTAAGGTGGGACTAAAATTTTTGCGCCATCGTGTACCGTTTTGGCTGTATTTCGGGAACATACATACATACATAGAAGATGAGAGTTTTAGTAATATATAGATAACAACAGGCGGTGCCCTTGCTATGGTGGGAAAACGGAAGGGGTTTGTAAAGGTCATTGAGGATCAAATTGGCCACCTGACGATAAATTTTCATTGTATTATTCATCAAGAACATCTTAGTGCCAAGATTTCTAATTCTGAGCTTAATAATGCGATAACTACAGTGGTGAAGATAGTGAATTTTCTTGGTGCTCGATCTGCCTTGACGTAAAGACAGTTTCAAGCTGTGCTTGAGATGTACAGTGCATGTAAGGACATTCCGCTTCATAGCAAAGTCCGTTGGCTAAGCCGTGGGAAGGTTTTGGCACGCTTTGTGAACTGTGTTGATGCAATCAGGATCTTTTTGTCAGAAAAAGGTCAAAACTACCCCAAACTTTTTGATGACAAATGGATCTCACAACTAATGTTTGTAACTGACACTGCGCATCTAAGCAAACTCATCCTCCATCTGCAGGGTGCAGGCCAAACTGTTTTGGGTCTTTTTCGACCTAACACTTGAGGCGATCGAGAAAGATCATGGAGTCTCTATGCTGACCTGTTGGAAATTTGACTGTTTGAAGAAAGTGGCATTTTCACTGCTCTCAGCATTTCGATCTACTAAAAACATCTGTGAACAGATATTTTCACATATGAAGTCAGTTTTCTGTCCCTCTCGGAACCGTTTAACAACTGAATACTCAGAGGCTTGTGTGCTGCTTAAAGTATCAAACTACGAGCTCGAGATTGGAGAACTCAGCAAGGGAAAGCAAGGATCACACGAAATGGGAAGGAATTGAAAGGCCTACCAACTTCCAAAGTGTGTGAGTGAATGAGTGAGTGAGTGAGTGAGTGTGTGCATACTTTCTTCGTGGTGATTTAAACCGAGGGATCTTAGTGCACCGACCAACTGGCACCTGTTTTAGCGACATTGTTGATATCCCCGACCATCCCCAACCAACACCATATTACCCCGTACATCTCCCATTCCCCTCAATCACAGACCAGTCTGGGAAAATCCAACGATGCTGATCGACCTTCCTCCGTGAGGCGGTGACGCGTCGCCTCATGCTGATCTTCTTGAAGAGATGCTTTCCTGAGGACAGAGTTCTGCGAAGAGTAGCAGATAATAAGGGGTACGTTGGGAACAGTTTGAAGCATGCAAGTCAAAAGCATAACTGGCAGCATTTTGAGAACGAAAAGGGTCAGAGGGCAGCCAGGAGCAGAATCTGCTGCAAAACAATCAGCATGGTATCCTCCAGATTGGTTGATATGATATAATCTGAAGCAGAGGAAGAGATCACCCAATGACGATTGATTTTTGGGAAATTCGGTTCAGTGCAAGCCGCTAGCAAGCTGTCATGGCGCGCATGACGCACACACGTGATCATCTGAATTTTTCTGAAAGAAAAAATAAATAAATAAATCTCGCCAGGATAATTTGGTCAATTCATTAAAAAAAAAAACACGCAAAAACCCAAGCACACAAAGAGCAGCAACAAATGATCAAACACACGGGTACAACCACAATGTAGGCCTTCCCGGATCAAAAATGAGAAGCGGAACCATGACTACAAGAAGAAAAAGACAGACAGGGGTGAACATATTACCTCCGTCCACCTTCGGTAGCGAAGGTAAAGATTCCTGGAACAGTGAATTATCCAACAATATGTCTGGCTTTGAGCATGCTTTGGCAATGTGCCCAGATGGCATCAGTGACCATGCCCTCAAACACCACACAGCCACTCGTACTTCTCCACTGTCTGTGCTCTTTCATCAGCTAGTCCCTTCTCCTTCGGCTGCCTCCCATATGGCCGGGACTCGGATATCCTCACTCCCGTCCGTAAGAAGGATGCAAAAAGAGATCCTCTCAATGACAAGGTAGGAAGCATATTTACATACAGGACTTTCGAATTTCTCTTGTGGCCCCAGAACCGAACAACAAGAAAAAAAAATATCTGGAACAACCCTCATATCTCCCACCTTCCCCAGTAAATGACCAACAGTAAATGTCATCATTTTAAAGGTTGATTTTAAACTTATCCTGTGCATTCACAAGCCCCAGACATGACTTCCCTATCGCTGTGAAGAAACTCCCAAACCAGATATGGTGCCTCCCTCAGGGAAGTCTGCCTGGCACAACCGATTATCATGCACGTTGGGTGAGTTAAGAAAGTTCTTCAACTCTTCGTTGTGCAGGCACAGCCCTTTCTCTCAGGCACTTTCCCAATTATTTTCAGCTTCTTTTAGAAGCTTTGTGAGCCATTTTAGCCAACAATCCTTATCTCGCACACAATGTGCATTGACATGCCCGATGACCGCTCTTGCTCGGGGTTTCCGAGCATGCACGCTGAGCATTCTGGACAGGATTACATCATTTCAAAAGTCCTGTATCGTAAGCAAACTCGCGCGTGAATTCCAACATTGCTGCCGACATCAGATCTTTCTTTTCAAACAGCATGATATCTGACCATCATTTGGGATTCCATCCCAGCCACTCAACTCTGAAAATGCTGCGGTTTCTCTCTCAGCAACGGTTGAAGGCTCTAAATCTCAAACAAGAGGTTAGGACCATCTCCCTGGATAGATGTCATTAGACACAGTCTGGCATCTTGAGCTGCTTGCCAAGCTCTCTGCATCCGGCATACAAAACCACCTTCATACCTGGCTGATTTACTGTACTCATGCAAACACCCTTTTGCGATCAATGAATCCCTCTCCCCTCCTCTTGCAGTGGAGTCCGGAATGTCCCAAAGCAGTTTCTTGGGCCCAGTCTTGTTCCTCATATACTTAAATGACCTCTTGGATGCTCTGCAAAGCCCTCACTTCATTTTTCAGATGACTCGGCATTATGTCGTCCAGTACCCTAGTCCAACTGACAGACAGCAGCTGAATCACTGCATGCTCATCTCAAATTTATTGGGTGCTTGTCTAATAAGGGCAAAAACCTCTCTCATAACCAGCAAATATCAGTCTCACTCTATCGTTCTGGAAAGAACGTCGAATGCACCAATCGATTCATCTGGTCATTCACAAGAAGAGGTTCGGCATCTTGAGCTTCTCGGCCTCACCCTCAGCCATGACCTCTCCTGGGCTGGCAATGTCGCAAACATGACCTCCAAAAACAGCCGCAGACTCTGCATCCTCCGTCGAGCCATGTCCTTTTTTGAAAAATCAGAGCTACTGTCTGTCTGCAAGGCCTTTGTCCAAAGGTCAATGACATATGGCTCTCCCCTATGGGTTATGGACTTTCAGGCCAAACATCAAATTTGTTTTCTCCTGGAATGTGTAATTCAAAGCTTGAAACAATTATTGGCATCTTTTGCTCTCGTATCACAAAGGGGTCATTGGCCTTTTTTCTTTTTTTTTGTAATGGCCTCTCCTCCCACCTAGCCCCCTCGACACACGCAGCCCTTCAACTGTGAATCACAAATGGACACAATTGAAATATAGTTCCACCAAGAGCAGTAGGTAACAAAAGATAATCCCAACTAACAAAAAGGACAATCCATCCAAAAATGTAGTGGGCCAACTTTGGCCTTCACACAATGTACAAAGGATACAAGAATAAATATTTGCACAGGACCATGTCTGTTCAAAACCATGAAACTTTCTACGGTCTTTAGGAAGTATAGCTAGGAATACTGAACGACACTGGAGAGGACTTTACATGGAATACAGAGTATGGAGATAAGCACAGACACGACGACCCCAAAAAAAACAATTAAAAAAAAAAACATTACTTCGGAGGAAGAAAGATTAAAGCTGCACAAATACACACAACGTGATGGAGAGAGAGAGAGAGAGTAAACCGAGTGGGTGGGATGATGGAGGGACAGCACAACCGTTTGGCAACACCGAGGAGACGGTGATTTCATTGTCCAAGCAGCAACCGGCACAGAGTACGCAAGCCGCGAGAGAAACCTTGAACACCCAAAGCAAGGGGGGAAAGTGGGAGTAAATAAAAGATGATCAAGTACCACTCCCATCAATTAAGGAAGATCTCACTCAGGCTTACGTCCATTGTGCTATAACCTCTCCAGGAGGTGGGTGGCATGCAGGGTTTCTTCTTCGCATGCCAATAGGTCTCATACTTTCCCTAGAAGCAAGGGAGTGAGGGATACTTATTCCCCCAAGCAAAGAAAAATTACATAATGAATTAGGCATTCTGGGGGCTATTGGAAGGTCACGATCGTTTATCCAAGCATTGGCCGTTCCCATCTGAATCGATGACTCATGATGCTCGGAGCCTGGGTTTGAGTACCATATCTATACATATTTATCAATTGTCTACTCTAATGTCCTGGTGACTTACATTGATTTATTGAAACCGATTATTTTGGTTTCATTTGTCGTCCGGTAAATCTTACATTCCAAGCAAACGGAGACACGAAAGTTTGGGTAAAACAATGGAATTTATCAACCGAAAGCAGATAAGAATATGTTGGCCGTCGTGGGAAGCGAAGTGCGCCTGATGTTGAGCGCTTGCCCTTCGTCGGAGCAAAAAAAATAGGTTTGATCAATGGACGGTGATAAAACAACAAAAGTAAACATTAAACTGTCTGCAAAAACAAATATTATACTGAGCTATCTTTTATGTCTTTAGGCCACACTGCATGCTGACACTCAAAGAGAAGAGATAAAGATATAAATATAAATATTTCATTTGCGATTTGCTAAATGTGACTGAATGTGGAAAGTTAAACAAAAAAAAAAACCCATCATGAAATAGGAAGAAGACAAAAATAAACCCAAAACAATCCACAAGGACTTCCTGATTTAAAAAAAAAACATTACTGAAGAACATTCAAACAGCCTCTCAAACTCTTATACAGAAAAATATCAATGAGCTGCAGGTGCACAAACAAATCTCCATCAATGATGTTGAAGACCGATATCGGATTCAAAAAGGGTTCGACAACGAACACTACAGCACAGTCCTTTCTTCAGTTAGCACCTCGGAATAGCATCCTGGAGCAGCCATTGAATCAATGACCCTTGTGGATCAGCAAGTATCACCATAACCCCTCCCCACCCCCAAGTGGAGACAAGTGAAAGACCAGGAAGAATGACACAAGTTACCCCATTTGTCCTGTCACGTTGCTTCAGGTTTCTGCCATTAACCTTCATTTATCAACAATGTTAACAGCCGTTCACAAAGGCCAATTTCACCTCAATGCTTTTTTAAAGCAATGAAGTCGGGTTCAGTGGGTCAGCAGAGAAGAATGGGCAGGAGGAAATTTAGGAACCACTTGCCTGGATAAGCCACTGTGTGCTCAAGGGTGCTTTGTGTACGCAAAAAGGTAAACATTATCCGTGCCACGAGTTCATCAATGCCCCAGATTCCATGACGAGCCGCTTCGGGAAATGAGTTTCCCACTGATAAAACTTCACACAAAACATTTTAAGATTCCAAAGCAAGATGTAACTTATCCAAGTCAATTTCGCGAATATAATGCAATGCAGCGGATGTTGGTTAGCGATGAAAAGAACGAGATGAAAGGAGGAGTCTCGGGCTGCAGAATGCAAGAAATACTTAACCTCTTTAGCGCTACGACTCTACATTGATGGAAGTGGTATAGAGCATTACATCGGTACCTCTGGTAAGGATGAAAGGAGGTCGGGTTGGCCAACACTGTCCAAGAGCGCTTGAGAAACTATTGGAGAGAATAAATAAATAAATAAAGACAGACCGACAGACAGATAGATAAATAAATAAATAAATAAAGGCTCATTACAATTAGTGAAAGAGAAGACTCGTTGAAGGTGGTCTTCAAAACCATTAAAAACTGCATTGCCAATAACAGCAGCCATTTTTATTGCACACTTTGCCAGCTGAGAATAAAGGATAAGGCCAATGTACAATTACAGTTTGACTGTCGCGAGGTTGAGGCCGTTTATTCCTGGTACGTGAAACACTCTGCAACCTATACGTGCAGAAAACGCCTGCAACCTATGCCTGCTCTGCAACCTATGCCGGGCACATTTTTCCCTCCAATCATCATGCAACTTTGTCTGAAGCTAGCTTTTACCATTGCACACATTTCTTATCGAGTCGACTTGGTTGTGGGATGGCTTTGAAGGCCATAAAATAGAAGTTGATGAGTCTTTCTTTCGTGTTGGGAATGGAGGTGCACATCTACACTTGCCAGGAGAGATAGTTCGAGCCCAAATTTTCCAAGCCAGGACCGAAAAAAAAAAACTGGGAAAACGAAGGAATCCCGAATTAATTTCCAGCAATTTTCCAGGAGTTCCCAGAAAACAGTTAACTGGGAAGCTTTTCTCACCTCAAGCTCGAAAAAATTAGGCTAGCACCATCTCTAATCTCATCACACGACGCGTGTCAGCGGTGTGGCACAACAGACAACATGGAAGACAGCACTAAAATATTATCTTGAACTTTGCGTTGGCCGGAAATTTCAGTGGAGTCCTTTTTCATCTCATTCACACAAGAGCCTCGGCTGACGTTCCAGAATACAGTCAAGGAAGGTTGGGGATGCCTATTACAAGTTATCTTAAAACGCAGCGAATGACAAACACGTGTCAACACACGGACGCACCGAGGAAATCTCAACTTACCATCATCCGCAGACATTTGCAGAAACCGAGAGTCCACACTGTGTGATGGCGGCATACCCAAGGACTTGTGTGCCAGGTTAATGCTGGGCGGTTGAACTTGAGACTCGAGAAATTGGAGGCCCGTCTGAGCAGTGTGCAGTTCTGCCAGGGCCGTGGGTGTTTCGCCGCCACCGCTACGATGATATCCATCCAGGATATGCTAACGGCAGGAAGCAGGTAAAATGGAATGGGAGAAACAAAATAAGAGGTTGAAATGGTTAACTTTATGGAGATGAATAAGTGGGGATGGACAGGTAGTGCAAAGATAATATATTTTCTTTATTGATAAACAAACAAACTTGAGTGCCAAACATTTCATTGCACAAACTTTTAAAATCAGCGACCAGTTATGATACTGTTCACTGGCCAAAAGCTAATTGTTTATTATTAAATTATGATTTCGCTATGTTTAATAACCTCACAAAAGTTTTGTATCAATACTAATTGAAATTACACCACTCGATTTGATGCAAAGTGGAGGTGATCAGACCGGGCGAAAGGACACTTCATCATGGGGAGGATTAGGTCATAGCGAGTCAAGACCACAAAACAATCATCGCATTTTTCGGCCGACAAGTCAATGTGGAGTACTAGATGAAGCTAGATAAACTACGGGAGTTAGCAAAAACCGTCCGTCAAAACAATGGAGGTGTTAATTCCTCCCTGGCACGCCCAACGCATCCATCACCAGCGACAGTACGTCTAGGGTCATGAACATTAGTGAGCTGTTTTGTGCATATTATTTGAACGAGAAGAAAAACCCGCTCCACCGGCGATCTTGTTCCAAGCATGCAACACGTTCTTCTGACGCATACCTTTATTTGGGCGGTGGATAGACAACTGACAGCTCGTGTGGACAAACAAAATTAACCCCGATTACATGCATGAAGCAAAAGATACCAACTGCTTTTAATTCAAAACACCTCACAGTACTGTAAAACGTGGGGACAGGAATACTGTGCTGTAAATGGCGAAGACTTGCAATACCTTCCCCCACACAAGATGCACATTTACATTGAGAATTTGTGTCCCCCGCCACCCCTCCAGCCCCTCCCAGACCACGCAAGGATAAAATCATCTCTATACATTAATTGGGGTCTTGCTGATCCGAGGTAACAAGTTTGGATGTAATCGGCCCAGAAGTGTAAGAAGAGTCGCGTGACAAAACAAACACACAAACAAATCACAAACAACCGGTCCATGAATTATAGCAGGATTACTTTGTGGATAAACGATTAATCGCTCACCCGATGCGCAAACGTTCCAGGCAAGGATTTCTGTGGTGTGTTTTGAATTAAAGTTATACAATATATTTCAGAAATGTCACACTTTGTTTAAAAAAAAAAAATTCGCGGGAAAACATATCAACTCGAACGCCGAAAAATACGGGACAGTTTTTAAGCAGTGTAGCCACTTCAATATTTGGTATGTCCATCCGTGCATCTGTCAAAAAAAACATTATTTTTAAGTGGTGCAGATGCTGAATTGACACAAGGGGGAGCACCAGCTGCCCAGCATCACAAGAAGGAGATGCCAAACTGCACTGCTTCCTTCAGACACAGGTGAGATTTTTAAGGATTAAAAAAAAGGAACAAGTTTTTGGCAAGGCTTTCTAAAACGCAAACCATTCACAAATTGTGTGCGCTGTTGGTTGTTATCTCCATATACGGGTTTCAGAAGGTGGAACGGAGTCCTCCCAGGCCTCGAAGTATCCAACTCCATTTTGGTAAGGGGGAAGGGGGTGTCACGATTCATAGACGAAGTGGTAAAGTTGTGTTATCAAAGTTTTGTTCCGAGGGCTCTTTTCAGGATCGTCACTGGACAGCTTCCAACTGCAGTTCGTTTGTATTAATATTCCCAGTACAGGGATGTTTTTTTTTTTAAAGATCTTTGTTAGGTTCTTCTTCATCGTTCCCCGTTGCTCCAATGATCACTGGAACAATTTTGGCGCTCTTCAGATTCCAGGATCTTTTCACTAAATATTTGAGGACTTGGTATTTGGTCATTTTCTTGATTTCATGTTCGAGTCGCGTCTCACATGCATGTTCGTGGCGCTTGGTGATCGTCATGGCTTGCGAGGCGCGGCGCTTCTCGCAGGCATGGTACAGTGAAAAATTACCCCCGGTTGGGGGTGACGGTCATCTCTGTTTTGACCGTATCACATCGACGATTTTTCCAACTTTGAAGACACGTGACTCGATAACCAGGACGAATTTTTAAAAACTGGCCCGACCAAATTTAGATATTGTTCCATATTATCAGAATCCGAAGAAATTTCGAAGATCGGATCACAAACGGTGGAGGAGATAGATTTTGAAAATGGACGATTTTGCAACTTTGGAGTGGCCTTGACCTTGACCTTCAATCGTGTCAAAAGTCACACCGTCGTGCATCACTCATCGACCCCGACGGCCGACCTACATACCAAGTTTCATCAAGATCGGGCGAATTTTTTTTGACCGCATCACCGACGATTTTTCCAACTTTGAAGACACGTGACTCGATAACCCGGACGAATTTCAAAAAACCGGCCTGACCAATATTATATTGTTCCATATTATCAGAATCCGAAGGAATTTCGAAGATCGGATCATAAACGGCGGAGGAGAGAGATTTTGAAAATGGACGATTTCGCAACTTTGGAGTGACCTTGACCTTCAATCGGGTCAAAGGTCATACCGTCGTGCATCCCTCATCGACATCTACCCACATACCAAATATCAAGAAAATCGGAATAAAAAATGGGGACGTACGGACTTACGACGTACGTGACGGACAGACATCGAGACTGGTTTTATTAGGTCATCTCGTTAGAGATGACCTAAAAACAGTGCGAATGGGTATTTTGCGCGTGAGGGAGGGGGCTGGGGTCTCTCGTTGCGGTTTAGGGTGCGTAGAGGGCGGGGCAGCGGCTTCATTGAAAGTTCCCTCAGAATGATGTGGCAAATTCCACAAGTCACATCATGCACCCGCCCCCATCGGCTGCAGACCAATGGGAGGGGGAGAAGGCTTGGTGGAGGAGGGGAAGAAAGCTGATGTGAAGAAGAAGCAGAAAGCCACGGAGAAGCACGAGTGACGAGCGTGCGCGAGCCTGGACGAAGAGTGCTCCTGAGCAGACTGCTCAAAAAGCAAGAAAGGGAAGAAGCAAAAGGCACAAAGCAGAAGAGATGGCAAAAAGCAGACGCAAAAGGCTGAGGGAAGCAGAAAGGAGAAACAAATGGGATAAGCTCGCATGAGCAGAAGACTGAAAGACTAAGAAGGCTCATGAGGGAAGGAACAAAAACGTGTGAGGGGAAAAGGAAGGAAGGTTTCACGAGCGGTTGGTGTGGAGCTTCTGTGGAAAAAAGAACACTCCTTCCACGAGTGTCATCCTTCCCTCTCGATCCTGTCAGCCACGAAGGATGAGGAGGGTGAACGGCGGCACCTCATCGACGGGGGCCTGAGGAGGAATCTGAGGCAGAGGAGGGTGAGTCGCACATTTAGCTCGCATATCTGGGACGCCAGAGAGGACTCGCCCGCTGGGTCTGGGTACCTCAGGGACGTGGCTGCGTGTCCCCATTGCTTCACATTGCCCCTGCCCATCTTCCCCATCCATTTTCCTCCACATTCTCCTGTATATTTGTGTGAGGTGAGGGCAGGAAGGAAAGACTGCTTTCCTTTTCTCCATTCATTAGATATATTTTATTTTCAAGTCCTTCTTGTTATATTCTTTGCCCCTGAGTGAATGGTGGCCAAGACTTTGTTTAATTAAGATTGAAGAAGAATACGTGTTCTGGTTAAATCTGCTTTTACGTGCCTTTTTGCTTTCTTGCTTTTAAATGATTGTTTGCTTGTGTGTTTGTAATA
>CM068956.1:151879887-151898965 GCA_035128595.1 Eptatretus atami | reverse complement strand
TGTTGCTATTTCCAATCTGTCTCGGTTGTCTTTTCCATAATTGGTCCGATGTAGTGCACAGGTAAGGTTAAACGGGACGTTCTTCCCCAATAATTTCCTTTGTCTCCAGCGCACACGCACTGTAATGCTCGGCAGTAATCCAAGCGTGCGCTAAGGGCACTGACCCCAATTTGCCAGCCGTCCACAGGTAAGGTATCATGCGAAGTAGTGTAACCCTGCCCGGATTGGCCGTGCCAATCGGAGTTCGTGGTTGCTCATGATCAACATGATGGGGTCGGCAAAACCCAACAAGCCGCAAGGTGGATTACGTTAAAAATTTGGCGCGGTCCTGGATTTTACATCTAATTTAACCATAAGTTGTGGATTATGTTGAAGTTATCTGTACCTGTTCCGGAGTGTGTGTTTGGCCGCACCACCCATGGCCTAAGGTGCCTGCAAGGCCTACAGACTGAAATAGCAGACCCAACTTGACAAATTCGCACAATTTAAGAATGGCATTTTAATGTCAAATTTAACAATAAGTTGATTTTGCCGGAAGCATTCCTGAGTGTCTGTTGTCCACACCACCGGTTGTTTGAGGTGTGCTGCAAGCAAAGCCTACAAACTCAACGAGTGCACCAAACTGGACTTGGGCACAGTTTGAGGCGGTTAGTCGAGCCCGGGGTTTCACTGCAAGGGCTATGGACTGGACTAGCACCTGGCCGATCTCTTATGGACATTTTGACAAAGATGTCCAATTTAACCACAAGATGATTTTGTATCTTGAATAGGCACACCCAGTAAGGGTCTTAAAGATTGTCAGGGTTTTAAAGGGTCTTGAGGGTCGAAGGGGTCTAAAGGTTTAAAGGGTCTTAAAAGTTCCCAGGGGTATAAAAGATCTAAAATGGTCTGAAAGGCGTAAAGGCTCGAAAGGTCTGCATGTCCAAAAGGTATGTTCCAATAGTCCATAATTAATAGACATAGTCAAGGTCCAACAAGAAGTAATTGATAGACATAGCAGGGTATTAGTCTGACGGGTTCATAGAAGTCTCACCTCAAATGAGCAATTTTTTGGGGAGTGTGTGTTGGTAGAAATGGGAATTCAATGTAAAGTGATGATGTGGACCGTGGCACGTTTTACCTTATAGATAATGGCGGTCCGCTCAGAAGAAGAAGAACCACCACCATTCGTGATTAAAATTGGCAAATACACCGCCATTTCATGTCAGATAGTTTTGCAAATGGTATCTTGCACAGCTTCAACATTTTGTTGTCAACGTGACACTGGCAATGTAAGTGTTTGTAACGGTTGTAAGATGCCCCGATTCTCCCCCTCCCCCCCCCCCCCCACAAAAATTGCGTGAGAACGCCCCCAACTCATTATTAAAGCACAAGATTGGGGGCAAGCCGTTGACAAGTAAGACTATTAGGAATGATGTCCTGCACTCTCGATCCTAAAGAAACTCTCCCGGACACACACGCCATTGTAATCATGTATAAAACTGTTCCTCACAGCAAACACAATTGATTGTTCAACATCGACGGATATTCCTACGTAAAGCATTACATCAACGTTAAAGGATGATTAAATGGTAAAAAATAAAAATAAAAAGATTCTGTAGCATGCTACACTTGACTTTATTGTCAAAGTAAACCTCAAAACAGGTGTATGCCTAAGGTAGGAAATCCAGCGATTCTAAACCGACGATATGATTTTTCAACTGCCTGGTCAGCTGGTCTCTGTTCAACGTTATGCTTTCAACCCTTTCAAACCAGAATCCTACTAAAACAGCAAGTCAACAACCATTCGCCTTGAGGTCCACAACCTCTCTCTTATGTCCAAACAGTAATTCTATCTCACTCAGTAATTGTCTACCCATAGCTTATAAAAAAGCTCTATCTGGATGATTACCTTCCTTGCTGGAGACTTTCATGCATCATCCTCACGACACAATCCATTCATTATCCGTACACTACCTGTAAGCCGTACATTACCTGGTACGTCTGTTTGGCTTACCAATGAATCAAGGAGATCCAAAAAAGGTCCAATTTATGGATGGCCTCACAATCAGGAAGGACTTGTCCCGTACAGGACATTTCAAAGAACAGCTGTTGCAGTATAATGGATATTCATCCATCGGGACCATACTCTGTGCAGAGCGTTAGTGCTGCCTAAGCAGTCTCCTTGGCGATTGGACACAATCCTGGACGGATCGCCACTCCGACACAGGATACCAGCAATATGGCACTCACTTTGACGACCTCGGAAGGATGACAGGCAGAGTCAACCCCACCTGGTGTTAATTCAACAGTCGAGGGTGATTTGAACTCAGGATCCTTGGATCACAAGCCCACCACCCTGACGATTAAGCCAACGCCAGGCATACATAATGGATATGCTGTGATGGGATACCCTGAAGGTCGAATATAAATCTGTTTTTTTATTTAAAGACCAATTCAAGAAGGGCTTCGATGATGATGGATGAGAGGTCAGCGCATCAATAGTTGGGCAGATGAAAACAAGTAGATAAAGGATAGGCAGGCAGACAAGGACAAAACAGACCAGACAAGCAGACAACAACATGATTGGAAGGAAAGAGTGAATGAAGAATGAGAGGTGTGGGGAGGGAGTGAAGGGGGGTGGGATGGAGGGGAGGGATGGCCGGGGGGGGGAGCAAGGATGATGTGCAGGTGATGAAAGTCAGGACAATGAAAATTAACGATGATCACCTGATGATCCTGCATGACTTGTTTCAGCGATTGATGTTGCTGATGTTGCTGGTCATAAAACTCGGAATTTCCAGAGAATTCCTCCTTCAAATGACAGTCCTAGTAGTGCAATGTGAAGCATGAGCAACTGTATCAAAAGGACATTATGACAATAGAACAAGGTGGTTGAAACTCACACGGTGTGAAAAGTGCGAAGATCGCCGAACAGCCGAATCGAGGGGCGAATCCCTTCCATCGGATGACAAGGTAGCTGGACTACCTTGCCCGACAAGGGAAGTGTATGATGATCGGGTTGAGACAATGGCTTGGGTATCAGAAAGACTGGGTGAGACATCCGGAGAGCCAGGCGGGCGACCAAGCAGGGTCAAAGCCACATAGGATCCAGCTGCAATGTATTAAATGGATTAGCGATAATGTTCAAATAAAGATGAGATTAAATAGTCTGTTAAATCCATCTGCCAGTGAATGCTAACTTTCTTGACCAAATGCAATTAATATCAATATCCCAGATTTTATCCCAGATTTTGCATCAAATGAAAAACAACAAATGTATCAATGGAAGACTCAAGAAAAGCTTCAACAGCAAAGAGTTGTGCACACAATAATCAACTCACATTCAGGGTCCATGAATGGTGGCAAACCCTCCCATGTCATGCTCCTTCCTCGTCCCATCCTCCCCCGTCCTTCCCCCCTCAGCTCCCCCTCGTCCCGCCCCCTCGGCTTCCCCTCATCCCGGCCCCTTCGAAGCGTGCTTCCCCCTGTGTTTCCCCAAACCCTTTTCCCCCCAAACTTCCCTTTCCCCTTCCTTGCCCCGTACTCACATAGTTCCACACTCCACCCCCACCCCACATGCTCAAGCTTCACCTCCACCCCACACCCTCCAAGCACCACCCCCTCCCACCTGCAGCCTCTCAGCTTCCCCCCCCTTCCATATGCACCAAACAACCTCCTCCCTCCACCACCACCACCACCTCCTCCTCCTCCCACCCAACTCCCTAATTGTGTGGACCCCCACATCCGAGGCCTCCGCTCAATCCTGACAGATCTCTCAATGCAGGCCGCTGCAAATACACAGACATATTGTTTCACAGAATCCTTCCTCTTACAGTCCGTCCCTGACACTTCCATGTCTCTCCCTGGCTATTGGTTCCTCACGTTTGATCGACCCGAGTCCTGGCGGCAGAGTCACACTGTATAATCAAGATCTCCGTTTCTCATTGTCCAAGTACTACTCTTTGACCTCCCAACCCCCAGTACATCTGCCTGTGACTTTCCCTCCGCTCCCACCTCTTGTTTGTCTGTGTTGTACCGTCCTCCAATGACCACTGCATTTACATTTCTCCCTCTTAGACAACATGGACCAACTTTTAACCACTCATCCCAACTCTCTCTTCCTCATATGCGGTGATCTCAATTTTCAACATGCCAATTGGCTGGGTGTTGGTATCTCTCTCACCAGCCATGGCACTTCAGTAAAGGACTTCTGTGACTCCATGGGAATGACTCAACCTGTGAACTTTCCCACCCAGATTTCTCCCAATGGCAAATCCTCCCTTCTGGAATTGATGATTAAAAAACATACTTGGCCAACAATGTCTGCTGCTCTTCCTCTGCTCCAATTTCATCATCTAATCATGTACTTATGAAGGTCAAAATCTCTGATCATTCTCAGATAATAGCCTGGCAATTCAGTGAGGCTGGCATTTCAATCAGGCAAACTGGCAGGGACTGCAAGCAACCATTGTACTTCATGACTGGTCTCCCATATCTACCGCCCATGATATTAACTCAGCCTGGAATTTCTTCCACGGAAACTTGCTCTCCCTTGTGCACAGATTCATGCCATCTCATCTTCAGCTATCACACCAATTCTCCTGACCAGGGTACACTAAATTCTGCGGTATGGCAGTTGCCTTGAAACAACTTGCCTTCTCTTCATGGAAGGCAAACCAGACTGAAGGAAACCTCAGATCATTCCACAAAGCTCAGAACAAGTATGTGTCCACTCTCAGGAGAGCCAGAAAACAACACTTGTTCAACCTCAAGAAAGAACTTTCAAACTTGTCTCCCTCCTCCAAAACCTGATGGTACCTTGTTAAGTCTGTCTCGAGAGTATGCTCCCCCTCCATACTTTCCTCACTTTAAATGTCACCATAGCCGGCTCCGTTCAAGAGAAAGCCAAATGCCGAAATTCTTTGTTTGCTCCCAAATCATGTGTTCTCACTCTCACACACTCTCTCTATCTCTCTCTCTCACCACCCTTCCTAGTCGCACCTAACTGCTCCTGCATCTGAGAAGGTGGAGACGTTTCTGGTAACTACAATTCTGCAACTAGTCTGGACGGCATCAGGTCAAGTGGCCCAAAAACATGCTCTGCTGCTCTTGCACATTCTCTCTCTCATCCCCTTTCACCATGGAAATTGCCATCGGTCACCGGCCATCTGATTGGAAGTCAGTAAACATCACCGCATTACATAAAAGAAGATGCAAAAATGGATCCCCTTAACTATAGATGGACTTCAATTCATCAGGAAGGTCATGGAATCCACCATCACGGTTGACATAAAGTCATTCCTTTCCTGTAATGACCTCATCTCAAATCATAAAATGTAACGTAAAATGCAATGACCTCATCTCAGATCATCAATTCTGATTCAGTCCAGGGCACTCCACCTTGGACTTGCAACTTATACTCACCCTACAATGGAAAGAGTCCCTCAATGTGAGAAATGAGATCACAACCGTCTCTCTCGAGACATATCTCGAGCTTTCTAGACTCTCGTAGCCAAATTGTGGCATTCAATGAAATCCTTTCTTCCTCTTTCCTGATCAAGGCTGGAATGCCTCAAGGCAGTGTTCTAGGCCCCATCCTATTCCTGATCTTCATCAACGATTTCTCTGACTCTGGAAAATCCTCGGTCTCTTTGCTGATGACTCCATCCTCTGCCATGACATTCCTCATCCTTCAGAGTGACGGGCAGCAGCCTCTTCCCTCTCTTCAGACCTTGCCAAAATCACAAGCTGGTCAAACACTTGGAATATGTCTGTTTCTCACATTAAAAACGTAATTGTGTGTGTCCGTGTGTTGTTGAGAATATGTTATGCTTTATTGATAACAAACACACACACGCACACGCGCGCACACACACACACACACACGCACACCAAGGTGATTTTATTTTTGTCTTTCAAAAAATTTTTTTATGGGAGGGGTGAGGAATATAAAAAAACACCACCACATTCACATTATGGTGAGACCAGTTCTATCTCCGGCCTGTTCAGAGCTTTGTTCCGAAGGCTCTTTCCAGGATCGTCACAGAACCCCGGACTGCCTCCAATTGTAGTTTGTCTGTGGTAATATTCGCAGAAATGTTTAATTATCTAATCTCAGTGAGGTTCTTCTTTATTATTCCTGTTGCTCCAACTATTACTGGTACAATTTTGATGCTCTTCAGCTTCCATGATCTATTAATCTCATTTTTGAGGTCCTGTATTTGGTCATTTTCTTGATTTATGCATTATTTAAGCCAAAAAAAATCGCTGGGTACTGATATCTCAATCAGCAATACTGCCTTTTACTTTTTGTACCCGAGTCCTACGTCCGGTCGCAATGCTTCGTTTTCCATGTTCACGCTCGATGGGATCATCAGGTCGTACATGAGCGCGACATCCTCATTTTCTACGATTGCCTTGGCTCGTGTTTCCATGAGTTTTCTGGAACTGGGATATTGAATTTTTTGCAGGTATGCGAATGAATCACTTTGCATACATTGTTGTGCCGTTGTGTGTGAAATTGTTCTGATAATATTGTTTTGTATCCCGAAAGTAGGTGACTCGTACTTTCTGTTTGTCTTGCAGAACCTGCACTTGTCCGTCTGGCTTAGTCCCGCCATCTTTTTAAAACCATTGGTGTAGCGTCCTTGATCTTGGGAATTTATTATGATCCGTTCTCCGTCCCAGTTCTCTTCTTAGTCATTCCAATGAGCCCCCTTTGTCTATCCCCAATCTGTCCAATTAGTTTTTGTATTTTCCTGCTCTTTTGTCGTTCTCCCAGTTGTTGGTGTATATTTGTTGATATCTCTTTTTCTTATCCAAATTCCATTTGAATGCCTTCAGAGAACCGTTTTATTAGTTTTAGTTCTTCTGTCAATTTTTCCTCATTCAGTGTGAAGAGCTTTAAATTTAATCATCCATGTGCAAAAGATGTCACCTCTCCTATTTCTTTGGATGCTCTTCTGTTGGTTGTTGGGGTGTATCAATATCCTTGTTACCTCTGCCAACAAAGGTGGAGGTGGTTATGTATTCACCCCTTTCTGTCTGTTTGTTTGTCTGCTTGTGTGCAGGATATCTCAAAAAGTTGTGCACGGATCCAGATGAAATTTTGTGGAGAGGTTGGGTGTGTGACAAGGAAGAATTGATTCAATTTTAATGAAGATCCGAATCCGGATCAGATAATTTTTTAAGTGATTCTTCACTATTGAGAGGCCGGGCTAAACTCATATATATATATATATCACAATATCTCAAAAAGTTGTGGACAGATTCAGACAAAACTTGGTGGACATGTTGAGTGTGTGACAAGGAAGAATTGATTTATTTTTGGTGAAGATCCGGATCTGGATACAAGAATTATTTAATTTTCAAAGTGATTCTTCACCATTGAGAGATGGGGCCAAAAACAATATAGTACTGTATGGCATATTTAAAAAATGTAACGGGCCCGATATGTTCTTGTGGGTCAGGGGCATTGCGTGTCGGAGGTATGCGCTCTACCGAGTTCTCTTCTAGTTTGCTGATGAGGTTACTCAGTAGATCCAGAGGCAGACAAAACAAGAGGGGGGGAAAGGCCTCACATATGGTATTTCAATATTTCCTTCTGAGTGCTGTGATATCAATGTGGTGTTCCACAGCTCCGTTGTTTTCTCAATCAGTTTAACTATTTGTGGATTGATTTTGTAGATTTACATGCATTTTATCATTCACGAATATGGGGGCACTGTCGAAAGCTTTCTTATCATCTATCCAGCCGGTTTACAATTTGGTTCTTCCCATTTTGCAATTTTCAAGTATGGCCTTGTTCAGTAGCAAGTGGTCAATTGTTCCAGAACAGCCTCTCTTACATGCTTTTTATTCTGCCTCTAAACCTTCTTGTTGTTCGGTGATGGTACATCAATTCTGTAATGATTCCTAAAAGAAGATTATATGTTGTTGGTGGGCATGTTTTTGGCCAGTATTTGTGAGGAAGTTGGGTTTCGAAAGGTGTTTCCTTCTATGAGCCACTGCCTTTTCCTCTTGCCTTCTATGAGTCACTGCCTTTTCCTCTTGGATCAGTTTTTTGAATGTAATGGCTTCGTGATTGTGGAGAGCATCAAGGTGTTTTCGCCACATATTTGGAATTCCATCTGGGCCTGGGCTTTTAAAGTTTCGTGGGTTTTTTTTGTTTGTTTTCTCATTTTTTCTTCATCAATAATCACTGGGGCATTTCCTCTTTTCCAAGTTTTGGATCCATTCCACTTTCTTAGGTTTGTTTTTTTTAATCTTCAAAAATTAATTTCCAGAATTTTTCTAGCTTTTGTTTCTCAGGGAGAGTTTACACATTCTGCTTTTATTTCCGCAATTTGCGGTAGAATCTCTTCGGGTGACTCTCAAACATGTGGTTTTGTTTTCTCATGTTGTTCGTTTCCTCAAAGTTTATTTTATCTTCCTTGCTATCATTTCTATTTTGAGTTCGTTTTCAGCACCAAAACACTCGAGGTCTTTGTCTGATTTTGTTTTTTGTTCTTTGGATTCTCTTTTTCAGTATTGGGTTTATGTTTCCTCAACTGAACTGTTGTATTTGTCCTATTTCCTTCATCAGACGCTCTTTTTGTGTCTCTAATCTCTGTTTCCATGGTAGAAATTGGCTTCTCTTTGTAGGGCCTGGTATTTTGCTTCTTGCGGTGTTGTTTGCCCATTACTTTTTCTTGAATGAATAGTGCCGCTGTGAAAAACATGACATTGATTTCTTTCAAGGTGGATGATTTTGAAATCATTTTGTCATTGAATGGTTGGTTCGCCTCACTAAGATTTTTGTTTGTTTTTTGTTTTCTATGAGATGGACTTGTGGTCTCTGAGTTTTATCAATTTTATCTCTTCTATTTTGTTGGCCAACTCTTCTTCCAGTCGACGCTGCTCTTCCTCATCATCACCCTCATCCCCCATTCAGCCGCTGTCCCTTGTCTTTCTGCCCATCAGCATACACCTGTTCCACTCTTTTTCCCTTCATCTGTGCCTGATCCACCTGCTCTTGTCTCTGAACCGGTCTTGCTCTCTTTTGAGGGGGGGGGGGGGGGGGGGCGGCGGTGCCCTCTTCTCTTTTTTCGCAACACTTTCTTCGCTACCTTTGGATCAGCTCTCTCTGGGTTTGCACCCCCCCCCTAATCTCGTTGTACATCCAAAACTCCTCGTGCTATCTCGGTCAAATCCCTGCCATCCCTCATTTTCACCTTCAAGCAAACACTTAGCTCCCGACGCTCTAATCTCTCTTAACACTTGTTGCCTTGTCTGACATGTAATCTCTTCTATTCTATCTTTATCTAGATATCTTTTAATTGTTGAACAAACCTTCGCAAATCTATCAGGGGGGACTCTTTCCACCCTAGTGGCCAATTTTTTTTCCAGCTGGTCCCTGCGTCATGTATGGAATACACATTGTACTGGAGGATTACCTCTTCAGCATTCCAGGTTTCCATTTGTAGTTTTCTTCTCTGGAGTGTTGTCTTTGATGGTGGAGAGACAGTAAGCACCTTCACAGCTCCTTGCTTTGGTGCATAATCATGTCCCTTTGCAAGGTGATGTTTTCTTCACTTGAGAAGGTGCAGTCATTGTTTTTTTTACAGCGTACTTTCCTGCTGCTCGGAGTGGCCACACAGACATAGGGTTTCCGCTATAGGAGGCATGTGACTCTTTCCTCGAGATATTTTATTTCTCTTATCAACACAAAATGTTCTGTCATTTCCCCATGCCCCATCTTCATTGTCCTTTCCCCATGCCCTCTACTCCCGTTCAGAGGAAGGTCCCTCCGACCAGGAACCCACCATGCAACTCGCCCAAGAGTCCGCACCATGCTCGAATCACACAGCATCGCACTCCGCTTACATTTCTCCGCGCACATGTGTTTGTGTTGTTGTCATCTCTGTATTGCCGGTTACAGAAGGTGGAACGAGCCCTCCCAGGTCTTGAAGTATGTGTTTGTGTGTGTGTGTGTATGTGTGTGTGTGTGTGTACATGTGTGTGTATAACATATGTACGTCATGTATAATGTGTATGATCACATAAGATGTGTGTATATAATATGTATACGTCATGTATAATATGGGTACAATCACAATGGTGCATGTGTATGTGTAAATCATGATTCATGTATGCGTGTGTGTTTGTGTGTATGCACTGCCGCCACCGATCGACATCTCCACTCACGAGTCTCGAAGACTGAACGGAGCCTTCCCTGCTCCTGAAACATCTATCTTCATCTCGGCAAAGATACCAACTCATGGACCAAGCTGTCTCCCTATCCCGACTCCCTTTAACCGAACCATCCCTGGTCGTGAAGCATCGATTTTCACTCCAGAAAAGAACCACGAATCATGGACCAAGCAGTCTCCTCCTATGTGCTCAGTTTCCCCATCTGTCTCAGAAGTGGCGACGATGTAGATACACGCGACCTCTGGAGTACGCCCGGTCTCGGTCTGTTCCTTCTTGGTCTCATCCTTCCTGACGGGATAGTTGGCAAAACCCAACAAGCTGCAGGGCAAGACCAGGGCGCCTGGCCGCATCCCAAACGCATGTTGATCTGCGCAACTCCAGGCGCCCTCATCAAGCACGCTCTCACTCTCCCATATGGGTTGGCGTCCTTGCCTTACACCTTGCTCAGTTTGACAATGTGGAAAACCACAACCTTCAAGATTATTGGATTCTCCCATGACCTTTCTTGTGAAACTCCCAAAATCTAGGATCACTGCTTGCCTCCACTCACTTGTTCCTCCTTTTTACCCCACCTGGGAACTAACTTCCATATTCTTTCTATCTCATTCTTCCTCCGGGTCATCAGACAGGTTGTCACTGTGATGAAGACCCTCACCAATCCTGGCCAAGAATTGGGGGAGTCAACAGAAGATTCTCGAAAATACGGTTTATTGAAGTTGCACAGCACTTGCAAGCGGAGGTGCACAGGGACCAACCACAGCAGTCAGACCCTGTACCACACCCGTTGCAAGTGCTGTGCACTTCAATAAACCGTATATTCGAGAATCTTCTGTTGACTCCCCTCATTCTTGGCAGGATTGGTGAGGGTCTTCATCACATCTGGCGACCCAGATGGGACACTGTCAGGTCCTGAACGCCGTGATCCGGAGGATCTCCGTGAGCGCAGCTGACGCCGCGATCCGGAGGGATCCGTTGAGCGGCAGCCTCGGGTCTGCACGGGTTCCGAACTGGTAACGGTAAATGAGGAAAGTCGAATGCGGTTTGTTGGAGGAGCATAGGGGCTATTAGGCCGGATAACCGCTTGCAAGTGCGTGCAACTTCAATAAACCGTATATTCGAGAATCTTCTGTTGACTCCCCTCAATTCTTGGCCAGGATTGGTGAGGGTCTTCATCACATTCACTACCACCTCCGTTCATCCCCCAGGCAAAACCATGATCTTTACTATCCCAGTTAAACCATTCCTCCCTCTCCCCAACCCCAATTTTTTTCCCAGTTCTCCTTTCATCAAAGTTTGCTTCTGCAGCCATCTTGGCAAACCCCCTGCGTCCTCCCATACCCCTCACTCTTACCCGCTTCTCTTGCTTGTCTGTCTCCATCTATTTTGTCCCTTGGACCTGCTATTGGTATTTCCCCCTCTCTTTCTGCTGGTCCTTTTGTTATGTTGCGTCCTGATCCATTCTGTGCTCTAGCTCTTCCAAGAGCCTTGATTATGTATTTTTTTTAAACCAAGAAAGAAAAAAATAAAAGACTTACATTTTATGAGACGCACCACCTCAAGATGGTTTGACTGAGTCACCAATGTTCCATTGACCTGGAGATGCCAAAGAAGACAGATAGAGTGATAAAGATTAGAAATTATAGTTTTTGCAGAAACCTGTAGCACACTTTCCTCACATCAGGAGTTTTTTCGAATTTTTCCTGAAATTCTTACGCTCCTCCGAACATTCATTCTTCCTACAAAGCATGTTTCGCATGCAGGGCAATTCATCAATGTGTGTGCCATCCCTCGGGTGGACGTTAAGCTGGGTATCCTATCTGCTGCCATTAGTTGGTGGACATTAAAGATGCCACGGAGCCCTCCTCGAAGAGTAGACAAGTTATCGCCTGCATCCCGGAGAAGTTCAAAATTCTTGCATAATCAATCAAGTATCCTGCACCAGAGTGGTAACTTGTAAAGGATTGTAATCCTAGCGAAGAAATTAATTTTAGCAGAAACTACAGTGCATAGAGCATGCTGTAGAGTAATAACAATAATAATAATAACAAGTCTGGAGAGAGGAATATAAAAAAACACCACCACATTCACATTATGGTGAGACAGTCTATCTTCGGCCTGTTCAGAGCTTTGTTCCGAAGGCTCTTTCCAGGATCGTCACAGAACCCGGACTGCCTCCAATTGTAGTTTGTCTGTGGTATTATTCGCAGAAATGTTTAATTATCTAATCTTCAGTGAGGTTCTTCTTTATTATTCCTGTGCTCCAACTATTACTGGTACAATTTTGATGCTCTTCAGCTTCCATGATCTATTAATCTCATTTTTGAGGTCCTGTATTTGGTCATTTTCTTGATTTATGCATTATTTAAGCCAAAAAAAATCGCTGGGTACTGATATCTCAATCAGCATACTGCCTTTTACTTTTTGTACCGAGTCTACGTCGGTCGCAATGCTTCGTTTTCCATGTTCACGCTCGATGGGATCATCAGGTCGTACATGACGCGACATCCTCATTTTCTACGATTGCCTTGGCTCGTGTTTCCATGAGTTTTCTGAACTGGGATATTGAATTTTTTGCAGGTATGCGAATGAATCACTTGCATACATTGTTGTGCCGTTGTGTGTGAAATTGTTCTGATATATTGTTTTGTATCCCGAAAGTAGGTGACTCGTACTTTCTGTTTGTCTTTGCAGAACCTGCACTTGTCCGTCTGGCTTAGTCCCGCCATCTTTTTAAACCATTGGTGTAGCGTCCTTGATCTTGGGAATTTATTATGATCCGTTCTCCGTCCCAGTTCTCTTCTTAGTCATTCCAATGAGCCCCTTGTCTATCCCCAATCTGTTCCAATTAGTTTTTGTATTTTCCTGCTCTTTTGTCGTTCTCCCAGTTGTTGGTGTATATTTGTTGATATCTTCTTTTTCTATCCAAATTCCATTTGAATGCCTTCAGAGAACCGTTTTATTAGTTTTAGTTCTTCTGTCAATTTTTCCTCATTCAGTTGAAGAGCTTTAAATTTAATCATCCATGTGCAAAAAAGTGTCACCTCTCCTATTTCTTTGGATGCTCTTCGTTGGTTGTTGGGGTTATCAATATCCTTGTTACCTCTGCCACAAAGGTGGAGGTGGTTATGTATTCACCCTTTCTGTCTGTTTGTTTGTCTGCTTGTGTGCAGGATATCTCAAAAAGTTGTGCCCGGATCCAGATGAAATTTTGTGGAGAGGTTTGGTGTGTGACAAGGAAGAATTGATTCAATTTTAATGAAGATCCGAATCCGGATCAGATAATTTTTTAAGTGATCTTCACTATTGAGAGGCCGGGCTAAACTCATATAATATATATATATCACAATATCTCAAAAAGTTGTGGACAGATTCAGACAAAACTGGTGGACATGTTGAGTGTGTACAAGGAAGAATTGATTTATTTTTGGTGAAGATCCGGATCTGGATACAAGAATTATTTAATTTTCAAAGTGATTCTTCACCATTGAGAGATGGGCCAAAAACAATATAGTACTGTATGGCATATTTAAAAAATGTAACGGGCCCGATATGTTCTTGTGGGTCAGGGGCATTGCGTGTCGGAGGTATGCGCTCTACCGAGTTCTCTTCAGTTTGCTGATGAGGTACTCAGTAGATCCAGAGGCAGACAAAACAAGAGGGGGGAAAGGCCTCACATATGGTATTCAATATTTCCTTCTGAGTGCTGTGATATCAATGTGGTGTTCCACAGCTCCGTTGTTTTCTCAATCAGTTTAACTATTTGTGGATTGATTTTGTAGATTTACATGCATTTTATCATTCACGAATATGGGGGCACTGTCGAAAGCTTTCTTATCATCTATCCAGCCGGTTTACAATTTGGTTTTTCCATTTTGCAATTTTCAAGTATGGCCTTGTTCAGTAGCAAGTGGTCAATTGTTCCAGAACAGCCTCTCTTACATGCTTTTTATTCTGCCTCTAAACCTTCTTGTTGTTCGGTGATGGTACATCAATTCTGTAATGATTCTAAAAGAAGATTATATGTTGTTGGTGGGCATGTTTTTGGCCAGTATTTGTGAGGAAGTTGGTTTCGAAAGGTGTTTCCTTCTATGAGCCACTGCCTTTTCCTCTTGCCTTCTATGAGTCACTGCCTTTTCTCTTGATCAGTTTTTGAATGTAATGGCTTCGTGATTGTGGAGAGCATCAAGGTGTTTTGCCACATATTTGGAATTCCATCTGGGCCTGGGCTTTTAAAGTTTCGTGGGTTTTTTGTTTGTTTTCTCTTTTTTCTTCATCAATAATCACTGGGCATTTCCTCTTTTCCAAGTTTTGGATCCATTCCACTTTCTTAGTTTGTTTTTTTTAATCTTCAAAAATTAATTTCCAGAATTTTTCTAGCTTTTGTTTCTCAGGGAGAGTTTACACATTCTGCTTTTATTTCCGCCAATTTGCGGTAGAATCTCTTCGGGTGACTCTCAAACATGTGGTTTTGTTTTCTCATGTTGTTCGTTTCCTCAAAGTTATTTTATCTTCCTTGCTATCATTTCTATTTTGAGTTCGTTTTCAGCACCAAAACACTCGAGGTCTTTGTCTGATTTTGTTTTTTTCTTTGGATTCTCTTTTTCAGTATTGGGTTATGTTTCCTCAACTGAACTGTTGTATTTGTCCTATTTCCTTCATCAGACGCTCTTTTGTGTCTCTAATCTCTGTTTCCATGGTAGAAATTGGCTTCTCTTTGTAGGGCCTGGTATTTGCTTCTTGCGGTGTTGTTTGCCCATTACTTTTTCTTGAATGAATAGTGCCGCTGTGAAAAACATGACATTGATTTCTTTCAAGGTGGATGATTTTGAAATCATTTTGTCATTGAATGGTTGGTTCGCCTCACTAAGATTTTTGTTTGTTTTTGTTTTCTATGAGATGGACTTGTGGTCTCTGAGTTTTATCAATTTTATCTCTTCTATTTTGTTGGCCAACTCTTCTTCAGTCGACGCTGCTCTTCCTCATCATCACCCTCATCCCCCATTCAGCCGCTGTCCCTTGTCTTTCTGCCCATCAGCATACACCTGTTCCACTCTTTTTCCCTTCATCTGTGCCTGATCCACCTGCTCCTTGTCTCTGAACCGGTCTTGCTCCTCTTTTGAGGCGGGGGGGGGGGGCGGCGGTGCCCTCGTTCTCTTTTTTCGCAACACTTTCTTCGCTACCTTTGGATCAGCTCTCTCTGGGTTTGCCACCCCCCCCCCCCCTAATCTCGTTGTACATCCAAAACTCACTTCTCGTGCTATCTCGGTCAAATCCCTGCCACCCTCTTTTTCACCTTCAAGCAAACACTTAGCTCCCGACGCTCTAATCTCTCTTAACACTTGTTGCCTTGTCTGACATGTAATCTCTTCTATTCTATCTTTATCTAGATATCTTTAATTGTTGAACAACCTTCGCAAATCTATCAGGGGGGACTCTTTCCACCTAGTGCCAATTTTTTTTCCAGCTGGTCCTGCGTCATGTATGGATACACATTGTACTGGAGGATTACCTCTTCAGCATTCCAGGTTTCCATTTGTAGTTTTCTTCTCTGGAGTGTTGTCTTTGATGGTGGAGAGACAGTAAGCACCTTCACAGCTCCTTGCTTTGGTGCATAATCATTCCCTTTGCAAGGTGATGTTTTCTTCACTTGAGAAGGTGCAGTCATTGTTTTTTTTACAGCGTACTTTCCTGCTGCTCGGAGTGGCCACACAGACATAGGGTTTCCGCTATAGGAGGCATGTGACTCTTTCCTCGAGATATTTTATTTCTCTTATCAACACAAAATGTTCTGTCATTTCCCCATGCCCATCTTCATTGTCTTTCCCATGCCTCTACTCCCGTTCAGAGGAAGGTCCCTCGACCAGGAACCCACCATGCAACTCGCCCAAGAGTCCGCACCATGCTCGAATCACACAGCATCGCACTCCGCTTACATTTCTCCGCGCACATGTGTTTGTGTTGTTGTCATCTCTGTATTGCCGGTTACAGAAGGTGGAACGAGCCCTCCAGGTCTTGAAGTATGTTTGTGTGTGTGTGTGTATGTTGTGTGTGTGTGTACATGTGTGTGTATAACATATGTACGTCATGTATAATGTGTATGATCCACATAAGATGTGTGTATATAATATGTATACGTCATGTATAATATGGGTACAAACAATGGTGCATGTGTATGTGTAAATCATGATTCATGTAGTGTGTGTGTTTGTGTGTATGCACTGCCGCCACCGATCGACATCTCCACTCACGAGTCTCGAAGACTGAACGGAGCCTTCCCTGCTCCTGAAACATCTATCTTCATCTCGGCAAAGATACCAACTCATGGACCAAGCTGTCTCCCTATCCCGACTCCCTTTACCGAACCATCCCTGGTCGTGAAGCATCGATTTTCACTCCAGAAAAGAACCACGAATCATGGACCAAGCAGTCTCCTCTATGTGCTCAGTTTCCCATCTGTCTCAGAAGTGGCGACGATGTAGATACACGCGACCTCTGGAGTACGCCCGGTTCGGTCTGTTCCTTCTTGGTCTCCTTCCTGACGGATAGTTGGCAAAACCCAACAAGCTGCAGGGCAAGACCAGGGCGCCTGGCCGCATCCCAAACGCATGTTGATCTGCGCAACTCCAGGCGCCCTCATCAAGCACGCTCTCACTCTCCCATATGGGTTGGCGTCCTTGCCTTACACCTTGCTCAGTTTGACAATGTGGAAAACACAACCTTCAAGATTATTGGATTCTCCCATGACCTTTCTTGTGAAACTCCCAAATCTAGGATCACTGCTTGCCTCCACTCACTTGTTCCTCTTTTATCCCACCTGTGGAACTAACTTCCTATTCTCTTCTATCTCTTCTTCCTCCAGGTCATCAAGACAGGTGTTCACTGTGATGAAGACCTCACCAATCCTGGCCAAGAATTGAGGGGAGTCAACAGAAGATTCTCGAATATACGTTTATTGAAGTTGCACAGCACTTGCAAGCGGAGGTGGCACAGGGACCAACCACAGCAGTCAGACCCTGTACCACACCGCTTGCAAGTGCTGTGCAACTTCAATAAACCGTATATTCGAGAATCTTCTGTTGACTCCCCTCAATTCTTGGCCAGGATTGGTGAGGTCTTCATCACATCTGGCGACCCAGATGGGACACTGTCAGGTCCTGAACGCCGCGATCCGGAGGGATCTCCGTGAGCGCAGCTGACGCCGCGATCCGGAGGGATCTCCGTTGAGCGCAGCCTCGGGGTCTGCACGGGTTCCGAACTGGTAACGGTAAATGAGGAAAGTCGAATGCGGTTTGTTGGAGGAGCATAGGGGCTATTAGGCCGCGATAACCGCTTGCAAGTGCTGTGCAACTTCATAAACCGTATATTCGAGAATCTTCTGTTGACTCCCCTCAATTCTTGGCCAGGATTGGTGAGGGTCTTCATCACATTCACTACCACCTCCGTTCATCCCCAGGCAAAACCATGATCTTTACTATCCCAGTTAAACCATTCATCCCTCTCCCCAACCCCAATTTTTTCCAGTTTCTCCTTCATCAAAGTTTGCTTCTGCAGCCATCTTGGCAAAACCCCTGCGTCCTCCCATACCCCTCACTCTTACCCGCTTCTCTTGCTTGTCTGTTCTCATCTATTTTGTCCCTGGACCTGCTATTGGTATTTCCCCTCTCTTTCTGCTGGTCCTTTGTTATGTTGCGTCCTGATCCATTCTGTGCTCTAGCTCTTCCAAGAGCCTTGATTATGTATTTTTTTAAACCAAGAAAGAAAAAAAATAAAAGACTTACATTTATGAGACGCACCACCTCAAGATGGTTTGACTGAGTCACCAATGTTCCATTGACCTGGAGATGCCAAAAAGACAGATAGAGTGATAAAGATTAGAAATTATAGTTTTTGCAGAAACCTGTAGCACACTTTCCTCACATCAGGAGTTTTTTCGAATTTTTCCTGAAATTCTTACGCTCCTCCGAACATTCATTCTTCCTACAAAGCATGTTTCGCATGCAGGGCAATTCATCAATGTGTGTGCCATCCCTCGCGGTGGACGTTAAGCTGGGTATCCTATCTGCTGCCATTAGTTGGTGGACATTAAAGATGCACGGAGCCTCCTCGAAGAGTAGACAAGTTATCGCCTGCATCCCGGAGAAGTTCAAATTCTTGCATAATCAATCAAGTATCCTGCACCAGAGTGGTAACTTGTAAAGGATTGTAATCCTAGCGAAGAAATTAATTTTAGCAGAAACTACAGTGCATAGAGCATGCTGTAGAGTAATAACAATAATAATAATAACAAGTCTGGAGACTGCGATGGTTCACGAGCAATGTTAGTTTGTACACGGTTCGCCTTTTTATTTTTGACCTTCGAGGGGACGCCACGGGCAAATGGCGGGAATCGGGAAAAACGTAAATGATGAAAGTGTGTAGTACTCGAAGAGCACTACTTGCATACCAACTTTCATTCGAAACAGTTGAAAACCCTAGGAGCTCGATGCCCAATTTATTGATTTTTTTGACATTTTCTAAGTTGTGACTTGTGACCTGATCTGTGACGAAAATGAAAAATCGAGCTCCGTGGGGCTATGCAGGTGCCATTGGGCTAACCAAATACCGAAACCCCTGCCAGATTCGACAAACCCCTCAGAGAAGATGTAACTTGAACCGGCTACCCCTAAAAACACGTTTTTTTGGCGTGGCTCCACCCATAATGGGCGCAGCACGCCCATTCTCAGAAAACACAACTAGATCATGATATAAACCTCCACCCAAATTTTATCAGGATCGGATGAAAACCCACGGAGCTATGCTCGGGACAGAGACAGACAGAGACAGACACACACACACATAACTAATATAGTGGTCACTTACTGACTCGTGAACCAAAAATCCACATTCAAATTAATAAGAATACAAA